>CM051238.1:13693978-14072721 GCA_027917425.1 Gastrophryne carolinensis | reverse complement strand
CTGCGGATTCCTCATTGGTTGTATAGCTGAGTATCTCTTTTCAAACATTGTATCTGTTTGTTTATTCTTGGTGCTATTTCCTCCACATCACCTGTCAGTAATTGGTACTCTGTAGCATTAGACATGTCTCAATGTTGAGACATGCTACATTTGTGTTCTTGGGATTATATTTTGCACAGTGCACGTTTATCATAGGTTGTTTATATAAGAGGCAATAAGGAGATAAAAACACTGTTTAATTAAAGCGGACCTTCACTCTAAATAAGAGTCTATCTTATATGTTTCCCACACCCTGTACATACAGATTGCTCACATTAATCCGGACCCTCACCCTGAATAAGAGCCTATCTTATATGTTTCCCACACCCTGTACATACAGATTGCTCACATTAAAAATCATCCTACCTGCATCTACTGCATTTTATAAGCCTTTAAACATCCAAGATGGCGGCTTATGGAAGCTGCCATTTTTGCAGGCAGCCTGCAAACAGGAAGTGCCTGCAAACAGGAAGTGACTGTGCTGCTCTGCATTCTGGGACTGCTGACCTTTCCCTGACCCCAGCTCTGCTCTGTCTGAGCAAAGCACAGCTATAACCCGCCCCCCTGTACCTTATCCCACTCTCCTCTCCTCAGTAAGTGTGATGCTTCTGAGTCAAGATGGCGGCGCCCGTATCCTAAATTCCCGAACAGAGTTGCAGCCCAGTGGGGGAAAGTATAATAAATTAGTGACTAAACATGTAAAATATATTAATTTTGGGATTTTCATTAAATCATGGTGAAGGTCCGGTTTAATTTTTTCTTTTGTGCCGGCACAAAAAAAATTCAAGGTATATAGGCTTTTGGATATATATACATTTTTTATAATCAATTATCTTAAACCGGACCTTCAGCGTGATTTAATGAAAAGCCCAAACTCTTAAAAAAACGGTTCCCCAGCATCTAAAATTAATATATTTTAAGTTTTTAGTCACTAACTTATTATTCTTTCCCCCACTGGGCTGCAACTCTGTTCAGGAATTTAGGATACGGGCGCCGCCATCTTGACTCAGAAGCATCACACTTACTGAGGAGAGGAGAGTGGGATAAGGTACAGGGAGGAGGGTTATAGCTGTGCTTTGCTCAGACAGAGCAGAGCTGGGGTCAGGTAAAGGTCAGCAGTCCCAGAATGCAGAGCAGCACAGTCAGGAGGCACTTCCTGTTTGCAGGCTGCCTGATAAGATGGCGGCTTCCATAAGCCGCCATCTTGGATGTTTAAAGGCTCATAACATGCAGTAGATGCAGGTAGGATGATTTTTAATGTGAGCAATCTGTATGTACAGGGTGTGGGAAACATATAAGATAGACTCTTATTCAGAGTGAAGGTCCGCTTTAAACATTGATTTTTCACTGAGTGCACGTATTATTGATTTTTTCTGTATTTTTATTATATATACATATTATTTGCTATTTGATTATGCTCGTTTTTTAGAGAATTATATTGATTGTATATAAATATAGATTTTTATAGAGACACAATTTTTTGTATGTTTGAATAGAGAGTAAAGATTGATTCACATGCATTTTTGCCGCAGCATTAAATTATAGGGTATTCATGGAAAGAATAATAGCAGGGTCAGCATGGGGATCTTTAATGTGTCTTAAATGTTGGTTTTAAATGTTTATTGCATTTAATGTTTGAATAAATAATTGTGATTTTTTCCTGTTGGTTGTGCTCCCTTTTTTTGGATTCCTGGGGAATTAGTGTTCCCGAGGTCTCATTCAATTATTTAGCTTGGTTTGTTGGTGAGCACGCCGGTATTGGTTATTATTAGTGGTGCACCACATAAGTGTAAACAAAACCCACCAGCGGCTGGTCTGGAATCAAAAAGCTTCCAGGGCTGGCCGCTGGATCTCCCCTGGGGCATCCACTGTGAGAACACCCCCCGCCCCAGGGTGCCCCCTGTATACACTCACCTGTCCCAACAGCGGAACAATATCTGTGATTTCCACAATCCCAGGTTTTGTTCCTTGCCCTGTGGGCATTCTGATTTTGGATGTCCCGCTTTGTGGAACCATCCTGGGAGCGCACACATGCTGGAGAACACAACAAGCAGGAGCTGCAGGTAAAGATGAGGTTACCTGTGATCCCATGGGTTTCGTACAGAGAGGCATCCTAATTTAGGATTTCCCCAGGGCATGCTAGTAGCTGTTCCTGGAGTCTTCTAGATTCCAGGGAGGTCCGGCCAGGGTTTTGATCCGCTTTAACAGTACGTGTGTCGTTTCCTTTCACGCTGCTCCTTATCTGGCACGTATGTTTTGAAGCTGGGGGGGGGGGGGGGCGTGACAGCCAGGTAACCGGCATATTCAGACATATGTATTAATGAAGTGCGAGCTGCTGTTCTGCTTTACACAGCTTTTGCCTGCTCTCTTTCAGACACCAATGGCGTCCGTATGTGCCTTCACACCATGAGATCGAGCCCCCGCAGGCCATTGATCCTAAAGAGGCGCAAGCTAAACCTTTCACAGAAGGATGGCGACCGCAGTGCGGGGACCCTTGAACAGCGACCGCCCCCCGTGACCAACGTGATCGAGCAGCACAGACCGAGCTCATCTGAACCGAGCCCGGTTGTGAAGACCTGGGTGACTACAGGATGTCCAGTTGCCCCGGGCAGTCGGATGATGGGATACCCCCAAGAGCAAGATGCATTCCCTGACTCTGTCCTGTATACCGATGACTCCAGCCTGGGAATCTCCACATCCTGCACCCCTCCATCCACTGGCATCACTGCAGAGGCGGTAAAGGTCGAGGGTCAGCCCACCATTCCGGCCACCCAACTCGTGGTCATACCGCCCAATTCTGATGTGCAGAGTATCATTCAGGCCCTGACTGTACGAGGCCGAGAGGGCGGCGGGCCCAACAAGTTCATCCTCGTTAGCGAGAGTCCCTCCTTTCATACTGAGGCTGAGAAACTTGGATTCCAATGTAAGGAGGAGGAGGTGATGACGGTGCAGATTGCAGCAGAAGACTCTGGACGGCACAAGGAGGAGGATGACGACTATCTGGGTACACAAATTTATTCTTTCACTGTGTCTCTATCTCTGGTGCTCTGTGGCTTTTGGCTGGCTGTCGCTCTGTGGCTTTTGGCTGACTGTCGCTCTGTGGCTTTTGGCTGGTTGTCGCTCTGGAAAAATACCACTATAAAGTGCGAAGTACTAAGTACTAACTTTATAGTGGTATTTTTCTACACATTGTTTAAACTGCATACTAACAAAATACTTTTTCCCTATATCCAGTCCAGGTCATCCCAGTGATGACATGTGGGTATTCTGCCTCTAGAGGGCGCTTGACTGCAAGATCAAAAGATGCAGCTCCTCCCGGCCCCCTATAAAGGCAGGTGTTCCTCTATGATTCTCCAGTGTTCATCTTGCAGTCTGACTGCTGAAGATCGTTGGATACTCTCTCTTGGATATTGGCAGCTGAGCGGGGCCTCCTAGTCCGTCGGCCATTGCGGGCCCTATTTCCACTGATACCGTCAGACCCATTTATGGCTCCCAGCCGCTGGCTGCTTCGGGATCGTGACGGTAGGGTGAATGCCGGGGTCAGGCCTTTCGGCAGAGCTAGGCTCTGGGCTGCAGACCCTGTTTAAAGGGTAGCCAGCCATAGGCTTATGGTGACCTACCGGGGGGGACCACTTGCTGGGGCTATGTGATGCCTGTATGTACCCTCCTTGCCCACAAGCTTTATTATATGTGTGCTGTGTTTTTTGACTTGCACCGCTCCTTGCTGGCTCTGCTGCCCTGGAGCCTTCATGCTTACCTCCCTCGCGGTTCCTCACGGGCCTTGCGTTTTTTTTTTTCTCCCTCCATCTTGACTCGTCACATATGCTGTGATAGGGGGGCGGGGGACGCCACTCGCGCGGCGCTACGCCGGCATGCAGGCGGCGCACGCTGGCCAATAACGCGCGGTGCGCGGGTTCTAAGTACGGTCGCGGCTCCCGCTGCGGGAGCCGTGTTGTGGCCGGGCTCTGGCGGCCATGAAGGGGATAATGGCCACGCTGGTGCCGATGGCGGGCACACGTTTTCGCACCGCCGGGGTGGCGGAGCCGTTCGATGACGCATTCTGCGTCATCACGACGCGGTCCGCCCCTCGAGGAACGAGCTAGAAGCTGTGGACTGCGTGTGTGCTGCGCTGTCCCTGGTTCCACTTCTGCTGCTGCCAGGATCGCATCCTCTGAGACCTGTCGGTGTCGTGAGTCCCTCTTTTAAACCATTATATTGCTTTATCAGGTATTTCGCTGTTTAGGAGTCTGATGGTCCTCTCCTCTTTTATCTTGCATGGGTCGTGGGCTTGTTGATTGAGGGTTGTGGTTCCTCCCGTTCCCCCCTTTTTTTAGTTAAGAGGAATCATATAGGTTTGGGCCGTTAGTGCCTTGTAACCTTTTCAATTGACAATTATTAATCACCATAATGGAGGCATCTGGGGATAGTGAGCTGGGGGCCCCATCTGGGTGGGTGAAGCTCTGCCCCTTGTGCAGTACGAATCCTTGGGGCGGATTCAGCACTGTTTGTACCACTTGCGCTAGGGGCATCATTTTGGACCATGAACGGGCGGGCATACCCTCCCCTAGCCCTTCACTGCCTGCGGCCTCTCCGGACCCTCCGCTGCTGCACTTAGCCCTCAGCGAGGGGGAAGCCAGCAGGGGGTCTCATATTGAGTTGGCGCATAGGGTGGCTAATCTCGAGAGGCAGATCTTGCGAACGGCTCCTAAAAAGGCCACAAGTAAGAAACGGCACATCGAGCCCCTTTACTCGGATAATGGCGATCTTTTTGATGATCTGGGCTCTGTGGATGAAGGTGAGTTGCCAGATGATACCCGTTCCACTGCGAATTATTCTGCTGGCGATGACAGTTTGTCTGGTTCTTCCTCGGATGAGGATGCGTGGCTCCCTGATGATATGGAGAAGTTGCTTACTTCAGTGTTTGAGACATTACACATTGTTCCTCCCAGAGCGGCTAAGAGGAAGCAGGGTGATCTGTTTAGGCCCGAAAGACAGACGGGTCTTTCCGGAGCAGGCCCATTTTTCTAATATGGTTTTCAAGGAATGGGAAAGGCCTAACAAGCTACCGTTGGTGCCTAAGGGACTGGATAGGCGGTATCCTTTCCCTGTGGAACTTGTTCGGCTGTGGACCCGTCCTCCCGAAGTGGATTCCCCTGTGTCGGGGTTGTCCAACGCTACCATTATGCCATCACCTGATACCGCTTCCTTACGTGACCCGGCTGACAAGCGCATGGATCAGCTCTGCCATGCTTTCACCTTTGCTGGTGCCTTGTTTCTTCCTGTGTGTGCCGCGGCTATTGTCTCTCTGGCCATCAGAAAGAAGGTGAGACATCTTGTGGATAGCGCTAAGGCTCGCAAGCGGGCGGAGGAGTATAAAGATTTCAAGGCCTGCGCGGATTTCATTTCCTTTGTTGTCTCTGCCATGGACGATGGGGTTCGGCTTGGTGCCAGGATTTCGGCCCTGCTTGCTGCCCTCCGCCGCTCGCTCTGGCTGCAGCAATGGTCGGCTGATGCCGCGGCCAAAAAGTCGCTTACGAGTATCCCCTTTGTGGGGCACAGGCTGTTTGGGGAGCGCCTGGACCTTTTGGTCAAGGATGGTAGACTCCCTCAGAGACGGAAGCTTGCTCGGTCCTTTCGGAATCCTTCTGCCTTTCGCTCCTTTCAAGGAGGAAGAGGCTCTTCATTTTCAGGTTGCCGCAGAGATACCTGGGGCGCCCTCACCCATCCGGGTGGGGGGGGACGGCTTCTGCTTTTTGCTCAAATTTGGAGGCGGCACGTCTCGGATCGGTGGATTCAGGAGGTAGTGTCCTCCGGTTACAAAATAGAGCTGGCAGTCAGGCCGCCCACAAGATTTCTTCGGTCTCTGATATCCCAAAATCCTTTGAAGGCAAAGGGCTTGAGAGTGGCCATGCATAACCTCCTGCGTTGTGATTTGCCCTGTACCTCGTCAGGAACAGGGTCAAGGTTTTTACTCCAACCTGTTCACGGTTCCCAAGAAGGATGGGACGTTGAGGCCTATCCTGGACCTGAAGGGTCTCAACAGGTTTATAAGAGTCAGACATTTCCGCATGGAAAGCCTACAGTCAGCGGTGACCTTGCTTCGGCCCGGCGACTTCATGACCACGGTGGACATCAGGGATGCTTATCTGCACATGCCGATTTATTTTCCCTGGGCATCAGAAGTTCCTGAGGTTTGCTCTGAAGAACCAGCATTACCAGTTTGTGGCTCTTCCAGTTTGTGGGACTGACGATAGACACCGCTCAGGTAAAGGTCTTTCTGCCACAGCAGAAGGTTTCGGATCTCCAGACGCAGGTGCAGGCTTTGCTGTCCTGTCAGCGGCCGTCGATAAGTCTGGGGAAGAGATTGGTGGGCCTAACGGTGTCATGCTTCGAGGCAGTGCCCTTCGCCCAGTTTCACATGAGACCTCTTCAACTGAACCTGTTGTCCGGCTGGAACCGGATGCAGGAGTCGCTGGAACAGGAATTTTCGCTGTCCCCCCTGGCCAGACAGTCCCTCTTGTGGTTGGACTCCAGGAACCTGTTGGTGGGCAAGTCCTTTCTGGCTCCCCAGTGGGAGATTGTTACCACGGATGCCAGTCTGACCGGCTGGGGAGGCGTTTGGTAGACTCAGAAGATTCAGGGTCAGTGGGGTCCACAGCAGAATTACCCATAAATATCTTGGAGCTGAGAGCGATCCCATCGGTGCTTCTTCATTTGACTCCCCATTTAAGGGGTCGTGCGATCCAGGTTCGCTCGGACACTCAGACGACTGTCGCCAACATCAATCACCAGGGCGGGACTCGGAGCAAGCGAGCCCTCAAGGAGGTGACCCAGATTCTAAATTGGGCAGAGGAGAATATTTCCTGCATATCGGCGGTCTACATCCCCGGGGTGGAAAACCAGGAGGCAGACTCCCTGAGCAGGAGCGCCTCGCGCCTGGAGGAATGGTCTCTCAGCTACAAGATCTTTCACGCTCTGTGTCTCCGCTGGGGTCAGCCGGATGTGGGCCTGTTTGCGTCCAGACACAATCACAAGCTCCCAAGGTTGGTCTCCCTCTCGAGACCCTCTGGCCATTGCCACAGACGCTCTGGCAATTCCCTGGACGGAGTTCAAGTTCCTTTATGCATTTCCTCCGTTTCCACTCCTGGGCAGAGTGCTGGGCAAGATAGCCCAGGAAGGGGTACCGGCTATCCTGGTGGCCCCTCGCTGGCCAAGAAGAAGTTGGTTTGTGGACATAGTTAAGATGTCAGTAGATCGCTACGTCATGCCCGACGACCCAGGGCTTCTCATTCAGGGGCCGCTGCGGCACCCCATCTTACGGATGCTGGCTTTGACGGCCTGGCTATTAAACCTCAATCCTGATGGACAAGGGGCTATCGCCCACGGTTGTGCAGGCAATGATTCAGGCATGGCAAAGGTCTTCTTCCATGATATACTACAGAGTTTGGCACGCTTATATTGCTTGGTGCGAGGCCAAGAGCCTCCCTTGCCGCACATTTTCTATTTCTAGGATTCTGAAGTTTTTGCAACACGGCTTAGACTTGGGTCTCCAGCTGAGCACCCTCAAGGACCAGGTCTCGGCCTTGGCCATCTTCTTCCAGAGATCCATTGCCAATCATAGGTTGATCAAGACCTTTTTCCAGGGAGTCGCCCATGTCCGGCCACCGCATAAGTCAGTATTACCGGTTTGGGACTTGAATTTTGTTCTGTCTGCTCTTCAGGGTCCTCCCTTCGAACCATTGTGCGATGCTGCATTGCCTATCTTGACTCTCAAAGTGGTCTTTTTGGTAGCGATCACCTCGGTGAGTCACGTATCAGAGGTGGCCACGCTTTGTATGAAGCCTCCCTATTTTGAGCGACATAAGGATAAGGTGGTTTTTCGTTTTAAAGTGGACCAACACCCACCCCTGATCGGCCCAGGAATCGTTAAGATTCCCGGGCCGATCAGCTCCCTCCCCCGCGGGGCATCCGAAATTGGGATGCCCCACTGTGTGAAACCCCCCAGAAAGTCCCTAAAAACGTATCTTATCGGTGACAGATAAGCCGCCGCCTCCCGCGCGTCCCTCTAGCAGGACGCGCGCCCTGTAAGAGGGACGCACGAGAGGCGGTGGCGGCGGCTTGTCCGTCGCCGATAAGGTAAGATTTTAGGGACTTTCTGGGGGGTTTCACACAGCGGGGTGCCCCGCGGAAGTGGACCAACACTCGGGATAGTGAAAATCCTGGGTGTTGGTCCACTTTAAACCTTTTTTTTTGCCTAAGGTCGTTTCTCCCTTTCACCTTAATGAGGAGGTTGTCTTGCCTTCCTTGTGTCCAGCACCAACTAATTCTAAGGAAAGGACCCTCAATGCCTTGGATGTGGTCAGAGCCATTAAGTATTACCTGGTTGCGACTGAATCCTTCAGGAAATCGGATTTGCATTTTGTTCTAACAGAGGGCTGTTGTCCTTAAGGTTTTTTGTTGGAGAGAGCACATGCTGAAGCTATGTGAATTACCATGGTTTCTTGCCTCCCGGCCTGTCTCTTTTATTGCTGCTTTTTGACCACTGGGAATTCTACTTAGACGGCTCCTTTTATAGGGGTCCGGGAGGAGTTACAGCTTTTGATCTTGCAGTAACTGCACCACCTGGTGGCGGACTACCCACATGTTATCACTTCTGGGACGACCTGGACTGGATATATTCAAAAACAATTCTACAGGCGAGTTTCACAGAATTGTATTTTTTCCTATCTGTTTATTACGTTGCACAGTGTTAGAGAAGATGTTTGCACTTTATAAACCAATAAACTGACAAGTCTTGGGCTAAAGAATTCTAACCCTGTTTATCTATTTTCGTAGTAAATCTTGGCAATGACGACCTAAACATCAGCCTGACCAACATGCAGTGGCTGGACAAGATGGCCACCGATGACCTGGCAACGTGCGATGGCATCTCTGAACCTGCAGAAAAGGAAAATGTTACATTGGCGGCCGACTACATCAAGGTGACTCTAGAGCTTAGAGGCATTGGGCTGATTGGTGGAAAGGATCTGCTAAGTTGTTGGGTTTTGTAGCTGATCTCTGAGTAGACTAGACTGGGATGGTTGTGTTTTCCCAACTCTTTATTGGTATTCATTGGTATTCCCTCTCTAACTAGGTTGGGTTCTGTGCATTAAAGGGACAGTCCAGGCAATGGCAATTAGGCAGCAAGGAGCTCACTCAAAGCCTGTCCCATGCAGGTGGGTGCATGCGACAGGCTTCAGGTGAGCTCCTTGCTGCCTAATTATTGCCAATGTCTGAACTTACCCTTTTTTTAATGCACAGCACCCAATCTAGATTGAGAGGGAAACAATCTGTATGTGCAGGGGTGGGGAACATACAAGATAGGCTCTTATTCAGGGTTAGGGTCTGGATTAATGTGGGCAATCTGTATGTACAGGGGGGAAACATATAAGATAGGCTCTTATTCAGGGTGAGGGTCCGGATTAATGTGGGCAATCTGTATGTACAGGGGGGAAACATAGAAGATAGGCTCTTATTCAGGGTGAGGGTCTGGATTAATGTAGGCAATCTGTATGTGCACGGGGGAAACATATAAGATAGGCTCTTATTCAGGGTGAAGGTCCGCATTAACTGTGCCATTTAGGCTATTTTTATGTGTTGCTGTTTTTTGTTAAATTTTTGTTTGTTTGTTTTTTTCATCCTGTAAGGTAAAAGAAGAGCCCACAGAGCCCCCTCAGCATTGGCACATTTCCATTTCGGAGCGCCCGCCATACTCCTACATGGCGCTGATACAGTTTGCGATTAACAGCACTCCGAACAAGCGCATGATGCTGAAAGACATCTACACGTGGATAGAGGATCACTTCCCTTATTTCAAATACGTGGCCAAGCCCGGCTGGAAGGTAAGTGGTATAGGGACTCGCATTCGCCACGGGAAGTGGTTGCACTTCCTGTCCTAAATTTTACTACAGCCGATTGTGGGATTATGGCTAGGTGTGAGTGTGGTTCGGGGGTTATGTAGCAGTTCTAGAAACCAGACGTCAAGTTGGTGGGATCACCAGATGGAGTTAAAGAGGAACATCAGAGGAGGTTAAACCCCCTCCGGTTTTACCTTTGGGCACTAAATACTCACCTCGCCGGGGGATACATCTTTTTATTTTAAGACATGGGCCTCGATTCAATAAAGGTAGAAAAAAATTATCATGGTAGTAAAAAATTCAATTCATGAGAAAAAAAGCCTGAGAATGTCACTGTTACTGAATCACCACAATGAAAGGCAACGGCAGCTTTTACTACAGTGTAGAAAGGAGTAAATTGTTATCTACTTTGCTTAGGAGTAAAAAAGTGCCATTGACTTTCATGGTATTCTAAGTATGTCACACACCCCACTTCAGTCATTAAATATTACACTTGGGTTATACTCACCGCTAGGTGGCAGCGTTGCAGAGAATCTCCAAAAAAGCAACAGGCCCCTCCCGGTCTATACATACCTGGTACCTCCCAATAATCCCCCAGTGTTATTCTCTGCAAGGTGGCGACAAGACAGAAGAAAGAAGTCTCCTGCTTGCAGGTAGCTGGGCCCCCCCCCCCCCCCCCCCATGGTCTATTTCTGCCCGGCTCTGTTTTGTTATCCTCCCTGTTAACTGGCAGCCTCCCAGCTTAGGCTGTAGGTCGGGCAAAGGTAGCTGGCACCTTAGGTGCCTAGGAGATTAGCTCCTCCGCTCGACTCCATATTGTGGGGCATAGCGGGATTCCCGGAGTGGTGATCCGGACGTGGGATGCCCTTACACTTACTCTAGGTAACTGGCACATTAGGCACAGAGGCTTTATTTCCCTCCCAATTCAGTATGGCTTTTCTCGTGTGTGCTAGGACGGGGGGGCTGGCCCGCGCTGGCCTGCCCGTTTTGTCTGGCTGATACTTGCTGTGCGGTGTGGTTCGGCCTAGGTCACTTATGGCTGGTCGGGCGTGTTCCGCCGGCCCGCCGCTTTAGGTTTGCCTGGGATGTTTTGGGGCTACTTCAGTGGGTGCCCTGTTTTTGGCGCCCGTCCTCAGGGGTCCCTGTGCGGCATTGCGGTGGGCGGGGCCGGCCGGCCCACCTGGCTGGGGAGCGCAGAGGTCCTTCCCGGCGCTCGCGGCGTGTGTGTGTGTTTTACTAGGGGGCCTTGCCGTCTGTGTGTGTGGGTGACCGTTATTTTCAGGATGGCCGAGCGGTGGGGTATGCGGGCGCCATCATCGCTGGCGCCCGCTGCTCGGCGGCGTAGGAGTGGGGCGGGGCCGCGTCGTGGTTGGCCGGTTGGAGGGGGCGGGGCTACTGTGGCTCCCATGTTTCTGTGGGCACGCCCCTCGTTCTTCTCTCTCCTTGGCGGTGCGGTTGCCTGCGTTGCTGGCAGGGGCCGCCATTTTTTCTCGTCTCGCAAGTCATAGAGGTAAGGCCCCGCGGATTGTTTAGGTTGGGCCTAATGCTAAGTTCTGTGGTCACTGTTGAGCCTCCCTCTCCCCCCCCCCCCCCCCCCCCATCCTGGCCCGTTCGCCCCCGTTTGTTGGGGGATGTTAGCAGAGCTATTACTAGTTCTCTGGGCATGGGGTTAAAAGGGGGGGACGGCACTGTTATATGCGCTGTTTTTTTTTTTTTTTTTTTTTTTTTTTTTTTTTTTTGTGTGTGCCTGTATTGATTTTGTTTTCTTTGTGTCTTTTTCAGATCCTGGGACCCCATCCCACAGGGCTCTCCCGGTCTGATATACCTGGCTAGCTGGGGGCTGGTGGCTTTTTATTCTTTATTGGAATATCTTCCGGCTAAATTTCCCAGGGTCAGGGATACATAAATACACATATATATTTATATGTATACAGATATATATATTTACATATATAGTAGATAAAAGGGCATCCCGGGTCGCGTACTGCGTAAATCCCTGGGTTCTGCGAATACCATAAATTTCACCATATGGAGGCTGCCAAAGATACCGGGAACGGTCCTTCGGGACAATCCAGGCTGTGTGGGGGTTGTGGGACTCCGCTCCCGGGGGATGATGTCATTATATGTATTCCATGTGCGCAGCGGAACATCGAGCGCCAGTCCGGCACCCCGGTGCCTGGTACTTCATCGGCCGCGCCATCTCCCTCTCCTCCTCGCCTGTTCCGGGCCCCGTGTGACGTTGTCATGGGTGGGGATTCGCAATCTGAGGTGTGCGTCCGCTTGGCCAACCTCGAGAAAATGTTTTCCGCTATGTCCGCTCAGAAGGCTTCGGCTAAGCGTAAACACCTATCTCCGCCTCCGCCGGACTCCGATGAGGAGGTTGTTGAGGATCTGGATTGGTCAGATCGTCCCCTTGAAGAGGGTGAGCTTGTGGAGGAATTGGATGATTCAGAGGGCCAGCAGGTGCTGGGTGCTGAAGGGGACCAGGTTGAAGGTCCCGCTCCTGATACGTCTTCCATTTTGGCCCAAATGTTTGAGGTTTTGGATTTGGACCCTCCCGAGGCTGCTCCTCGGCCTAAGGGCCAGCTTTTTGGGGGATCCAAGCAGCGCTTGGAGTTTCCCAGTCAACAGCATTTCGAGGACGTTGTCCTTAAGCAATGGGAGCAACCTACACGGCTCGTCGGGGTACCGCTTAGCTGGGATAAAAAATATCCTTTTCCGGCGGACTTGATGAAGCGTTGGTCTGTCCCTCCCGAGGTGGATGCTCCGGTCTTGGGACTGTCTAATACGGCGGTTGTTCATTCTCCTGACACTACTTCTCTTAAGGACGGCGAGGATCGCCGGATTGATCAGCTGGCCCGCCATGGTTTTGTCTGTGCGGGTTTGGTTTTGAGGCCGGTTTGTGCTTCAGCTCTTTTGACTTTGGCGGTTAGGTCTATTGTCAGGGATTTATGTGTGGATCTTGATCCCTCTGGTGATGAGTTTCTTGCGCTTAAGCGTTGTGACTCTTTTTTGTCGTTTATTCTGGCCGCTCAGGAGGATGCCATGTTGATGTGTGGCAGGGCCTCTGCTCTGTTGGTGGCTATTCGCCGCTCTGTGTGGTTGAGACAGTGGACGGCTGACTTTAATTCTAAAAGATCGCTCACGGCTCTTCCCTTTTTGGGTTTGAGGCTTTTCGGTGAAAAGCTGGATTCTGTTGCCAAGGGAGGTAAGTTACCTCAGCGCAAGAAATTTCGCCGTTCCTTTCGGGGGGCGGCCCCCTTCAATCCGTCCTTTCGGGGAGCCAGAGCCGGCAGGGGTGCGGGCTTCTCGGCCTCCAGGGGCGCAGGTTGGAATAGGGGTAGAGGCCGTGGCCGTCCCGTTCACGCCTGGGGCGCCAAGTCCAAGTCAGCTGCCAAGCCTGCTCAGCAATGAGGGGGCGCCCTCACCCGTACGGGTGGGGGGACGGTTGCGACTCTTCTCCCGGGTTTGGGACCAGGAGGTCTCGGACAGGTGGATCCGGGAGGTGGTGTCGGCCGGTTACAAGCTGGAGTTCGAGTCCCGCCCTCCTTCAAGGTTTTTCAGGTCTTGGGTACCTTCAGATCCGTTGGCCGCGCATGGGCTCCTGGCGGCGGTAAGGAATCTTCTGGAATTGGCGGTCATCTGGCCGGTCCCTCATTCGGAGGTGGGAAGCGGGTATTATTCCAATCTCTTCACTGTACCCAAAAAGGATGGGTCGTTCCGTCCCATTCTGGATTTGAAGTTTCTCAACCGGTTTATTCGTCCCCGGAAGTTCCGCATGGAAACCCTGCGGTCTGCGATCGGTTCGCTTCGGCAGGGGGACTTTATGACGTCCATAGACATCAAGGATGCTTACCTTCACATTCCGATTTTTCCGGCTCATCAGAGGTTTCTTCCCTTTGTGGTGGAGGATTGGCATTTCCAGATTGTAGCTCTTCCATTTGGCCTCACCTCGGCTCCGAGAGTGTTCACCAAGGTGTTGGCGGGAGTGATGGCCCTGCTCAGAGCTCAGGGGATTCGCATTGTGCCTTACCTGGACGATCTTCTCATCATGGCACCTTCCTTCAGTCAAGCGGAAGGGGACACCAGCATGGTGGTGTCTATGCTGGAGAGGTTCGGCTGGGTGATCAATTACCCCAAGTCCTCTCTGGTTCCGGCCAGGGTGGTGACCTTTCTGGGGATGTCGTTGGACTCTTGCCAGCACAGAGTGTTTCTCCCTCAGGCCAAGGTTCTTTTGATTCAGGAATTGGCTCAGCTTCTTCTTTCCAATCCTCGCCCGTCCATTCGGCTAGGGATGAGACTGGTGGGGTTGATGGTGGCCTCGTTCGAGGCAGTTCCCTTCGCGCAGTTTCACACGAGGACGCTTCAGCTTCATCTTTTGGCGTCTTGGGACCGGCGACCGCGGTCGTTGGATCGGTCCTTCCGGATGTCCCCTCGGGTTTGGCAGTCCCTTCTGTGGTGGTTGGTCTCGGACAATCTTCTGAAGGGCAGGTCTTTTCTGACCCCGCTTTGGGAAACTGTCACCACGGATGCCAGTTTGTCAGGATGGGGAGGTTTCTGGAAGGATCTTCAGTTTCAGGGGCAGTGGGACCCTCAGGAAGCCCACTTGCCCATCAATGTTCTGGAGTTGCGAGCCATCAGGTTGGTTCTGTCTCACTTGACGCATCATTTACAGGGCCTGCCGGTTCAGGTTCGATCGGACAATCAGACGGCGGTTGCTTACATCAATCACCAAGGAGGGACTCGCAGTCTGGGTGCCCACAGAGAGGTGTCTTTGATTCTAGTTTGGGCAGAGACTCATGTCCCTTGCATCTCGGCAGTTTACATTCCAGGAGTGGAGAACACAGAGGCGGACTTTCTGAGCCGGTGTTCGTCCCGCTGGGGGGAATGGTCTCTCCATCCCCAGGTGTTTCGGTCGATGTGTCTTCGGTGGGGGACGCCGGAGGTGGATCTGTTTGCCTCTCGTCACAATCACAAGCTTCCGACATTCGTGTCACTGTCTCGGGATCCTCTGGCTCTGGCGGCGGATGCCATAGCCCTGAGCTGGAGGGACCTGGGGTTTCTTTATCTGTTTCCTCCGATTCCCATGCTAGGCAGGGTGCTGCGAAAGCTGGTTCAGGAAGGAGTTCCCGCCATTCTCGTGGCTCCAAGGTGGCCAAGGCGGGTGTGGTTCGCAGACATCGTTCGTCTGGCAGTGGATCAGTTCGATCTGCCTCTTCGGCCAGATCTTCTCACTCAGGGTCAACCCGGTTACCCCAGTTTACCAACGTTGGCTTTGACGGCTTGGCTGCTGAAACCTTCATCTTGAGGGAGGAGGGTCTTTCGGATTCGATCATTCGGACTCTTGTTAGTTCTAGGAAGAGGTCTTCCTCTTCCATCTATTATAGGGTCTGGAGATCTTATATTGATTGGTGTGAGGCTAGATCTTTGCCCTGCCGGGTCTTTTCTATTTCTCGGATTTTGGAATTTCTTCAATCGGGGCTGGATTCTGGTCTTCAGCTGAGTACCTTGAAGGGGCAGGTTTCTGCCTTGTCTATCTTCTTTCAGAGGTCTTTTGCAAGCCATTCTTTGGTCAAGACTTTTTTCCAGGGGGTTTCGCATCTGCGGCCTCCTAGGAAGCCTTTGCTCCCAGTTTGGGATTTGAATTTGGTGCTCTCTGCGTTACAGGCTCCTCCTTTTGAGCCTTTGCAGGATATTGCTCTGTCCACTCTGACTCAGAAGGTTGCTTTTCTGGTGGCCATCACTTCGGTTCGGCGTGTTTCAGAGTTGGCAGCTTTGTCGATTCAGGCTCCTTATTTTGAGGATCATCAGGACAAAGTGGTTTTTCTTTTCAAGTCAGATTTTCTCCCTACAGTGGTCTCTGCTTTTCATCTTAATCAGGACATTGTTCTTCCTTCCTTGTGTCCTAAGCCTAGGAATGACAAGGAGAGTGCGTTGCACTGCTTGGATGTTGTGCGTTGTGTCAGGTACTATTTGCGTGCTACGTCTTCCTTTCGTAAGACTGATGCCTTTTTCGTGGTGCCCTGTGGGCCTAGGAAGGGTTTGGCTCCGGCTAAGTCTTCCATTAGCAAATGGATTCGTCAGGCGATTGTTGGAGCCTATTATGCCAAGGGGAAGGATCCCCCTTTTCGCGTTACTGCTCATTCTACTCGTGCGGTTGGTGCGTCCTGGGCGTTTCAGCACCAGGCTTCGGTTGAACAAGTTTGTAAGGCCGCTACCTGGTCTTCGGTTCACACTTTTTCTAAGTTCTATAAGGTGGTTGTGCGGGCCTCAGCGGATGCTGTTTTTGGCCGCAAGGTTCTGCAGGCTGCAGTGGTTTAAGTTTTTTCTGCGTTATTGCCTGGTTGGATACCCGCCCTTTTTCTGGACACTGCTGTTGGATGTCCCTAGTGTAATATTTAATGATTGAAGTGGGGTGTGTGACATACTTAGAATAATACCATTTTGTGAATACTCACCTGTAAAATGGGTATTATAAGTATGTCACACACCCCACTTCACCCGCCCTTTTTGGTATCCTGGTTCTTTATATGGTG
This sequence comes from Gastrophryne carolinensis, assembly GCA_027917425.1. Taxonomy (NCBI): domain Eukaryota; kingdom Metazoa; phylum Chordata; class Amphibia; order Anura; family Microhylidae; genus Gastrophryne; species Gastrophryne carolinensis. Next base: position 14,056,250 of record CM051238.1, on the reverse strand, counting down.
AAGTTTTGTTATTTACAGTTGAGGGTTACATTTGTTTGTTCCTGGTACCTTGTCTTACTGCTGTTTGAATACTGGGGAATTGTTGGGAGGTACCAGGTATGTATAGACCGGGAGGGGCCTGTTGCTTTTTTGGAGATTCTCTGCAACACTGCCACCTAGCGGTGAGTATAACCCAAGTGTAATATTTAATGATTGAAGTGGGGTGTGTGACATACTTATAATACCCATTTTACAGGTGAGTATTCACAAAATTGTATTTTTCTTAGCTGGTGATTCAGTAACAGTGACATTCTCAGGCTTTTTTTTCTCATAAATTGAATCTTTAACTACCATGAGAATTTATTTCTACCTTTATTGAACCAAGGATATTGTCCACCCAAAAGTTAACTTACAAATAGGAACACAGCGAGAGAAGGGGCACAGCCAAGGTGTCTGAAGCAAGTTCTGGGAATCCTACAGACCCGACCCATTATGCTAATTATTATGCAGCATCACAGCTCCAAAGATGCTTCAGAAGAGAAATCATAAGGAGACACTGTAAACCTCTATCTCTGGCTTTTCATCTTCAATTTAAAAACGTTAAACAGTTTAGGGCAGTGGTAAACGTAGCCTGAAACATTAGGATATCGATTGCCTTTGCCTACAAAGGACCAATGCCCGTTGTTGTTTCCTGCCGCTTTAAGACAGGCTGGGGGGGGGGGGGCATTTTGGATCCCATACCCTCCAAACCCGTGAAGCTTACCTTAACCTTGATCCCCTGCTTTAATGATATGAGTAGGATGCACCCAGAGAGTTGCTATTCATGATCCTTTTACACTTTGTGTCCCGCCAGAACTCCATCCGGCACAACCTCTCCTTACACGACATGTTTGTGCGCGAGAGTTTCTCCAACAACAAGATCTCTTACTGGACCATCCACCCTCAGGCTAATCGCTGCTTGACCCTCGACCAGGTCTACAAGGTTAGTTCACCAAGATGTTTTCTGTCGGGAACAAATTGGGGCTAGCGAACCTATTTAAAGTGGACCAAGACCCAGGATTTTGACTGTTCTGGGTTTTGGTCCTTTCCCGCGATTGGGTGACACCCCCCAGATCGCCGATGCCAACTCACCTCTTCCCGATCCTATGGCACATGCACAGGCGCGCTCGAAGCCACTGACATAACATCGTCTAAGCCTTTGTCTAAGGCCAGTGGCTCTGAGCGCGCTGGCAGCCGCATCCTCCTCTTCCCTCTAACAGGGAGCGTGCCCGCGCCGGGGATAGCGGGGATGCGGCTGCAGCTCGCTCATGCTCCGTTGGACCAGGAAACAAGGTAAGTGTATGGGGCAACCTGGGGGGTGTCACACAGCCAAGCATCCCGATTTTTGGATGCCCCAGGCGGAGGGAATCGATCGGCACAGGAATCTTATAGATTCCCAGGGCCGATCGGCGTGGGTTTTAGTCCACTTTAAAGAGGAATATTACAGGTCATGGGGGGTTACTCCCCAGACCTGGCTTGCCCGGGCCCCTGCCCCTCCGGTTTACAAAATAGTTAACGTAAACTTACCTCTCCAGTGGCATCGCGCTCAGCATCCCTCCGCTCCCCAGTCAGGCAGCGCCATCTTGGATTCCCGACATGCACTGCGCCGCCCCTCAGATCTCGCGCATGCGCAGTGTCATTGCATAGGCTGCAATGACACTCGGAGCAGAAAAGCGTGAGATCTGAGGAGCGGCGCCGGACATTTGAAGAGAGGGCGGCTACAGGTAAGGCCGGCTAAGCCTGCAGCCTTTACTCTGTGACGGCTGAGGGGGTGGAAGGGGGCCAGGAATACTGCCGACATCCAAAAGGCAGTGAGGGAGGGGTGTTTTAGTGAAGAACATCTTAAAGCAGAGTTTCCCACACCCTGTACATACAGATTGCCCACATTAATCCGGACCCTCACCCTGAATAAGAGCCTGTCTTATATGTTTCCAACACCCTGTACATACAGATTGCCCACATTAATCCGGACCCTCACCCTGAATAAGAGCCTGTCTTATATGTTTCCCACACCCTGTACATACAGATTGCTCACATTAATCCGAACCCTCACCCTGAATTAAAGCCTGTCTTATATGTTTCCAACACCCTGTACATACAGATTGCTCACATTAAAAATCATTCTACCCACATCTACTGCATGTTATGAGCCTTTAAACATCCAAGATGTTAGCTCATGGAGCATCAGGCAGCCTGCAAACAGGAAGTGTCTTCTGACTGTGCTGCTCTGCATTGTGGGATTGCTGACCTTTCCCTGACCCCAGCTTTGCTCTGTCTGTTCAAAGCACAGCTATAACCCCGCCCCCTGCACTTTATCCCACTCTCCTCTCCTCAGTATGTGTGATGTTTCTGAGTCAAGGTGGCGGCGCCCATATCCTAGAGTCCTGAACAGAGTCGCAGCCCGGTGGGGGAAAGAATAATAACTAAGTGACTAAAAACTTTACAATCTATTAATTTTAGATGCTGGCGAATAGTTTTAAGGGTTTGGGCTTTTCATTAAATCACGCTGAGGGTCCGGTTTAAAGGCCTGATGCTCCTCTTTAAAGTGAACCAACCAAATCCTATTGAAGGTTAAATTAAAGTTTAAAAAAACCCGATGTATCCACTCCCCTTGTCTTGTAATGAATTGGATAACAATATTAGTTTGGCTTCAAAGGAAAAACTGTTGGGAAAGTGGACCAAAACCCAGGATTTTGACTATCAATCGGGGTGCCCCGCTGTGTGAAACCCCCTGATCGGCGAAGCCAACCCTTCCCGGTCCTACGGCGCATGCGCAGCCGCTCGTCCAATTGGCGCACTCAGAGCCGCTGACGTCACGTCGTCTAAGGTTTCGATGAGAAGGCGCCCAGGAATGATCACCAGAGCCTCTGGCTCTTAGTAGATGCCGGGAACAAACTTCCAGCAGAGGTAGTTGAAAAATCAACAGTCACTGAATTTAAACATACCTGGGATAAGCACACATCTATCCTAAGATAAAGAGAACATACAGTATACACATAAGATACAGAGAACATACAGTATACACATAAGATACAGAGAACATACAGTATACACATAAGATACAGAGAACATACAATATACACATAAGATACAGAGAACATACAGTATACACATAAGATACAGAGAACATACAATATACACATAAGATACAGAGAACATACAGTATACACATAAGATACAGAGAACATACAGTATACACATAAGATACAGAGAACATACAATATACACATAAGATACAGAGAACATACAATATACACATAAGATACAGAGAACATACAGTATACACATAAGATACAGAGAACATACAGTATACACATAAGATACAGAGAACATACAGTATACACATAAGATACAGAGAACATACAGTATACACATAAGATACAGAGAACATACAATATACACATAAGATACAGAGAACATACAGTATACACATAAGATACAGAGAACATACAGTATACACATAAGATACAGAGAACATACAGTATACACATAAGATACAGAGAACATACAGTATATACATAAGATACAGAGAACATACAGTATACACATAAGATACAGAGAACATACTGTATACACATAAGGGCAGACTAGATGGAGCGTATGGTCTCCTTCTGCCATCAACCTTCTATGTATGTTTCTATTGATTCCCGGGCAGATTGCGCGGGGTTTTGGTCCACTTTAAACACACATACGCACTCTTACACATGATGTTATGTCACAAAGGTCTGGCAGTGGTTCTCCGCTAATTGTTTTGTTTTTGAATGTCGTCCTGAATATCTGAAGGCGGCCGGATCCACAAGCTCTGCCACCACCGATCCAGTAAGTGTGTCTACGTCTTGTTCTTTGGTTGTCTCTATCATCCACATTGCTCACTGACGATTCCCTGTCTTCACCTGATCCCATATCCAGCAGCACCACTGACAAATAACAGGCTGATTCATTACTAATGCCAGGTAGCGACAGATGAGCGTCTGTAGAGCGGATTTCAGAGCGACCGCTAGTAGTCGCTGTGATCGGCTATGGGTCGCTGTTTCAGAGCGCCTCAGTCGCTGGCCGGCATTGATGAATATCGTATGAGCCGCAGTACTACGCTGTATGGAAGCGAACGGTAGCTCCAGCTCAGTGCGACCGACTCGCACCACATTCATCAAAAAAACAGCCTCAAAATGCGCCAGCGCTCAAAATCGGGTCGTTGTAGCCCATAGCGCCAGAGGCTGTGTGATTAAAGTCCGTTTATGAACATGTATCCACTAGTAACAAAGCAAAAACATATGGAATGACATTGTTATTGCATTGTAACATGAACACTTTAATACCAGACATGTGAGGACAATTCTGCATAAAAATATTATTAATCAAAAAAGGTTTAAAAAAATACCATTTTGTGAATACTCACCTTGTAAAATGGGTATTATGAGTATGTCACACACCCCGCTTCAAGAATCCATAACATGTGGGTAATATCGTCCTGAAGAGGGCGTTCCTGCAGAGATGATAGCAAAAGAAAGCCCCTCCCTGATCCATAAATACCTGGGACCTCCCACTCACCACCCAGTATACAGAAAGCAGTAAGGTAAGGGACCAGGAAGAGGCAAATATAAACCACAACCACGCAAAGTTCGCAATAAAGAGGATCCTGAATACAAAAGGGCGGGTTGAAGCGGGGTGTGTGACATACTCATAATACCCATTTTACAAGGTGAGTATTCACAAAATGGTATTATTCTTAGTATGTCACACACCCCGCTTCAAGAATCCATAACATGTGGGACATCCAACAGCAGTGTCCATAACAAGGGCGGGGATCCAAAACTAGGCAACAATGCACAACCTTAAACCACAACAGCTTGCAAAACTTTGCGGCCAAAAACAGCATCCGCTGATGCCCGAACATCAACCTTGTAAAACTTGGAAAAGGTGTGAACAGAAGACCAGGTAGCGGCCTTACAAACTTGTTCAACAGAAGCCTGGTGCTGAAAAGCCCAGGACGCACCAACTGCACGAGTAGAATGAGCAGTAACACGAAAAGGGGGACTCCTCCCCTTGGCAGAATAGGCCCCAATGATGGCCTGACGAATCCATTTACTAATGTCAGATTTGGCAGGAGCCAAACCTTTCCTAGGCCCGCAGGGCACCACAAAGAAAGCATCAGTCTTACGAAAGGAAGACGTAACCTCCATATAATGTTCCCCAACACGAACTACATCCAAGGAATGCAATGCCCTTTCCTTGTCGTCGCTGGGATTTGGGCATAGAGAGGGCAAAACAATGTCCTGATTCAGATGAAACTCCGAGACCACTTTAGGAAGAAAATCCTGCTTGAAACGAAAGACAACCTTGCCCTGATGTTTCTCGAAGTACGGAGCTGTAATGGATAAAGCTGCCAACTCAGAAACACGCCTAACCGAAGTGATAGCCACCAAAAAGGCCACCTTTTGGGTAAGAGAAGACAAAGCTATCTCATTCAAGGGCTCAAACGGAGGGCCCTGGAGAGCAGAAAGAACCAGGTTCAAATCCCAAACTGGAACAAAAGGCTTCCTAGGAGGCCGAACATGTGTAACACCTTGGAAAAAAGGTCTTGACTAAGGGATGAAGTGCAAAAGACCTCTGGAAGAACACCGCCAGGGCAGAAACCTGCCCTTTCAATGTACTAAGCTGGAGCCCCAGATCTAGACCATGTTGGAGAAACTCTAAAATTCTAGGAATGGAGAACTCTCGACAAGAAAAAGACCTACTTTCACACCAATCAATATAGGCCCTCCAAGTCCTGTAGTAAATAGAAGAGGAAGAGCGCTTCCTGGCACAGATAAGAGTCTGAATCACTGCGTCAGAAAGACCTTCCTCCTTCAAGATGGCGGTTTCAGCAGCCATGCCGTCAAAGCCACCGATGGTAAATTGGGATAGCGCAGCCGACCCTGGGTGAGCAGGTCCGGCAGCAGAGGCAGGGCGAACTGATCCTCTGCCAGTCTTACAAGATCTGCGAACCAAACTCGCCTTGGCCACCTTGGGGCCACCAGAATTGCCGACGCACCATCCAAGGCCAGTTTGCGCAGCACTCTGGCTAGCATTGGGAACGGAGGAAACAGGTAAAGGAGCCCCAGATCCCTCCAGTTTAGAGACATGGCATCCACTGTCAGAGCCAGAGGATCCTGCGAGAGAGACACAAAGACTTGAAGCTTGTGATTGTGACGAGAAGCAAAGAGGTCCACCGCTGGGACCCCCCACCTGAGACATATCGAACGAAACACCTTGGGACTGAGAGACCACTCCCCCTGACGAGAGGAGGCCCTGCTCAGCAAGTCCGCCTCCGTGTTCTCCACTCCCGGAATGTAGACTGCTGAGATACACGGGATGTGGGTCTCTGCCCAGTCCAGAATCAAAGACACTTCCCTGAGGGCACTCCTGCTGCGAGTCCCTCCTTGGTGATTGATGTAAGCAACCGCCGTTCTGTTGTCTGACCGGACCTGAACTGGCAGGCCTCTCAACTGATGAGTCAAGCGAAACAGAACCAACCTGATGGCTCTCAACTCCAGAACATTGATGGGCTTGTGAGCCTCCCGCGGGCCCCACAAACCCTGAAACTGGAGATCCTTCCAAACACCCCCCCAACCTGACAGACTGGCATCCGTGGTGACTGTTTCCCAACACGGAGCCAGAAAAGATCTGCCCTTCAACAGATTGACCGACCCCAGCCACCATTGCAGGGATCGACGAACTCGGGGAGTCATCAGGAAGGACTGATCCAACGATAGAGGAGACTTGTCCCAAACCTTCAACAGATGAAGCTGAAGCATCCTTGTGTGAAACTGCGCAAAGGGAACTGCCTCGAATGAGGCCACCATTAACCCCACCAGCCTCATCCCTAACCGGATGGTCGGATGAGGGGTAGACAAGAGAAGCCGAACTAACTCCTGAATCAAAAGAATCTTGGCCTGGGGTAGAAACACCCTGGCCTGTGAAGTGTCCAGAGACATTCCCAGAAAGGTCAGAATTCTGGACGGAGAAAGAGAAGACTTGGGGTGGTTGATCACCCAACCGAACCTTTCCAGAGTGGACACCACCGCTCTGGTGTCCAACTCCGCTTGGTTGAAGGAAGAGGCCATGATCAGTAGATCGTCCAAATAGGGCACGATGCGGATACCCTGGCCTCTGAGCAGAGCCATCACCCCCGCTAGCACCTTGGTGAACACCCAAGGAGCTGAGGTGAGACCGAAAGGAAGTGCCACAAACTGAAAGTGCTGATCCTCCACCACGAACCTGAGAAACCTCTGGTGTGCTGGAAAAACCGGAACGTGTAGATAAGCATCCTTGATGTCTATGGACGTCAGAAAGTCTCCCTGACGAAGAGAGTGAATGGCCGAACGCAGCGTTTCCATGCGGAATTTCCTCGGCCGGATGAACCTGTTGAGAAACTTCAGATCCAAGATGGGTCGGACCAACCCGTCCTTCTTGGGTACCGTGAACAGATTGGAATAAAAGCCCCTGCCCCGATCTGAAGGGGGCACTGGGCAAATGACAGCCATGTCCAGAAGATTCTCCACTGCCACCAGGAGCCCCTGCGCCGCTAGAGGCCCCTGACGGCATCCGAGACCTGACAAATCTGGAAGGGGGGCGGAGCTCGAACTCCAGCTTGTAGCCAGAAGACACCACTTCCCGGATCCATCTGTCCGAGACCTCTTGATCCCAGATCTGAGAGAAGTGCTGCAGCCGTCCCCCCACCCGCATGGGTGAGGGCGCCCCCTCATTGCTGAGCCGGCTTAGCAGCCGGTTTGGGCTTAGAGCCCCAACTGTATCCAGAACGGGCACGTCCTCTGCCCCTGTTTCCGGAATCTCCTCTGGAAGAGGGAAATGCAGAACCCCTACCAGATCTGGCCCCCCGAAAGGAGGGGGTAAAGGCAGGCGCCCCCCGAAAAGGGCGGCGTTGTTTCTTACGTTGAGGTAACCTACCACCCTTGGTGACAGAGTCCAATGTCTCTCCAAAGAGCCGTAGACCAACAAAGGGTAAAGCCGTCAGTGATTTTTTGGACATAACATCGGCCGCCCACTGGCGCAGCCACACCGACCGCCGAATAGCCACAAGCAGAGCCGACGTCCTACCACACATCATCAAAGTGTCATCCAAGGAGGTCAACACAAAGGATAGAAACAACTCACACCGTTTAAGGCTAAGGAACTCGTTACTACCAGGACGAAGCCCGGAAGAAGTCAACAGGTCCCTGACCACAGACCTGGTAGCCAACACCATTAGCTCCGAAGCACACACAGGCCGGATGGCTGACCCAATGCTAGTAAAGCCATGACAAGCCATCTGATCAATACGTTTAGCCTCTCCATCTTTGAGAGTGGAACAATCAGGTCTGTTTAAAACCATCCACCTCGGGGGGAGATGCCCAGCGCTTGACCGCCTCAGAAGGAAAGGGATATTTCCTATCCCACCCCTGAGGGATGCCAGGGAGCCGAGCCGGCCTATCCCATTCCTTGTCAATGATTCTATCAAAATGGCGCTGCGTAGGAAACTCCAGGCGCGGCCTGGATTCCTCAAACAATTCACCCTTCTGCTGTGACGCCTCCTCGGGAGGGGAAATATTCAGAACTTCCAGCATGAGAGACAGAGCGTGAGGAGAGTCCAAGGATCTCCCTAAATCAGAAAGCTCGGCATCAGCGCCAGCAGACTGCTCATCATCCGAAAATTCTGAACCCTCATCAACTTCCCCCTCCTCTAGCTGAGGATAATCAGACCAATCCAGATTGTCTCTGTCATCAAGATCATCCACCGGCGGAGCCGGCGACAAATGCTTTCTCTTGGACGGAGCCTTACGGGCGACCGAGCTAGAGAGCATTTTCTCAAGGCTAGCCAATCTGGCACACATCTCGGATTGCAGATCCCTGCCCATGACCACGTCACACGGGGCACGAGTCAAGGCGGGAGGGGGAGTTGAGGTGGCCGGCTGTGCTGACCCCGACGCTTGGGGTTCGGACTGCCGCGTAATAGTTTGCTGTGCACATGGTATACACAGTAACACATCATCCCCAGTAATGGAAATCCCACACAACATACACTTTTTGGGATGCCCCGAAGGGGTCCCAGTATCCGGGGATGCCTCCATAAGGTGAATTTTGAGTGGTCGCTATGACCCAGGGAATTACGCCAGTTAGACAACCCGGGATGCCCCTTTAATGTCCCGAGTGGGAGGATTTGTGATGCTAAAATGGACCCAGGGACCCAGGATCAGGAGAGACCTTCCAATACTACAGAAGATCCTCCTGGATAACCTTCACCTAAAAGACAGAGAGAGACCCATAAGTCCCTACAATAAGACTTAACAGATAAAGAAAAGAAGAAATAAATGAGGCCCACAGGGCCACTCACAAACGCTGCGGTGAACGATCCGCCTCAGAACAATGGCGATTTCTGAGGTGAAGTGAAGAGAAGAAGAACTGCCTTGTCAGGGGTGTGGTCTGCGCAGCCCACGCAAAGCTGATCTGTGCCCCTTAAGCTGCCTAGTAACAGGGAGCTGCCTAGTAACAGGGAGCTCAGCTCCGCAGCGGCGCCAGTACAGAGGAGGGCGGAGCCGCGGCGACGCGCCGAAAGCCCGGCTCCGCCCCCCCTTCCAGTGTGAATGAAGCGTGAGGGAAGAAGTCCCTCACGCACCAGCCCAGAGACCGGCGCCGCCGACAACCGCGGCGCCGGCTGCCATGACAGCGGGTGCTCCCGCTATCACTAGCGGAGCACCCGCCCCGCTCGCTGCGGCGAGGAATGAATGAGAGAACGGGGGCTGGCCGCGGCAGAGCGCCGAGTGCCAGCCCCGCCCCCCCAAAGCGTGTGAGGTAAAAAATTTACCTCACAGACTGAAAAACCCCGGCACCCGGCTGCAATGACAGCCGCGGTGCTGCAACATAGTAACAACAGTGAATAAAGAGAAAGAGAATAAAGCTAACCCCTATGAGAGGAACCCCCAGCCCCCATAGTTGGTAAAGGGAAGGGCCCCCCCCCAGGGGAAAAGTCAAGGGACGGGGCATCCCAAACCGGGATCACCTACCCGGTATGACCGCCTACCCTCTCTTTTAGGGTCTCACGGTGGAGCTCTGCTCCTCAGCACCAGAGGTGCCAATGTACCCTCGCTCGGGCCAGCAGCCAAGACTGTGGAGGCATGTAATCTGAGGTAAATTTTGGGACAAACAGGGGTCCGAGCGGAAATAGACAAAATAAGAGGCCGGGAGTTACCCCGGCTACCTGAAATCCCCCTGTGCAAGGAGGAGCCATCATCTTCTGACTTGCTCGCCGTCTGCAGAGATGGAAAACTGGGTAGTGAGTGGGAGGTCCCAGGTATTTATGGATCAGGGAGGGGCTTTCTTTTGCTATCATCTCTGCAGGAACGCCCTCTTCAGGACGATATTACCCACATGTTATGGATTCTTGAAGCGGGGTGTGTGACATACTAAGAATATATCGTTTTCTAGACCAGGATACATGTCAGAAAGATTTGAGAATTTAATTAAAAAAAAAAAAATGGATCAGGAAAGGGATTTAAGGATCACCCATAGAAATGTATGGGGTAGCGACAGGTAAGACGTGGCGCTCTGCAAGGATGAACGCCGGCACTGTACGCTGAGCCTGGGATAATGATGAATCGGACGCTACATGTCGTTGTTCCAGTCACTCACCAGATTCGGCTTCATAAATGTGTAATTGCTGCCGTGTCTGGCGTTCACCTGCAGCTAACTGCCGCTTACAAGGCGCTACCTGGCGCTATCACTTCATGAATAAGGCCCCAAGTATTATACACAACAATGTTAAAGGGTTACTAAACCCAGAGAAAACAAAAAACAGGGACTCGCCTTCACTCCCGCGCAGCTCACCCGGGCTGATCCGACGCTCTGATACCTCCCGGGGTTCAGAGAACGGGGCATCCTAATGCCTTGCACCGTCCATTCATTGCAATGAGTGGACGGTGCGTGAGATCCGGCGGAAGCTGCGGGGCGCCCACTAAACTAAGTGCGAATCGCTGTTAGTCTGGAGACGGGGACGTTTTAGAATGGCAGACAGGTGAGTGCCTGTTGTGTGTTTTTGTTTTTCTTTTTTTTCCTTGGGTTCAGTAACCCTTTAAACATAATAACCGTTAAAAAGCACAAGGGGGCGCCCTTCCTCTTCTGTACAAATGACTCCATAGTATTGATATATATATATAATCTCAATATATATAGATAGATATATGGATATATTTTCTATACACATGTTTGGTACCCTCTCACTACTGTCTGGTCCCCTATCTAATCTATTCTATCCACCACCAAACCTTATTCCAGTAAATCAAATTTACAACTTTAATTTTATGTGTTACATGAAATACAAAGAAGATCGTCGCTGGGGAATAAATGAATGAAAAATCATATTGTACAAGTGGTACAATATACCAGAAACTACCCTACCTTTTAAAGCAGAATAAAAACCTCCAGTGGCCAGCCTTGAATCTAAAAGAGCTGGCCACTGGCTTTTTCCGGGACATCCTGAATTGGTTTTTTTCCCCCCGTCAGTTCACTGATTGGGGGGGAGCTCACCTTTCCCCGCTCCTACGGCACATGCGTCCAACGAGAGCTGTGGCTACAAAATTCAGCAGGCAGCTTTCATTGTTTTGAATGGGAAGAGCGGTTCTGTCCCAGCCTATCTGAATGGCTAGGGCGGGAGGGGGCGCAAGATGCCAGGGATGCAGCAGTGCACGCTCCCCATTCAAAACAATGAGAGTAGACTGGGGGAGAAGGGGGTTCACACAGCATCTGGATGCCCAAAGGGCATGGAATGAAACCCAGGAAAGTGACATTCCTGGGTTTTGTTCAGCTTTAAAGTGGAACAAACACCATTGCTTGGGTGTTCTGCTCATCCTGTGTGTGTGTGTATAATATATATATCTCCACCGCGAGAGTGGAGCTCATAGGGGAGCCCCTCTTGGGATGGGGGGTCAATGTTCTTTAATAGCTTTTCTATGCGGCTTTTTTTTCGCTCATATCAAGTGCTTTTTGAAATGGATGTTTTTTCCAAAATTGAGTTTGTCTCTAAATCAATTTAAATACCCGTCACACTCATGAGAGCAGTTTACAATGCTGTTGCCATGGTGATCCGTTTTCAGTTGTTTTATTGTGTAATGAAATATTTAAACAGAAGTGGTTTTGTAGCCCAAAAAAAAAACTAACCCCGAAAAACAAATCTCACCGTAGGGAAAAGGAGTTCCATTGCAAAGCAATCCAATGTTTTCAACGTTGCAGACCCTAGAAAGGGGTCAGTTATGCACCCCATGTTACAAAAGTTTATGGGTGTCCTGGGAGATTACACAGCAGGGCATGCCGATTTTGGATGCCCCGGGTGGATCGAATCGATCGGCCCTGGAATCCTATAGTTTCCCAGACCGATCATGTGGGTTTTGGTCCAATTTAAAGTGAATGTTTAGTTTAAGGGTCCATAAGACTCAAGGGCAGGTACTTTCCCTATCAACCATGGAATCACAATTTGGAATGCCTCGCTATGTGAAACCCCTGGGATCACCTGCAAAACACTCCTTTCTACCGTCTTGCAGCTGAGGCCAACGCCCAGCCATTCAAAGTTTTGGTCCACTTGAGAGATATCTTGGCCCAACTGCTAGTGGCCATCATTCGGCACAATATAAATTAGATACCTAGTGTCCAATCTCCTGATAGGATGGTCTAACCCCAGCTTCAGTCTCTGCCCCCAAATAAATCTAGTAAGACAATGATTTGCATTAGGCACACACATCTATTTATGTAATATTTACATATTTTTATTGTTTTTATTTTGTATGACTTTGACTAATTTGTATTGTTTTATTTATTTTTGTTACCAAAATGTGTATCAATACTAAATGCAGGCATTTTACTGTCACAGAATCAGCCGACGCCGGATCCTAACAGGCGTACGCCGGCCACCGTCACTAAAGGTAAGTGCTTTGCAACTTTCTCAGCCTGACAGATCTCTGGTTTATAGAGAACGGGCCCCACAAATGTGCCCCCTGTGCAGGGCAGGTGGGGCATTACTGTTCATCCACGAGGTGCTGGCACTTCTCTGGGATCAGTTTAGCACCTTCTCTGATAATGCAGCACAGTGTGTAGTGAGGACAACTGAATACTTTGGGATACCCCCATAAGGGATGCAGGTGGCTTGAACTAAAACTGGGCCCACTGTCCTGTGACCCAAGTGGTTTTGGTACTGATTCGAGTCCTTGAACTCTCCAGCAGCCTCACGGGGCAGGTCATTGTCATCCATAGTGCAGTGACAAAACCAAGCCAATAGCGTTGATAGCAAATTCAAAGGGGGGGGGGGCTGCTTATTGAGACTCCACACAACAAAGGGCTCCTCAACACGTGAGGATCTTCTGGTGTGTACCCGGTCTATAAGATTCCAGGGCATCCAAAATAGGGATGCCCCATAGTGTGACCCCATTCCCCCCCCCCAAGGTCGCCCTATACACTTACCTTGCTTCCCGGTCTCCTATGGTGCTGTACGAGCCGCTGCTGCATCCCTGCTATCCCTCTAGCAGGGTGTGTGAATGGCCGGTGCGGGCACGCTCCCGGTTAGAGGGTAGTGGGGGATGCGGTCGCCAGCGCGCTCAGAGCCGCTGCCTTAGACGACATGACGTCGACGGCTCCAAGCGCGCTGATTGGACGAGCAGCCACGCATACGACATAGGGCCGGGAAGAGGTGAGTTGGCTTCAGCGATCTGGGGGGTTTCACACAGCGGGGAATCCCCGATCGGGGTGCCCCGGGGAAATGACCAAAGCTCAGTATAGTCAAAATCCTGGGATTTGGTCCACTTTAAGGAAGACCAATGGCAGTTGACGTGAAGTCGGATCACCCTGAGGTTGTGTTCACTGTTTATTACAATGACTTCCTGCCAAAACTTTAACTGAACAGAATTATGGGAAATATTTATGCAGATCTTCCCCTTAAAAAATCGGTCATTCTAAGTATGTCACACACCCCACTTCAGACTTAATAATTACACTAGGGTTAACGCACCTCTAGGTGGGAGCATTGCAGAGAACTTCTCCCAAAAACTTCAACAGGCCCCTCCCGGTCTATACATACCTGGTACCTCCCAAGAACCTCCCCAGTGTTGTTCTCTGCAAGGTGGCGACAAGACAGAAGAAAGAAGTCTCCTGCTTGCAGGTAGCCGGGGTATCCCCCCGGCCCCCCCCCCCCGTGGTCTATTTCTGCCCGGCTTTTGTTTTGAATGTGTTCTATGTAATGGCAGCCTCCCAGCTTTGGCTGTAGGCCGGGCAATAAGGTAGCCGGCACCATTGGTGCCTAGGAGATTAGCTCCTCCGCTCGACCCTTCATTGCGGGGCATAGCGGGATTCCCGGAGTGGTGATCCGGATGTGGGATGCCCCATTTTATAGGAGTTAGTGGTCAGGTTATGTCTTGCCCTGGGTTATTGTGTCTCTTCCGGGGTGTGGGACGCGCTGGGGACAGTGTCATGCGTTTAATATGTACATGCTGTATGGGTGTGCTGCTGTGCTCTTCCTTGTGATTCCCTTTGTGATTTTACTTGGTTGATTTCACTGTCTGTTCTCCGTTTTTTTTTTTTTTTTTCTTTCTTCCATGGCTGTGTGTGTTTCTCCCCTCAGGAGCCGGGGGGGGCGGGGCCTCGCGGCGTGCTGCGCCGCGGTCCCGCGGGTGGCTGGGCGCCGTATCCGGACCGCGCACGGATTGGACGGCCGGAGGGGCGGGGCCTTCTCGGCTCCCGCGCTCCCGGAGCTTCTCTCTTCCTCCGTCCTCGGTGTGCTGGCCGCCATCTTCTGCTGGCTGTGCGGTTCCTCTTCTCTTCAGGTAGGCGTTCTTAGGCTGGTATGTCAGTGACCCCTCGGATCCTTCCTCCTCCCTTGCCTCCCTCCTCGCCCCGGCGCATCTTGATGGTGCTGGTTGGCATTAACCATTTCCGTTGCTCTGGTTAATGAGGGGGGGGGTGGTGTAAGGGGGGTTTTGTATATTATGTGGTGTTTTGGCATGGTGCTGATTGACGCCTGTCTCTCTCCCTTTGTGTTTTTCAGATCCTGGGATCCCGTCTGGCAGGGCTCTCCCGGTCATATATACCTGGCTCGTGGGGGGTGTTTTGTCTTTGCAATATATTTATATATATATATACACTTATTTGTATTTTTATAAGGGTCTTATGCTATTCCCCTGGGCCAGGATCTTTTGACTGTCCTTAGACAAGTGTTAGGTTATTAAGGGGCATCCCGGGTCGCGTACTGCATAAATCCCTGGGTTCTGCAAATACCATAATTTCACCACATGGAGGTTGCCACAGATACCGGGAATGGTTCTTCGGGACAATCCAAGGTGTGCGGGGGTTGTGGGACTCCGCTCCAGGGAGATGATGTCATTTTGTGTATCCCTTGTGCACAGCAGAACATTGCACGGCAGTCCAGTACTCCGGTGCCTAGCACCTCGTCAGCCGCGCCATCTCCCTCTCCCCCTCGCTTATTCCGGACCCCGTGTGACGTTGTCCTGGGCGGGGATTCGCAGGCTGAGGTATGTGCCCGTTTGACCAGCCTTGAGAAGCGGTTTTCTGCTATAGCCGCTCAGAAGGCTTCTGCTAAGCGGAAGCATCTGTCTCCGCCTCCGCCGGATTCAGATGAGGAAGTTGTGGGAGATCTGGATTGGTCGGATCGTCCCCGTGAAGAAGGTGAGCTCATTGAGGATGAAGATTCTGATGTTCAGCAGTTGCTGGGTTCTGAGGGGGATCAGGATGATGGCCTCCCTCTCGATTCCTCTACCATTTTGAGCCAGATGTTTGAGGTTTTGGATTTGGAGCCTCCGGTGGTTGCTCCCAGGCCCAAGGGTCAGCTTTTTGGGGTGTCCAAGCAGCGTCTGGAATTTCCCAGCCAACAGCATTTTGAAGAAATTGTCTTCAAGCAATGGGAGCAACCTACACGTCTTGTTGGTGTGCCGTCTAGCTGGGATAGGAAGTATCCTTTTCCGGCGGAATTGATGAAGCGTTGGTCTGTCCCCCCTGAGGTAGATACTCCGGTCTTGGGACTGTCCAACACGGCGGTCGTGCATTCCCCTGACACGACTTCGCTCAGGGACGGTGAGGATCGCCGGGTTGATCAGCTTGCCCGTCATGGTTTTGTATGTGCGGGTTCGGTGTTAAGGCCTGTCTGTGCTTCGGCTCTTTTGACTTTTGCTGTCAGGTCTATTGTCAGGGACTTGGGGGTGGATCTCGAGCCCACCAGTGATGAGTCCCTTGGGCTTAAGCGCTGTGATGCTTTTTTGTCCTTTATCCTGGCCGCTCAGGAGGATGCCATGCTGATGTGTGGCAGGGCTACTGCCTTGCTGGTAGCTATCCGGCGCTGTGTGTGGTTGAGACAGTGGACGGCCGATTTTAATTCTAAAAGATCGCTCACGGCTCTGCCCTTTCTGGGTTTGAGGCTTTTTGGTGAGAGGCTGGACTCTGTTGCCAAGGGAGGTAAGTTACCTCAGCGCAAGAAATTTCGCCGTTCCTTTCGGGGGATGGTCTCGTTCAATCCGTCCTTTCGGGGAGTTCGCGCCGGTAGAGGTGCGGGCTCCTCGGCCCCCAGGGGCGGCAGTTGGAATAGGGGCAGAGGCCGTGGCCGCCCCACTCGCGTCTGGGGTGCCAAGCCCAAGCCCATCCAGCAATGAGGGGGCGCCCTCACCCGTTCGGGTGGGGGGACGGTTGCAACTTTTCTCCCGGGTGTGGGACCAGGAGGTCCCGGACAGATGGATCCGGGAGGTGGTTTCGGCCGGTTACAAGTTGGAGTTCGAGTCCCTTCCTCCTCCAAGGTTCTTCAGGTCTCGGGTGTCTTTGGATCCTTTGGCCGCGCAGGGGCTCCTGGCGGCAGTAAGGAATCTTCTGGATTTGGCCGTCATTTGCCCGGTTCCTCCTTCAGAGGTGGGGCGCGGGTTTTATTCCAATCTCTTCACGGTCCCCAAAAAGGACGGGTCCTTCCGTCCTATTCTGGATTTGAAGTTTCTCAACAGGTTTATTCGTCCTCGGAAGTTTCGCATGGAAACCCTGCGGTCGGCGATCGGTTCGCTTCGGCAGGGGGACTTTATGACGTCCATAGACATCAAGGATGCGTACCTGCACGTGCCGATCTTTCCTGCTCATCAGCGGTTCCTCCGTTTCGTGGTGGGGGATCGGCATTTTCAGTTTGTGGCTCTTCCATTCGGTCTCACCTCTGCTCCGAGAGTGTTCACCAAGGTGTTGGCGGGGGTGATGGCCCTGCTCAGAGCTCAGGGGATTCGCATTGTGCCTTACCTGGACGATCTTCTCATCATGGCTCCTTCCTTCAGTCAAGCAGAGGGGGACACCAGCACGGTGGTGTCTATGTTGGAGAGGTTCGGCTGGGTGATCAATTACCCCAAGTCCTCGCTGGTTCCGGCCAGGGTGGTGACCTTTCTGGGGATGTCGTTGGACTCCTGCCAGCACAGAGTGTTTCTTCCTCAGGCCAAGGTTCTGATGATTCAGGAATTGGCCCGGCTGCTCCTCTCCCATCCTCATCCGTCCATTCGTCTGGGGATGAGACTGGTGGGGTTGATGGTGGCCTCGTTCGAGGCAGTTCCCTTTGCTCAGTTTCATACGAGGACTCTTCAACTTCATCTTTTGGCGTCTTGGAACCGGTGTCCGGGGTCGTTGGATCGGTCCTTCCGGTTGTCCCCTCGGGTTCGGCAGTCCCTTCTGTGGTGGTTGGTCTCGGACAACCTTCTGAAGGGCAGGTCGTTTCTGATTCCACTTTGGGAGACTGTCACCACGGATGCCAGTTTGTCAGGCTGGGGAGGTTATTGGAAGGATCTTCGGTTTCAGGGGCAGTGGGACCCTCAGGAGGCCCACTTGCCCATCAATGTTCTGGAACTGCGAGCCATCAGGTTGGTTCTGTCTCGCTTGACGCATCATTTACAAGGTCTGCCGGTTCAGGTTCGCTCAGACAATCAGACGGCGGTTGCTTACATCAATCATCAAGGAGGGACTCGCAGTCTGGGTGCCCACAGGGAAGTGTCTCTGATTTTGGTCTGGGCGGAGACTCATGTCCCTTGCATCTCGGCAGTTTACATTCCGGGAGTGGAAAACACAGAGGCGGATTTTCTGAGCCGGTGTGCGTCCCGTCGGGGGGAGTGGTCTCTCCATCCCCAGGTTTTTCGGTCACTTTGTCTCCGGTGGGGGACGCCGGAGGTGGATCTGTTTGCCTCTCGTCACAATCACAAGCTTCCGTCCTTTGTGTCCCTGTCCCGGGACCCTCTGGCTCTGGCGGTGGATGCCATGAGCTCCCTGAGCTGGAGGGACCTGGGGTTTCTTTATCTGTTTCCTCCGATTCCCATGCTAGGCAGGGTTCTGCGAAAGTTGGTTCTGGAAGGAGTTCCCGCCATTCTCGTGGCTCCAAGGTGGCCAAGGCGGGTGTGGCTGCTTTGTCTATTCAGGCTCCTTATTTTGAGGATCATCAGGACAAAGTGGTTTTTCGTTACAAGTCAGATTTTCTCCCTAAGGTGGTTTCTGCTTTTCATCTTAACCAGGACATTGTTCTTCCTTCTTTGTGTCCTAAGCCTAAGCATGTCAAGGAGAGTGCTTTGCACTGCTTGGATGTGGTACGTTGTGTCAGGTACTATCTACGTGCGACGTCTTCTTTTCGTTAGACTGATGCCTTTTTTGTTGTGCCTTGTGGGCCTAGGAAGGGTTTGGCTCCGGCCAAGTCCTCCATTAGTAAATGGATTCGTCAGGCCATTGTTGGTGCTTATTCGGCCAAGGGGAAGGATCCCCCTTTCCGAGTTACTGCTCATTCTACTCGTGCGGTTGGTGCGTCCTGGGCTTTTCAGCACCAGGCTTCTGTTGAACAAGTGTGTAAGGCTGCAACTTGGTCTTCTGTTCATACCTTTTCTAAGTTCTATAAGGTTGATGTGCGGGCCTCAGCGGATGCTGTTTTTGGCCGCAAGGTTTTGCAGGCTGCAGTGGTTTGAATCTTTTGCGTTATTGCCTGTTCGGATACCCACCCTTTTCTGGACACTGCTGTTGGATGTCCCTAGTGTAATTATTAAGTCTGAAGTGGGGTGTGTGACATACTTAGAATAATACCATTTTGTGAATACTCACCTGTAAAATGGGTATTATAAGTATGTCACACACCCCACTTCACCCGCCCTTTTTGGTATCCTGGCTCTCTATTTGGTGAAGTTTGGTTCTTTACGTTGAGGGTTACATTGTTTGGTTCTGGTACCTTGTCTTACTGCTGTTCTAATACTGGGAGGTTCTTGGGAGGTACCAGGTATGTATAGACCGGGAGGGGCCTGTTGAAGTTTTTTGGAGAAGTTCTCTGCAATGCTGCCACCTAGAGGTGCGTTAACCCTAGTGTAATAATTAATGCTTGAAGTGGGGTGTGTGACATACTTATAATACCCATTTTACAGGTGAGTATTCACAAAATGGTATTTTCAAACAGCTGGGGAAACTTTATTCGTATTAGAAACAACATTTTATTTAAAGCGGACCAAAAAACTGTGATCTCAGTATCCTTTTTGGTTCTTGAGATGCCCCCGCTGCCTGATACCCCGCCGATCAGCTGTCTTATAGACACTAGGTCCTGTTTTGGTCCACTTTAAAATAAAATAAAAAAATAGATTTGTGTGTAAAGTTTTGAACCCTCTCACTAATTTTTCCTTCTCTTCCTCTGAAGCTCCAGAGAGGAAAATGAAGCCTCTGCTGCCTCGGATCGATTCCTACCTTGTTCCGGTCCAATTTCCGGTGACCCAGCCCGTCTTCTTCTCTCCGGTGGAAGCGTTCTGTCCCGAGGCGGCGCCGCCCGAGCCACCACACAGCAGCAAACGCGTCAAGATCGCCCCTAAGGTTAGACGCCATCGCCTGGCCTTCTGAGGTTACATCCTAAACTGACCCACACACCCCTTTATAATGATCCCTTATGGAAGCAGGAAACGGGTCTATATAGGAAATGGCATTTGTTTTTAAAGCAGAACATAACCCCAGCAGGGCCAGCCCTGGAAACCGAGCCACTGCTCTCTGCACTCCCACTCACCTTTCCTGGGTCCAACGGCGCATGTGCGGGCTCATCCAATGAGGGCTATTTGGTGTGTCAGTCATTCGGTAAACTGCTCTGATTGTTTACAATGTGGAGGGAGAGCGGGGGGATCCCCTGCATCCTCAGTCTGTGCATGTTCCTCGCCGCGCCCCATCGCGCCTCTTCCTCGCCGCGCCCCATCGCGCCTCTTCCTCGCCGCGCCCCATCGCGCCTCTTCCTCGCCGCGCCCCATCGCGCCTCTTCCACACCGCGCCTCTTCCTCGCCGCGTCCCATCGCGCCTCTTCCTCGCCGCGCCCCATCGCGCCTCTTCCTCGCCGCGCCCCATCGCGCCTCTTCCTCGCCGCGCCCCATCGCGCCTCTTCCTCGCCGCGCCCCATCGCGCCTCTTCCTCGCCGCGCCCCATCGCGCCTCTTCCTCGCCGCGCCCCATCGCGCCTCTCCCTCGCCGCGTCCCATCGCGCCTCTCCCTCGTCGCGTCCCATCGCGCCTCTCCCTCGTCGCGTCCCATCGCGCCTCTCCCTCGTCGCGTCCCATCGCGCCTCTCCCTCGCCGCGTCCCATCGCGCCTCTCCCTCGCCGCGCCCCTTCGCGCCTCTCCCTCGCCGCGCCCCATCGCGCCTCTTCCTCGCCGCGCCTCTTCCTCGCCGCGTCCCATCGCGCCTCTCCCTCGCCGCGTCCCATCGCGCCTCTCCCTCGCCGCGTCCCATCGCGCCTCTCCCTCGCCGCGTCCCATCGCGCCTCTCCCTCGCCGCGGCCCATCGCGCCTCTCCCTCGCCGCGGCCCATCGCGCCTCTCCCTCGCCGCGGCCCATCGCGCCTCTCCCTCGCCGCGGCCCATCGCGCCTCTCCCTCGCCGCGGCCCATCGCGCCTCTCCCTCGCCGCGGCCCATCGCGCCTCTCCCTCGCCGCGGCCCATCGCGCCTCTCCCTCGCCGCGGCCCATCGCGCCTCTCCCTCGCCGCGGCCCATCGCGCCTCTCCCTCGCCGCGGCCCATCGCGCCTCTCCCTCGCCGCGGCCCATCGCGCCTCTCCCT
The DNA here is from genome assembly GCA_027917425.1 of Gastrophryne carolinensis. Taxonomy (NCBI): domain Eukaryota; kingdom Metazoa; phylum Chordata; class Amphibia; order Anura; family Microhylidae; genus Gastrophryne; species Gastrophryne carolinensis. Next base: position 14,035,145 of record CM051238.1, on the reverse strand, counting down.
CGCCGCGCCTCTTCCCCGCCGCGGCCCATCGCGCCTCTTCCTCGCCGCGTCCCATCGCGCCTCTTCCTCGCCGCGTCCCATCGCGCCTCTTCCTCGCCGCGTCCCATCGCGCCTCTCCCTCGCCGCGTCCCATCGCGCCTCTCCCTCGCCGCGTCCCATCTCGCCTCTCCCTCGCCGCGTCCCATCGCGCCTCTCCCTCGCCGCGTCCCATCGCGCCTCTCCCTCGCCGCGTCCCATCGCGCCTCTCCCTCGCCGCGTCCCATCGCGCCTCTCCCTCGCCGCGTCCCATCGCGCCTCTCCCTCGCCGCGTCCCATCGCGCCTCTCCCTCGCCGCGTCCCATCGCGCCTCTCCCTCGCCGCGTCCCATCGCGCCTCTCCCTCGCCGCGTCCCATCGCGCCTCTCCCTCGCCGCGTCCCATCGCGCCTCTCCCTCGCCGCGTCCCATCGCGCCTCTCCCTCGCCGCGTCCCATCGCGCCTCTCCCTCGCCGCGTCCCATCGCGCCTCTCCCTCGCCGCGTCCCATCGCGCCTCTCCCTCGCCGCGTCCCATCGCGCCTCTTCCTCGCCGCGTCCCATCGTGCCTCTCCCTCGCCTTGTAAGGACCCCTGTGTTGCATTGCCGTATGGACCCCTGTGGGTGACCTGTCGCCTTTGCTTATTTTAGGTAGTCCTGAAGGTGGAGGACTCGCCCCCTACGCCTCCAGCACTGGAGCAGATGATCTCCTCGGCTCCTTTACAGTGCAGACGGGACAGCGGCTCCCGGCGGAAACAGCAGCTCCCCAACCGGCGCTGCCAAGAACCGGAACTCATCCTCCCAGAATGCAGCTTGGCGGATTCCGGCCTGGACACGGATTTCTCCTGCTTGCAGGATACGCAGGCGCAGGAGGGCCCCTCGCAGCTCACGCAGGACGAGGACTGTACCTTTAAGACCCCTATTAAAGAGCGACTGAAGCCCCCCGCCTCCTCTACGCCAAGCAAGCCGCCGGACTCTTCCGCCCTGCCGCCGTGGAACTTCGACTCTCCTCTGACCAGGAGCCTCCTCCCCGATCTGAGCCCCGTGCGGATCCCCTGCGGCACCGCCCTCACCCCCTTCAAGGACAGCTACGGCGCTCTTAGTTTCGGCGAGACTCCTTTCAAGGAGCTTCCCTTCTTCGGCTCCCCCGCCGAGCCCCTCGGCTTGTGTTCCCCCGGCTCTCCCCTGGGGGACGCGCTGGAGACTCCTAAGGGGGCACGCAAACGCTGTTCCAAAGAGCTGCAGGTAGGGGGCGCCGTTGCCAACCGCTCGTTATTGGAGGGGCTCGTGCTGGACATAAAAGATGAGAGCCTGAGCAAGATCCTGCTGGACATCAGCTTCAGCGGCTTGGAGGAGGACAATGGCCCGGGAGGGGACAACTCGTACCTGGGCCAGCTTCTGTCTGAGCTCAGGTAGACGGGGGATGCGGGGACCGGTATCCAACGCCCGTCCGTGTGCCTGCCTGAACCCAGCTTGTGCATTAAAGCTGACCTAAACTGACACTCCCCGATAGCTGGGATCAAAAGAGAGCCCCGCAAGGTGCCTCCAGCTCTGCTACCCACCTCCATAACCACTCTAGCTCTTAAAGTGGACCAAAACCCAGGATTTTGACTATCCCGAGTTTTGGGTTCTTTCCCCTGGGGCTCCCCTTTGAACCAACACCCCCCCCCCCCCCCCCCCCAGATAGCCTGAAGAAACTCACCTCTTCACTGTCCTACGGAACATGCGCGGGCGCTCGTCCAATCAGTGCACTCAGAGCCGCTGACGGCCGCATCCTCCGCTTACATCTAACAGGGAGCGTACCCGCGCCGGCCATTCACAAATGCCTGGAGCGGGTATGCGTCCTGCTAAAGGGATGCGTCGCACGCATGTGCCATTGGAACCGGAACAAAGGGAAGTCAACAGGGCGACCTGGGGGGATTTCAGACAGCGGAGCATGCCCCGGGGGGGGAGGGAATCGATCAAGCTGGGTTTTGGTCCACCTTAAAGAGGAATTTCCGGACTCCCTCTTTAATATGCAGCAGCGGGACAGCCAAGGTCAGGCTTTGCATTGGCGCCGCTAAATGAACGAACATGGCCGCGGGGTGCCCCGGAGGCAAGACCAAAACCCGGGATAGGCAGCCCCTGGCCGTGTAAGCTGATAGGCTGTTTAAAGTGGTCAATAGTTTTGACTATCGTGAGTGTTGGTCCTGTCCCCGGGGGGGCACCCCGCTGTGTAAATACCCCCCAGGATGCCGAGCCCAGCTCACCTCTTCCCGGTCCCACAGAGCGTCTAAGAGCAGAAGCTCTGATGGCCGCATCCTCCACTTCCCTCTTACAGGGAGCGCGCCCACGCCAGCCATTCACAAATGCCTGGCGCAGGCATGCGTTCTGCTAAAGAGATGCGGCCTCTCCCCATTGTAAACAATCCGAGTCATTTGCCAAAGGGCATAGGCACAGCAAATGGCTCTGATTGGACGAGAGCTCGCACATGCGCGGTTGGACCAGGATAAGGTGAGTGAATACTGGTGACCTAGGGTGTTGCACACAGCGAGGCATCCCAATTGGGGATGCCTCGGGGGGGGGGGGGGGGCAGTGGAAGGAGGATGGCCCTCTACTGATAGCAATATCCTGCTCTGGCTTTAAAGAGGAACATTGGAGGCACTGGAGTCACCAAGCTCCGCTGTGTGAACCCCCCACCAATCGCCTTCTCCTGGAGCCCTCACTTTCTGTGCAGCATCCCCGCTCACCTCTAGCCGTGCCCTCACACCCGGCCTTTATGAATGCGCGGCACGGACTTGCCGGGTGGGCCGGGGGATGCAGCTGACGGTAGGCAAGTGATAGCGCCCTGCTTAGCCAATCAGCGCACTCGCTCAAAGTCCAAGTCCGCACCGTGGGAGAGGAAGGACAGTGAGTAAAATGTGGGCGGGGTACACACAGCGGGGCGTCCCAATTCGTTCCACAGAGGGACAACGCGCAGGAAAGTGAAATTCCTCTCTGTTCCGCTTTACGTTTAATAAATATTTACTGTATATAAGGTTTTTAGGGGGGTTTAATAGGATCAGATTTGGGGATGGATGTCTAATGTATAAAAGAACAAGTGGGCAGCAGCACGACGTGGGGGAGCGCGCTGCAGGATTTTCAGATGACAGCAGTGCTCATCATGGGCGTGGCCTGTTTCCGTTTGGGGTGGGAATATCTGTTAGTTAGGGATGTCTTATAATTAGTGAATAGTCTTAAAGTGCACCTAAACCCTCCTGGCAACTCTGTGCTGGACAGGGTCCACCTACTTCTTCCACCTCTGAGCACCCACTTAAAGTGTACTAAAAACACACCCTGGAGTCTATGGGGTATCCCAAATTGGGATGCTTCACTCTGTGAACCCGGTCCACCCAATAATCTTACCTTTCCTCTGAGCCCACAGCGCAAGTGCGGCCAGCGCTGGCATCACTCGTCTCCCTTCTCCCGCCCGTCACAACTGAATGACTGCACAGCCGAAGGGAGCCGAGTGATGCCGCGGTAAGTGCGGTCAGGATTCCATTCAGCTTCTATAGCTGTACATTAATATGCGCGGCGGAAGAAGCTGATTGGACAAGTGACTGCTCCGTGGGCTCTAGGAGAGGCGAGTTAGCTCAGCGTTCTGAGGGTTTCGCACAGAGCAGATGACCAAAACCCGGGTTAGTGAAAAACCTGGGGTTTGGTCCACTTTAAGGAGATTTTTATTTAATTTTTATGAGTGATTTAGGACAGAACATGAGTACACTTTCGGAGGAGGTTTGGTTGGTAAGTGTGCAGCCGTTTCCTAACCCCTCAATGGCTGAAACTCCTCTATGAAAAGGTGAGTCTCTTTCTAATGCAGGACTCGCTAATGGCTTGGTAAGGTTAGTGAGTCGTTAGTGGACCCCAACCTGGCACACAGGCAAAGGAGGCTTTGGGTCTGCTTTAAATATCTGGGGTCTATCTAAGGGGGGGGGTCTTTATTTATCTTAACTGCTTTGTGTTGCACAGTCTGGTCACGGCAGCCATGTATCAGAGTACAGTGATTATTTACACGCGCCGGGTGCCCGGCCTATCCACTAACATGCATTAACGTAGACCCATCATGAGACATTCAGCTGTTGATCTGAATAAACAAATACGAATTCCTGTGTCTTTCTTGCTTTCTTACTTATATCTAATGAGCCGTTCAAGCAGACCTAAACCATCCTTTGCAACTCTACTCCGGGGGCAGTAAACTAACGATATCTACCCCAATGTCACACCATCAGTGAGCCCTGCATTAAAGTGGATCAAATCCTAGGATATTCTAAGTATACAGTACGTCCTGCTCCAGATATAATACTTACACTTGGGTTATCCTCCACCAGATGGCGCTGCACTGCAGAGACATGGAAAAACAGGCTCCTCCCGGCCCCTCAAATACCCAGGGACCTCCCACAAATCCCCAGATTTCTCTGCAGTGCTGACTGCGAAGACATGAAGTATCACTCTGTCGCAGATGAGCGGGGCTATTAAAGCCTGCGGCCCTGTTGGACTATTCCCACCCGTCTTTTCGTGTGATGTGCCTCCCAGCCTGGGCTGCGCTGGTCGGGTGAAGGTAGGCGGCACCATGCGTGCTTACGGAGCCATGCTCCACCGCAGTCCCCCACCAAAGGGTAGGCGGTATAGGCTGATGGTGAGCCTCTATGGGATGCCCCTCCCGCAATATTGCCCCGTGTAGCGGTGGGCCCTGTGCAAAGGGCCGCCATCCTCCCTCGTTTCCGCCGTAGCTCGGGGCAAAAGAAAGGGGGGGGTGTGTGCGGGTGTCAGTACTGTCTTACATGCAATGGCCTTCGTATTGTCCTTTGGACTTGTACATGTTGTGTCAGCCGCCGCGCTGATGCCCCAGACGCTGTGGCGTTACCATTGGCAGTCTTAGAGCTTCGCGCTCTTTGTGGGGGGTGGGGACCTGGCTTGGCGCGCTTCGCGTCACAGCCCGCCTTGGACCGCCCTTCGAGGTTCGCTCGGCGCCATTTTGATGTGTAGTCCCGCGCACGCGTGTGTAACGGTCCCCTCCTTCCGTGGTCTGTAAGTGCCCTCGCGGGCGATTTGTATGCTCATCGCTTACTGTGCATGTGTCTGACACCCCTTATTCCCATTATGTCTTTCAGACTTAGTGAATCCGGTGGCTTCTCCCGGCCCAGTGTATTTATAGTCGGGCCTAGTATAATTACTCCCACTTCCCTGCGGGTCATTGGGGCATCCAGGGTAGCTTACAGCGTCAATCCCTACTGGCCTATTGGGTTCCTTCGGGACAAGCCCGACTGTGTGTAGCTTGTGGGGTCTCGCCTATTAGCAGTGACAGTACACGGGTCTGTGTTCCTTGCGCGCAGCAGGCGCTAATGGTACAACGATTCCCTCCGGTGGCTGGGCCTGCACGCCTCAATTCACCTACTCCCCCAAGGATGAGTCTAACCCCCAATACAAGCAGGGATTCTCATCCTGATGTGGCTACTAGACTGGCCAGTGTTGAAAACTTGATTGCTAATTCCTTAGCGCGTAAGTCCACCGCTAAGAAGCGCCACTTAACCCCTGAGGTCACTCTATGTCTATCTTTTGTCTATCTCTCCCCCTGTTGCGGCTCCCAGGCAAAGGGGTGAGCTCTATTCTTAGTATACAGTACGTCCTGCTCCAGATATAATTCTTACACTTGGGGTTATCCTCCGCCAGATGTCTCTGCAGTGCAGCGCCATATAAAAACAGGCTCCTCCCGGCCCCTCAAATACCCAGGGACCTCCCACAAATCCCCAGATTTCTCTGCAGTGCCGACTGCGAAGACATGAAGTATCACTCTCTCGCAGGTGAGCGGGGCTATTACAGCCTGCGGCCCTGTTGGACTATTCCCACCCGTCCTGTTGTGAGGTGCCTCCCAGCCTGGGCTGCGCTGTTCGGGTGAAGGTAGGCAGCACCATGCGTGCTTATGGAGCGCTGCTCCGCCGCAGTCCCCCACCAAAGGGTAGGCAGTTTAGGCTGATGGTGAGCCTCTGGTGGATGCACCTCCCGCATTATTGCCCCATGCCCCGTGTAGCGGTGGGCCCTATACAAAGGGTCGCCATCCTCCCTCGTTCCCCCCCCATAGCTCGGGGGGAAAGAAAGGGGGGGGGGTGTGGCAGTCTCAAGTGTACTGTGATTACACGCTTATGGCCTTAGTTTTGCCCTTGACTAGTAACTTGGTGTCAGAGCCGCACTGTTTCCTTTTTTATTGTGTATCTGCCGCCGCCGCGCTCGTCTTTCCTTTATTGGATGTGCGGCGGCGGTGCTCCAGACGCTGCGGCGTCTCTATTGGCAAATCATCTATTCTATGTGTGTCATACACCTTGCTTCTCTTGACTACTGTCTTCGAGCTTCGCGCTCTTCGGGGGGGGGGGGGGGGCGGGGAACTGGTTTGGCGCGCTCCGCGTCACGGCCCGTTCTGGCCCGCCCTCCGAGGTTCGCTTGGCGCCATTTTGATGCTGGTCGCATGCGCACGTGGTAACGGCCCTCTTCCTCCCTTGCTCTGTAAGTGACTTTGCGGGCGATTTTCATGATTCTTTATTACTGCGCATGGCTCTGACATCCTTTATTCCCATTATGTATTTCAGACGGTTGACTCCAGTGGCTTCTCCCGGCCCGGTTTAAATTATAGCGGGCCTTGTAAAATTATCCCACCTTCCTAGCGGGTCTTTGGGGCACCCAGGGTTGCCTATAGCGTAAATCCCTGCTGGCATATTTTGGGCCTGGATAATCACCATATGGAGGCATCTCAGAATTATGTGACCGGGGTCCCTCTGGGACAAGACCGGCTGTGTATAGCGTGTGGACAACCCCATGCTGATGCTGACAGGGCACGGGTCTGCGCACCATGTGCCGAGCAAGCGCTGGCTCTGCAATCAGGCTTGCCAGTGGCTGCACCTCGTTTCAATACACCTATTTCCCCAAGCTTAAATCTCACTCCTGCTGAGTCGCATACTAGTGGGGACTTGCAGCCTGCTGTGTCTTCCAGACTGCCTACGGCTGATCAGATTATTGCGAGGTTGTCTGAGCGCAGGGGCCCTGGTAAGAAGCGGCCCTTGACGTCTCCTGTTTCTGTTTTTCCTATGGGAACTGAGGAGTTCACTTCTCTGCGTGCCTATACCCCTTCTGATGAAGGAGAGCTGTTCTCTGACTCAGGCTCAGCTGATGAGAGGCCGAGGGGTCATGACGATTCTGGCCCTGAATACTGGGGCCATTGTGACACTGACGATTTGTTGATTAAGGTCTTTAAGGTTCTGTCTATCTCTCTCCCTGGTGAGGCTCCCAAGCCGAGAGGGGAGTGTTTCCATACAGCGACAGCGCACTTGGAATTTCTAGAGCAGGCTCACTTCCATGCTCTTGTACACCAGGAATGGGAATGCCCCAGTAAACTTCCAGGGGTCCCAAGAGACTGGAATAGAAAATACCCTTTTCCCCCTGAGGTGGTTAATTGTTGGTCATCACCCCTGTGGTGGATGCACCGATCATAGGGGTTTCTAACCCCCCCTTTATCACAGCCCCTGCTTATAGTACCCTTTGGGATGCTGAGGACCGGCGCATTGATAGGCTGGCCTCCCATGCCTTTTCTTGTGCAGGAACGGTGCTATGCCCGGTCTGTGCCGCGGCCATCACTGCAGTGGCCGCTGGAACCCTCATCAGAAAGATGCTTGATCATCACCCTGAGTATCTCCCCTGGGAGGTGTTTAATGCACTCTCCAGTTGTGATGTATTTGTAAAATGTATCCTTTTAGCGCTGGATGACACCATTAGAATGTGTGCAAGGACCTCTGCCCTTGTGGTGGCTATACGTCGCTTGGTCTGGCTGCGACAGTGGGGTGCTGACGATGCTGCTAAAAGGACTCTGACTGGGCTTCCCTTTAGAGGGCAACGCCTGTTTGGGGCCCGTCTGGACCTGTTTGGTAAAAAGGGGAAATCACCCCAACGCAGGCGGCCGTCTCGGCCCCCTCGGGGCACCCCTCACCCTACGTTAGTGTCAAACACGAACCAGGGGTGTCCTTCCAGCTATTTGGTATAGATTCCTGCCCCAGGAGTGGCAGACAACGTCCTGGCCCCACCGGCCGGACTAAGTCCAAATCTTTCACCAAAACCCCCCAAGCATGATGGGCCCCCCCCTGCCCATATGGGTGAGGGGATGGCCGCAGCACCTTGCTCCTATCAGGAGGCGTCATGCCTCATTCTGGTGGATTCAGGAGGTAGTTTCCTCCGGATGCAGGATAGAGTTTACTGGGCGGTCCCTTCCCTCGATTGTCAGGGTGCTTCTGGTCCCTGTCTCTCTTCAGGTGTTGGTGCAGGCCATGCACGGCCTGCAAGGCCCGGGGTCACTTGCAGGTTGCCCTTAACAGGCAGAGGCCTCTACACCAGCCTTTCCACATTCCCCCAAAAGGATGAGGCAGTCTGGCCCATTCTGGCATTCCATAGGTTCGGCAATTTTACATTCACAGGCAGTTTCTGCGTGGAATCTCTGAGTTGGGCCACCAGCACCCTGCGCCCAGTGGGCCTCTTGCCGTCTGTGGAGATCTAAGATGCTTATTTTAATACCCCTGTGTCTTCTGGACACCGAGGCCCTTACAGGTTAGTGTTGGAGGGCCAACACTGCTGATTGTGGCCTTGTTATCTGGCCTCTCTTCTGCTCCCAGAGTGCTCGCCAAGGCACTGGCGGGGGTGATGTCTCTGAGACCAAGGGGCGTCTGCGCGAGGACCTACCTGGTCGTCCTTTACTTCCCAATCTCTACGTCAGGCCGAGTTGGTTGCTCGGCTGGTGGTGTCTTTTGGGAGTCATTTGGATGGGTGCTCAGTCGCCTCAATTCCTCATTGTCCCCTTATTTGGTATCTCCATTCCTAGGGTTGCATTTGGATTCGGGTCAGGTGAGAACCTTCTTCCTTGGCAATAAGTGGACAATCTGGTTACATGGGCACTGTCCCTCATTGCTGTCCCCGTACCTTCACCAGGCAGGATTGCAGCTGGTGGGCCTGTTGGTGGCTGCTCAGTGGATGTCCCTTAGACTCAGTGCCCTTGGGCTCTTCGGCAACTTATATTGTTAAAGTGGACCAACACCCACGGGTGATCGGCCCGGGAATCTATAAGATTCCCGGGCCGATCACCTCCCTCCCTGCGGGACATCCGAGATCGGGATGTCCCGCGGGGTGAAACCCCCCCCAAACTCCTTACCTGAGGCCGCCGCCTCCCTCGTGCCCCTCTAGGCGTGCCCGCGCCGGCCGTCTGCGAATGGCGGGCGCGCGCGCGTCAAGAGGGACGCGCGGGAGGCGGCGGCGGAGGAGCCGCTTGTCCGCGGCTTGTCCGTCGGCGCGGGGAGAGGTGAGTTTTTCGGGGGGTGCCTCACCGAAGTGGACCAAGACCCAGGATAGTCAAAATCCTGGGTGCTGGTCCACTTTAATACTGGACAGGGTTCCAGCATCCCTGGAACTGGGTCTGTGTACCTTCCCCCTTGGTACGGTGGTTCCTCTTGAGATGGTTGAATTCAAGGAACCCGTCAGGGGGCACCCCCCCTTTCTTGCATCTTCCTGTAGATGGTCACCATGGATGCCAAATCTAGCAGGTTGACGGGGGGGGGGGGGGGGGTTCTTCTAAAATCCCCTGTGGTTCCGAGGTGGGGCCCTTAGGGGTTCCATACACCTATTGATTTTTGAAACAGTGAGCCTTCAGTTTGGCTCTATCTTGCTGGACTACTCCTCTCAGGACCTGTCTATTTGGGGGCTCTTGGTCTGTCTGACGACAGTGGCCTGTATTAATTATCTGTGTGGGACTCGGAGCAGGATGATCCTCCAGGAAGGTATCTGATCCTGATCTGGGTGGAGGACAACGTTCCCTGCATTTCAGTGGTATTCGCTCCGGTGGATGTCCTTCTGCGTCAGGATGTGCTTATCCTGGTGTCACTATGAGATCCAACTAGTGTGGATCTGTTTGGGCCCCGTCACCATCACAGGTTCCCGGCCCTTGTTTCCCTGTCCCAGAATATTCTGACTGTGGTCATGGGGCTTAGTAACTTTATGGCTGGACATTCTATTCTGTATGTCTTATCTTCATTCGCCATGCTAGGCGGCGTTCTGCGCAAGATTGCTCTGGAAGGGGGGACCAGTGATACTGGTGGCCTAGTGGAGTGTGGTTCGCAGACGTGGTTCTGAGGACAGCGGACCAGTACGTTCTGTCAGGAGTGCTGATCTGCTCACTCAGGTCCCCTTTTTATGTCACCCCAATCTACAGGCTCTGGTCTAGACGGCCTGACGGCTGATTCATCCATCTTGATGGAGACGGGCTTATTTTTTCGGTGACTGTGACTATTGGAAGTCTAGGAGCAAGCTGCTTCTTCTTCCATCTATTATAGGGTATGGTGTACCCATTTTGATTGGTATGAGTCTAGGTCTCTCCCCTGTTGGGCGTTCTCTGTTCCCAGGGTTATAGAGTTATTACAGCATGGGTTGGCGTCTTCACCCTGTATGTGCCTGATTTCGTCTGATTCCAGGGGTTAAGCGGCCTTTGGCCTGATCTTTACTTGGATGGGTTGTCCCTTCTGGTCCTAGGAAAGGTTTCGCCTTCTGCCAAGGCTACTGTTAGCATTTGGACTGGTCAGGCTGTTACTCAGGCCTATTCTTTTAAGGGGAAGAATCTTCTTCTCGCCTTACTTCTGATTCTACTTGTGCTTCGGTATCTTTGGGCCTTTCGGCACCAGGTTTCTGTTGAACAAGTTTGCTAGACCGCTACTTGTTTCCTGTTCATACGTTTTCAAAGGTTTTTATGAGGTTGACGTTAGAGCCTTTGCTCATGTCGCTCTTGGTAGCTAGGTTGCAGGTGACAGTGTTTTTAACTGTCTGCTGTGCCTTTTTTGTTGGGGATCCCACCCTACTTTATGGACACTGCTATTGGATATCCCAAGTGTAAGTATTATATCTGGAGCAGGACGTACTGTATACTTAGAATAATACAATTCTGTGAAATACTCACCTGTAGAATTGGTATTATACATATACAGTACGTCCTGCTCCACCCCACCCTGGTTTTTGCATTATTCTGGATCCCCTGTATGCTGATTGCTATCATTGTTATAGTTACCAGTTTTGTTGGTGGTTGAATTCTCCCGGCCTCTTGTTCACTGCTTTTCAATGCTGGGGATTTGTGGGAGGTCCCTGGGTATTTAAGGGGCCGGGAGGAGCCTGTATTCTAAGTATGTCACACACCCCGCTTCAAGATATCCATAACACGTGGGTAATACCGACCTGAAGAGGGCGTTCTGCAGAGATGATAGGGAAAAAGAAAGCCCCTCCCGGTCCACAAATACCTGGGACCTCCCACTCATCACCCAGTCTTCCATCTCTGCAGACGGCGAGCAAGTCAGAAGATGCCTCCTCCTTGCACAGGGGGACTTGAGGTAGCCGGGATTATTCCCGGCCCGCGTTTTATTCTATTTCCGCCCAGATGCCACTTATCCTTAACTTACATGCCTCCCAGCCTTGGCTGAGGTCTGGGCGACGGTAGAATGGCAAATTAGGTGCCCAGGAGCTAAGCTCCACCGTGAGACCCTGTTTCAGAGGGTAGGCGATGATCCGGGCTGGTGACCCCGGTTTGGGATGCCCTGTCCCTCGGCCATTTCTCCCCTAGTATGTTCCCCTCTTCGGATGCCCTTCTCCTCGTGGGGGGGGGGGGGGGGGGGTGTGAGGGCCCACTTTTATTCATTAGTAGCAACTTATCCGGGAAGTGGTGTCTTCCGGTTACAAGCTGGAGTACGAGCTCCGCCCCCCTTCCAGATTTTTCAGGTCTCGGGTGCCTTCGGAACCTCTAGCGGCGCAAGGGCTCCTGGTGGCAGTAGAGAGTCTTCTGGACATGGCTGTCATTTGCCCAGTGCCCTCCTCAGACCAGGGCAGGGGTTTTTATTCCAATCTGTTCACGGTACCCAAGAAGGACGGATCGGTCTGACCCATCTTGGATCTGAAGTTTCTCAACAGGTTCATCCGGCCGCGGAAGTTCCGTATGGAAACGCTGCGTTCGGCTATTCACTCTCTTCGTCAGGGAGACTTTCTGACGTCCATAGACATCAAGGACGCTTACCTACACGTTCCGATCTTTCCAGCACACCAGAGGTTTCTCAGGTTCGTGGTGGAGGATCGGCATTTTCAGTTTGTGGCACTCCCTTTCGGTCTTACCTCGGCTCCTCGGGTGTTCACCAAGGTGCTTGCGGGGGTGATGGCTCTACTCAGGGTTCAGGGTATCCGCATTGTGCCCTATTTGGACGATCTTCTGATCATGGCTTCTTCCTTCAACCAAGCGGAGTTGGACACCAGAACGGTGGTATCCACTCTGGAGAGGTTCGGTTGGGTGATCAACTACCCCAAGTCCTCTCTTTCTCCGTCCAGGGTAGTGACCTTTCTGGGAATGTCTCTGGACACTTCGCAGGCCAGGGTGTTTCTGCCCCAGGCCAAGGTTCTTTTGATTCAGGAGTTGGTTTGGCTTCTCTTGTCGGCCCCTCGTCCGGCCATCCGGCTAGGGATGAGGCTGGTGGGGTTAATGGTGGCCTCATTCGAGGCAGTTCCCTTTGCGCAGTTTCACACAAGGGCGCTCCAGCTTCATCTGTTGAAGGTTTGGGACAAGTCTCCGCTATCGTTGGATCAGTCCTTCCAGATTACCCCCCGAGTCCGTCGATCCCTGCAATGGTGGCTGGGGTCTGCCAATCTGTTGAAGGGCAGATATTTTCTGGCGCCGTGTTGGGAGACGGTCACCACGGATGCCAGTTTGTCAGGTTGGGGGGGTGTTTGGAAGGACCTTCAGTTTCAGGGTCTGTGGGGCCCGCAGGAGGCTCACGAGCCCATCAATGTTCTGGAGTTGAGAGCCATCAGGTTGGTTCTGTTTCGCTTGACTCAGTTGCAGGGCCTGCCAGTTCAGGTTCGGTCGGACAACCGGACGGCGGTTGCTTACATCAATCACCAGGGAGGGACTCGCAGCAGGAGTGTCCTCCGGGAAGTATCTTTGATTCTGGACTGGGCGGAGAGCCACGTCCCGTGTATCTCAGCGGTCTACATTCCGGGAGTGGAGAACATGGAGGCGGACTCTCTGAGCAGGTCCTCCTCTCGCCAGGGGGAGTGGTCTCTCAGTCCCCAGGTGTTTCGTTCGATTTGCCTCAGGTGGGGGTTCCCGGCGGTGGACCTCTTTGCCTCTCGTCACAATCACAAACTTCCGGTATTTGTGTCTCTCTTGCAGGATCCACTGGCTCTGGCAGTGGATGCCATGTCTCTGAACTGGAGGGATCTGGGGTTTCTTTACCTGTTCCCTCCGTTTCCAATGGTAGCCAGAGTGGTGCGCAAGCTGGCCCTGGAGGGCGCGTCGGCGATTCTGGTGGCACCAAGGTGGCCAAGGCAGGTTTGGTTCGCAGACCTGGTAAGACTGGCAGAGGATCAGTTCGTTCTGCCTCTACTGCCGGACCTGCTCACCCAGGGTCGGCTACGCTATCCCAATTTACCATCGCTGGCTTTGACGGCGTGGCTGCTGAAACCTCCATCTTGGAGGAAGGTCTTTCTGATGCGGTGATTCAGACTCTTATTAGCGCCAGGAAGCGGTCTTCCTCTACTGTTTACTATAGGACCTGGAGGTCCTATATTGACTGGTGTGAAGGTAGGTCTTTCCCGTGTCGGGAGTTTTCCATTTCCAGGATTCTGGAGTTTCTTCAACATGGTCTGGATCTGGGGCTCCAGCTTAGTACCTTGAAGGGGCAGGTTTCTGCCCTGGCGGTGTTCTTTCAAAGGTCTTTTGCACTTCATCCCTTGGTCAAGACTTTTTTCCAAGGGGTTACGCATGTTCGACCTCTAGGAAGCCCTTGGTTCCAGTTTGGGATTTGAACCTGGTTCTTTCTGCTCTTCAGGGTCCCCCGTTTGAGCCCTTGAATGAGATTGCTTTGTCTTTACTTACTCAAAGGGTGGCGTTTTTGGTGGCTATCACTTCGGTTAGGCGTGTTTCTGAGTTGGCAGCTTTGTCCATTAAAGCTCCGTACTTCGAAAGGCATCAGGACAAGGTTGTCTTTCGTTTCAAGCCGGATTTTCTTCCTAAGGTGGTTTCTGCCTTTCATCTGAATCAGGACATTGTTCTGCCTTCTCTATGTCCTAATCCTAGCAACGACAAGGAACGGGCGCTGCATTCCTTGGATGTAGTTCGCGTTGTGAAATACTATCTGGTGGTTACGTCTTCCTTTCGTAAGACTGATGCTTTTTTTGTGGTGCCCTTTGGGCCTAGGAAAGGTTTGGCACCTGCCAAATCTTCCATTAGTAAATGGATTCGTCAGGCCATCATTGGGGCCTATTCTGCTAAGGGGAGGAGGCCCCCTTTTTGTGTTACTGCTCATTCTACTCGTGCGGTTGGAGCGTCCTGGGCTTTTCAGCACCAGGCTTCGGTTGAGCAAGTTTGTAAGGCCGCTACTTGGTCCTCTGTTCACACTTTTTCCAAGTTTTACAAGGTTGATGTTCGGGCCTCAGCGGATGCTGTTTTTGGCCGCAAAGTTCTGCAAGCTGTTGTGGTTTAAGTTGTGCCTTGTTGCCTTGTTTTGGATCCCCGCCCTTTTATGGACACTGCTATTGGATGTCCCACGTGTTATGGATATCTTGAAGCGGGGTGTGTGACATACTTAGAATAATACCATTTTGTGAAATACTCACCTGTAAAATGGGTATTATAAGTATGTCACACACCCCGCTTCACCCGCCCTTCTTGTATTCTGGATCCTTTATACTGTGAACTTTGCGTTGCTTTGGTTTATATTTGCCTTTTCCTGGTCCCTTACCTTACTGCTTTCTTTATACTGGGTGATGAGTGGGAGGTCCCAGGTATTTATGGACCGGGAGGGGCTTTCTTTTTCCCTATCATCTCTGCAGAACGCCCTCTTCAGGTCGGTATTACCCACGTGTTATGGATATCTTGAAGCGGGGTGTGTGACATACTTATAATACCCATTTTACATGGTATTTTTCTCATGTCTGCAGTGCACAGCGCCTCCTGCCAGAGAATACCCAAGTGTAAGTATTATATCTGGAGCAGGACGTACTGTATATGTATAATACCAATTCTACAGGTGAGTATTTCACAGAATTGTATTTTTCATGTGGTTTCCTGGCATTCCCCCTTTGAAGTGGACCAAAACCCTGCATCTCTGAATCGCCAGGCTCCCTTATGCCAGTGGTCTCTGCCCTATCCCTTTTGCTGATGCCACATGCTGGATCCTCACCGCCAGGCCCCCTTATCTGTGCCCACTGCTGCCTGTGGTCTCTGCCTGATCCCCTCAACTGCTGCCACATTCTGGATTCCCGCCATACCCCCCCCTTATTTGTGCCCACTGCAGCTGATCTCGGCTAGGTCCCTTCTTTCTGTTGGTCCTCGCCTCCAGTCCCAGGGATTGTGAAAGAACCAACACTCCAAAGATGATCAATCACATCAGTTGTATTCCTTAATTATCCAAATAGTCAAAGATGCAAACAGGGCAACGTTTCGGGGGCCCCCTTCCTCAGGACCAAGCATTGTCTGATAGATAATGCTTGATCCTGAGGAAGGAGGCCCCCTGGTTCCCGAAACGTTGACCTGTTTGTATATTTGGATAATTATTGGTAAGAGTTCAGTAGTCACGACTTACCAGTCCCGGTCTCTTCTGCTGATGCCACATTCTGGATCTTCACCATGGCTTTATCTGTGCCCACAGCTGCTGGTGGTCTCTGTCCGGTTGCTTCTGCGGATGCTGCATATCCTTACTGCCAGCTTCCCTTATCTGTGCCCACTGCTGCCGGTGCTCCCCTCTACTGATACCACATCTTGGATCCTTAACACCAGTTCCCCTTATCTGTGCCCACTGAGCCAGGTCCCTTCTCCTGCTGCCACATCCTGGACCCTCGCCACCAGCCCCCTTAGCTGTGCCCACTGCTGCTGGTGGTCTCTGCCTGGTCCATTCTGCTGATGCCACATCCTGGCTCCTCATCGCCAGCCCCCCCATATCTGTGCCATGTGTAGCTGATCTTGGCCAGGTCACTTCTGCTACATCCTGGATCCTTGCCACCGGCCTTCCTTATCTGTGCCTATTGCTACCGGTAGTCTCTGTCTGGTCCCTTTTGCTGCCACCACATCCTGAATCCTCGCCACCACCACCCCTTATCTATGCCCACAGCTGCTGGTGGTCTCTGTCCGGTCTCTTCTGCTGACGCCACATACTGGATCCTGACCACTGCCCCCTCCTTATCTGTGCCCACTGCTGCCGATTGTCTCTGTCTGGTCCCTTCTGCTGATACCACATGCTGGATGATCCTCAGCACCATCCCGCTTATCTTTGCCCACTACTGACAGTGGTCTCTGCCCAGTCCCTTCTGTTGATGCCACATGCTGGATTCTAACCACCAGCCCCCATTATCTGTGCCCACTGCTGCCGGTAGTCTCTGTCTGGTCCCTTCTGCTGCTGCCACCACATCCTGAATCCTTGTCACCACCACCGCTTATCTATGCCCACTGCTGCTGGTGGTCTGTGCCCGGTCTCTTCTGCTGATGGCACATCCTGGATCCTAACCACCTCCCCCCCATATCTGTGCCCACTGATAGCAGATTCTGGATCCTCAGCACCACCCCCTTTATCTATGTCCACTGCTGCCGATGGTCTCAGCCCACTCCCTTCTGCTGACATTACATTCTGGACCATCACCACCTGCCATGTTCTGTGTCCTTACCACCTCCTCTTCCTCCTCCATCCAGGTCCCCGGCCGCCTTCTAGGGTTATTTCCTGCCTGTAGAGCCACCACTGTGGGGCTTCTCATCTTCGGCTGTTGCTGGATGGTGTGAACAAGCCAATGAGGAACAAAACCCATGTGAACCGGCTCATAATGACTTCAGAGCCAGGTAACAGCTTTCCTCTGCGTGAAACCGGACTGTTCAGGAGCTAGGCTTGTCCCACCTACGATCCCACAGCACATGCAGAGCCCACATCGCCATCTCTCTAGCGGCTGGGCTCACCTGCGGCACATCCAGGTGAGTACACACAGCCGGGGGGAAGGCGCTACGAAATGCTTGCTGCTTCCCCTCCATTCAATCTTCTATGGGCCTTATTCATGAAGGTATAGCGCCAGGTAGTGCCTGTACAGTGGCAGGTAGCGGCAGGTGAACGGCAGCAATTACACATTTATGAAGCCGAATCTGGTGAGCGTCTGGAACAACGGCATGTAGCGTCTGATTCATCATTATCCCAGGCGCAGCGTACAGCGCCGGCGTTCATCCTTGCAGAGCGCCACGTCTTACTTCTCGCTATCTGGCACCTCCCATACATTTCTATGGACGATCCTTAAATCCCTTTCCTCCTGCCAATTTTTTTTTCCCCCCCCCAAAAAAACAAAAACCTTCTGACATGTATCCTGGGCAAGAGAATGACATTTTTGAAAACTTTTTGTATTAATTATATTTTTATGCAGAATTGTCCTTACATGTCTGGTATTAAAGTGTTCATGTTACAATGTAATAACAATGTCATTCCATATGTTTTCGCTTTGTTACTATTGGATACATGTTCAAAAACAGCCTTTAATCACACAGCCACTGGCGCTATGGGCTACATCGACCCGATTTTGAGCGCCAAAACTGTTTGAGGCTGTTTTTTTGATGAATGTGGTGTGAGTCAGTCGCACTGAGCTGGCACTACCATTCGCTCCCATACAGCGTAGTACTGCGAATCACATAAAGTATTCAACAATGCCAGACAGCGACTGAGGCGCTCTGAAACAACGAACCATGGCCGAGCACAGCCACTACTAGCGGGCACTCTGCCATCCGCGCTACAGACACTCATCTGTCGCTATGAATCGTAATGAATCAGCCTGATGGTCACTTTTAGAAGCCTGGCTCCGCGTTTCATTGTCTCCCTGACTATAGACATAGTGGAGTCCTGTCTGACCACATGCACGTCTCCACCCTAAACTGTCACCGTGGAAACCATACACAGAGTATCGGCACAGCCGCGAGGAGCTCCACTCCTAATCCGGTGAGTTTACTCCCGATCCCACAACTAAAGATTCCATGTCATCTGCCCATATGTGACGCTATTGTTTAGCTCCAAACGATTAGGGGAAGATGGAGAAATTCCCTGTGTCCCGTGCTGCCCCTATCTATTAAATTACCCTTCAGGCCCCAAACAGAGGGGCTGAGGCGAGTGGCTAGGTGTCCCGTGTGTGTTTTGGTCCCAATCTGCTCTATTAATGTGGACCTAAAGCCAAATTGACCCAGAGCACCTTACACTTCTGTATCCTCCCTTATACCCTAATAGAGTGTAAGCTCTTCTCCTCCTGTATCCTCCCTTATACCCTAATAGAGTGTAAGCTCTTCTCCTTCTGTATCCTCCCTTATATCCTAATAGAGTGTAAGCTCTTCTCCTTCTGTATCCTCCCTTATACCCTAATAGATTGTAAGCTCTTCTCCTTCTGTATCCTCCCTTATACCCTAATAGAGTGTAAGCTCTTCTCCTTCTGTATCCTCCCTTATACCCTAATAGATTGTAAGCTCTTCTCCTTCTGTATCCTCCCTTATATCCTAATAGAGTGTAAGCTCTTCTCCCTCTGTATCCTCCCTCATACCCTAATAGATCGTTAAGGTGGGAGGAGGTGTGTGAGTGAGCTCTGCAGGTGCTCTGAATGTCTGGCTCTAGCCCAGGGCCTGGCTGCCTTGGGTGGGGTCGCTCCCCAGGTGAGCTCCAGGCTTCTGGGTCTGAATCTGGAGTCCATGTTAGAGACCCTCTGGCTACTGAATATGCTGCTGACCGGCTGACCGCGGTGGATTACAATGAAGGTGGAAGAGTCTTTATGGAAGAAAGTTACAGTAAAGTAAGTGAAGCTGGAATGGAAGTGGTGGATAATAATGATGGGCCGTGTAGCAGTGTCTGTGTGCAGCATGTAATGGAGGGAGGGCGGCAGCCCCAGCAAAGTGACTGTGCTGATCCAGGCAGGGAGATCCAACAACCTGTTGTGATGGACACTCAGCAGCCAGCTCAGGCCGGCAGTGGGAAGCAGCACAAGCTGAGGAGGACATCTTTGGAAAGACTGACAATGCAGGAAAACCTGCAGCAGAATGTGTGTGTGAGCCGAGAGTCCCGGGCCCTTAGATCCAAGACCCAGCCGGCCACCGGTGACCCCATAACTGGGGGGAAATCTGCTAAATCTGCCACTGCACATAAATCTGGCAAGTTATCAGACAATGCAAATGCTGAGTTGGGGGCAAATGGCCACAAGTCTCCCAGGACTGAGGCAGCAGAGACATTCAAAGACCCAGCAGAAAAGCCAAGGCGAAAGGCAAGTCTTAAAGAGACAGAGCGCGCACCAGAACTGCAGCTTGCAGACAAGATTCCAGATTTAGTCAATAAAATGAACAGCTTAAGAGCAACCAGGACACAACTGCAAAGACAAATAGATCATGCAAATAAACAAAAAGCAGCAAACCCCAATAGCGCAACCGCCTATGGTGTGCTGATAGAGACTTTACGCACACAGCTTGCTGAAATTGTTAGTGACATTGAGACACTTGAGAAACAAATGGGGCCCATGGCAGAGAGATACAAGAACCTGGATCGGTTTGAGGAGTCTCAAAAGCTCCTAAAACACAGACAGATACCTGAACCCAGCTCAGTTCCCCCTCACCATCAGGGAAGGAGACATCCTCACAGGAGCTGCTGTACAGGACCCCAGTGCTGCAAGATTCTGCCCCTATTCATGATACCAGCCAAGTAAGCCAACCACCCCCAGGGGGCAGCAGTGAGCAATCCCTGAAAGGTTCCAGCAATGGACTCTGTGTATCACAAGGCGCCCTCCCCCAGCCTGAGAATGGATGTGATGCAGCCAGTGACACTATGGAAGTTGGGGAGACCCCGCAAATTGCAAGCCCGGGGTCACAGCCGGGACATAGTGACACCTCTGAACTGTCCCCCAATCGAGGAAACAAGCAAGCAAGTCCCAATGCATTGCAATCTGTTTGGGACAATGAACAGCCTGCGGTTCCTGATAGTAATGGGACTGAATCGACTGCATGCACTAATAATGTTTTTCCTTCCGCAGGTGACCGACCACAGGTAGCGGGTCCCCCGCAATCAAGACCCCGCAGTGATATTACTGGCAATGCGTCTGGCCACGCTCCTCCTCAGAATGCCTGGAGTCGTGGTGCCCCATCTTTTAGCCCCGGCTTACATTACACCGGTCAGGCATTTAAGAGGAGGAACGTGGTAAGATTTAAGAATAAGGGGGCAAAGGAAGATCTGCCAGACAGGAGACATGTGATCCGGGAGCTCCTGTGTAACCAGATGGGGTTCACACCCGCAGATATATTGGCCGTCATAAACCTCCCGGACAGGCAGGGCTACGATATAAGCTTTAAGCTCATGGCCAGCTTGGACAGGTTCTGGGCAAGTGTAACAAAGTTTAGGGGCGCTGAGGGATGGGACCAGTTTATCCTTATCCCGGTATCAAAGCCGGGCACTGTGAGCGTTAACATCTTGTTCTGGAATGAGTCCGTCCCCCCGCAGGATATTGTGATATGGCTGAGGAGACATTGTGATATGGTGTCTGACCTGACAAAGTGTCTTGATGATGATGGGATCTGGACGGGAGGCTGGAGGGTGCTGGTGAAGCTCAGGCAGCACAGTAATGTAACTTTACATTTGCCCAACTCCTTCTTTATCGGCCGTGAGAGGGGGGTGTGTTTCTATGCCGGTCAGCCACGCTTGTGCTTTAAGTGTGGGAAGGCCGGTCATGTGGCCGGAGTGTGTACTGTAGTGAAGTGTAACCTGTGCGGGGAGATTGGTCACACCAGCGCCATGTGCACAAATGTGCGGTGTAACTTGTGTGGTCAGATGGGTCATTACCATAAGGACTGCTCGGAGGCCTTCCATAACCTCTATAGCCAGGCTGCGGAGGAGCTGGTGGCAGCAGGTGAGGTTACAGAGGAGGAGGCTCTGATGTCTGGGCAGATAGTAACAAGGCCAGGGTCTGAGACAACTGAGATAAGAGATCAGACAGATGTAACCCCACAGCCTGTGGCCACCATCCCACGGCCAGCACCGGAGCAAGCTGATAGCCCATCTTCCCCTGTAGCCCCTTCCCCTGCTATGGCCCATTGCCCTGCTCCAGCCTCTGCAGATAGTAAAGTCCCTGGTGATAAGAGAAAGAAGAAAAAAGACAAGTCCTCCCGCAGACCGGAGGGCGCATGGTCCTTAGTCCAAAAGCCAGGGAAAAAGTCCAAGGGAAGAACAGATACACCAGTGACAGTTACATCAAACCGATATAACATACTGTCTGAGTCAGGTGCAGATATTTCTGGGCACGATACTATGGAGCTGGAGCAAGAGTTAAAGCGTATAGCCAGAGAATGTGACTCGGGGTCAGAGGAGGACCCACCGACTAAGAAAAAGTCACCATCAGCCATAGACCCGATAGACTCTGATATGGAAGTGACTGGCAGGCAGGACGACTCTGATGATTCAGATCTATGATGGTGTTTAATGTGTTACTGCTCTACATAATGATGGCGCCTAACCCCTGATCTGTAACCTGATGTATCTTCACTGAGTAATCATTAAGAGTATAGACACGATAGATAATGTATAGTATGTAGTATTCTGCTGTGTTATGTTTATTGTATACAAGTATACGTTATCTTTATATTATGTATTAATGCTGATTAGCTGAGTTTTGTTTGTTTGTTTACCAATAAAAATTCCCTTATATCCTAATAGAGTGTAAGCTCTTCTCCTTCTGTATCCTCCCTTATATCCTAATAGATTGTAAGCTCTTCTCCTTCTGTATCCTCCCTTATATCCTAATAGAGTGTAAGCTCTTCTCCTCCTGTCTCCTCCCTTATACCCTAATAGAATGTAAGCTCTTCTCCTTCTGTATCCTCCCTTATATCCTAATAGATTGTAAGCTCTTCTCCTTCTGTTTCCTCCCTTATACCCTAATAGATTGTAAGCTCTTCTCCTTCTGTATCCTCCCTTATATCCTAATAGAGTGTAAGCTCTTCTCCTTCTGTTTCCTCCCTTATACCCTAATAGATTGTAAGCTCTTCTCCTTCTGTATCCTCCCTTATACCCTAATAGAGTGTAAGCTCTTCTCCTTCTGTATCCTCCCTTATACCCTAATAGAGTGTAAGCTCTTCTCCTTCTGTATCCTCCCTTATACCCTAATAGAGTGTAAGCTCTTTATCACACTTAATTTACTGAAGCTATGGTGGGTAGGGGGATGTAGCTGTGTAAGGGGCGCTGTATGACCATTCTATGCATCGTGTTTTGCAGATCTAGAGAGATGCTGGCATGGCGGCTGCGCTGTACTCACCTCACCCCCTGCCCTTGCTCTCTGACTCCCCAGTCCACTTCCCAGGGTTTAAGCCCCGCGGAATCCACCGGATATTGCAGAAGAGACCCCAACACACCGAATCCAAGTTAGAGCTCCTGTGGAAGCTGGAGAGGCCACTGAACACAGAGGTGCCTCCTCCTCACACCCCGGGGTACCTGACCTGGCTGGAGGTCAGCAAACTACCACCTCTACTACCATTACGTCCTGACCAACCGTATGACAGCGCCGTGTGGAGGCAATTGACTGCTGCCCCGACCAGCCCTGAGCCACCCGACCCAATCCCACCCCCCTCCCGGATGGAGGAGAACACCTGGAGCAAGTTTGTGCGCTGCAGAGGAATGCCAAGAACTGAGAAGGACGCATGCGCGCTGCACCTCCGAAGCCAGGGAAGAGCGCCCCCCACTGACCCCCTAGGGAACATCATCCCCCCGGCTGGCTTCAAGCGGTGAGTATGAGTAAAGTGGTACCCGCACTGCCTTCCTACAAGGCAACCCTCTTCCTAGAACTAGTAGTTGATATTCAGAGCATCAGCAAGCCCCCCACCCCCATACCCAGGAAAAGCTTACAATCTATTAGGGTATAAGGGAGGATACAGGAGGAGAAGAGCTTACACTCTATTAGGGTATAAGGGAGGACACAGAAGGAGAAGAGCTTACAATGTATTAGGGCATAAGGGAGGATACAGAAGGAGAAGAGCTTACAATCTATTGGGGTATAAGGGAGGATACAGAAGGAGAAGAGCTTACAATCTATTAGGGTATAAGGGAGGATACAGAAAGAAAAGAGCTTACAATCTATTTGGGTATAAGGGAGGTTACAGAAGGAGAAGAGCTTGCAATCTATTAGGGATTAAGGGAGGATACAGAAGGAGAAGAGCTTACAATCTATTAGGGAATAAGGGAGGATACAGAAGGAAGAAGAGCTTACAATCTATTAGGGTATAAGGGAGGATACAGAAGGAAGAAGAGCTTACAATCTATTCGGGTATAAGGGAGGATACAGAAGGAAGAGGAACTTACACTCTATTAGGGTATAAGGGAGGATACAGGAGGAGAAGAGCTTACAATCTATTAGGGTAATTAGGTGGGTGTGGTCACACACTGTGAGAGCCAGAGCACACAACTGCTCCTAATTACCTGAGGCCTGTGAAGCCTGGGCTTTCCTGGGAGTGCCTCCCCAGGCAGCATGGATGATTCCGGGGGTGAGTCGCGCCGGTACCCCCGAAGGAATATTAAACCTCCGGATCCCGGGACTGCTTCCACCAGCGGCACTAGTAACACCACGGTGCCCCAGCCCGGTGAGAGTTTGTCAGCTTTTCGCAGCCGTGTATGCAGTAATTTGTGCATGGTGGCGAAGGAGGAGGAGAAGCTGTGCAAGATGAAAATCTCATTAAAGAAAAAGAAAATGGACACCAGCAAGGCTCGGGGACTGGATCCGCGGGCAAGTAAAGCAGACTTAGCTGAGCTTGAATCAGCATGCCGGCAGCAGGAAAAGCTTGTTTCGTCCCTTAAAGCAAGCAGTGGGGCCTTTAAAGAAAAATATAAAAACGAGGAGCGATTTAAGTCCATGCAGCGCTCAGGCCCCACTGTGAAGGAGGAAGAGGCCGACCATGTGGATGAGACCCCGATGGTGGAGGATTCTCCAGCTGTACCTCAACCCAAAGTTGCAGCAGTAGCAGAGCCGGGAGCCCCGGAACCAGCATTGGAAGACTTTCTTGCTGAGGCAACACATCAGGAGTGCGTGACATCGCTGGGCATCCAGGAAGCCCCTACTGGAGCAGATCTTCCAGAGGACAGCCGCCAGCCTGAGGAGCCCATGCCAGCTAAGGACGACGTCCATCTGTCCAGCCAGCCTGCGGAGTGCGCCATAGGCGCTGTGTCAGGGGGTATAGAAGACTGTGGCGCTCCTTGCTCTGAAAAGGGTGAGGTGGCGCCAGCCGTAAGTACAATCCTGGCACCCATCCGGGTTCCTGGGTGCGCCGAACTTGGTGGGCCTGGGGCCATGGGTGACTCACCCGCAGGTTTGGGTCTTGCTGGCAGGGCTTCTATTGTTTCTGCTTCAGCTGCTTTGGGTGCTTTTACTGATGTTGTTGCTCCTGTTACTGCTGCTGTGTCTGGGGTTGAGTCCACAGGGGTTAATTCTATTGTTGGACTTTCTGCTGTGACTGCTGCTGATGTTGTGACTGTCCCCTCACCTGCACCTCAGTTGGACAATAAGAAGACTGTGCCACCTAATGCTGGGGCCCCTGCTGTCCGCCCTGCCCTGTATTTCATCCAGCGAGGTGGCACAGGGAGTAGGGCCAATAATGCTGTTGGTGCTGCAGTGCAGTCCCCTGTGTCCTATGCCCAGGTTGCCAGGCGTGGTGGAGAAGCTGCTGGTGAAAGGGCATCTGTGCCCAGTGAGGCCAACGCCCCTGCCAGCGGATTCAATAGGCGCAACCTGGTCCAGCTTAGGTGGGAGGGGGAGGGGCCAGTTATCACCCGGCGGGCGGTGGTGGATCTCATCCTTGGCATGGGATTCGCAGCCGCAGACATTTTTGCCCTGATCAGTCCAGTGGGGAGCGCAGAACATGACTTGAGTTTCGTCAGACCAGAAGGGATGGACTTATTTTGGGAGCGGTACGAGCTGCTGAAGCAAGACCCTGCCTGGAAGGGGTTAACTCCCATCCAGGTCTCCAGACAGCAGCTCGTGAAAAATGTTACCATACTGGTTAGAAATGAGTCCATTCCCCCTTCTGATTTGACTGTCTGGCTGAAGCGTTATGGTGATGTTCTCACTCCCCTGAAGAAGATCCTAGACGATCGGGATATCTGGACTGGGGGCTGGTCAGTGACCCTGAGGCTCCGCAGGAATGGCAACCAGGTCACCCACTTGCCATCTTCTGCCTATATTGGCCGTGACCGGCTGACCATCTTTTATCCTGGTCAGCCCAAGGTTTGCCATAAATGTGGGGCCAAGGGTCACTTCAGCTCCTCCTGCTCGCTTCTTAGGTGCTCGTTGTGCCAGGGCTTGGGACACTTGGCTAAGGACTGCAATACCATCCGCTGTAATCTATGTAACCAGCTCGGCCACCCTTATAGTCAGTGTCCTGAGGCCTGGCACGACCTGGACAGGGAAGTGGTGCAGGAAATGCTGCGGCTGGATAGGGAGGAACATTCCCATGCTGTCCCATCTACAGTCCCTCCCCCCACTCAGCTGGGGGTTCCTGAGGCCCCTGCGCCCGCTCCTGTACCATCTGCAGGGGTCCCTAAGGTGAATCCACAGTCTGCCCCCAAGTCAGCAACCACCAATGTAAGATCTAGTAATTTAATAGCTGAGGCGGCCCGGGGGGCTGGCACTGCAAGTACCAAGGGGGTCCCAGTAATTGTGGCCCCTGCTGTAAAACCTCGCAGGCTGGGGCTAGGTGATCCTGATCCTGCACCCCCTTCTGAGCAGGGTGGGAGTTCAGATCCCAAGACAGCGTGGTCTGGACTCTCCCCCGAGGATCAGGATTACCTTGCTCTCAGGTTTGCTACCAAAAAGAAAAGAAAAAAGGACAATGGAGTGCCAGAACCGGGGAAGAGCCATGGGGTGCAGCTCTTCAACCGGTTTGAGGTACTTTCTGAGGACTCAATAGAGATTTCTTCTTTTGATTCTGAGGCCTCAGATATGGAGGAGGAAACACCAGTCTCCTCCAGTAAGCGTGAGGGATCTGATAGTGAGGCCGGAGGGAAGGCTAAGAGACATTCTCCCGAATGACTCTGATGGCAGTTCCCCCTCCGATAAAGGTGGCAACCATTAATGTTGCCAGCATTAAATCTGTAAGCGCTCGTTTTATGGCCTTATTTTTTCTCAGCCAGTTTGATGCTGACATTTTGTTTTTGCAGGAGACCAGATTGGCCAGTCTGGCCGACCTTCACGCTGTGAAGCGGGAGTGGAGGCACGGACCCTCTTTTTGGTCTCTTGCGGCCGAGCCTTACAGCGGAGTGGCGGTGCTTTTTAAAACTGACATGGTAACTTGCCGGCGGGTCATTGAGGTGGAGATCGGGAGGTGCATGGTCTTGGACGTCATTGTAAGGGGGCAGGACCTGCGCCTAATAAATATCTGTGGACCCCAAACTAAGTGGGACAGGAAATGCCTCCTTACAAAGATCAAGCCGTTCCTTTTTACAGCCCGGCCAGTAGTCTTTGGAGGTGATTTTAACACCGTGACTAGGCCCATGGACAGGAGAGGCTTCAAAGGCAAGCTGGGCTGCGATAGTCTCTTTTTGAATAGCATGGTTAGAGAGGCAGGTCTGGAAGATGTGCACATTGAGCACTCCCCAGACCTCACGGGCTTCACTTTTCAGCGAGGTAGCAGTCAGAGTAGGATAGACAGGTTTTTTTTGAAGGAGGGCTCGGCTTCTCAGCCTCCGCGGCTGCAGGCGGTCGAGTTCTCTGATCACCTTTTGCTATCGATGGTCTTGAATGCCTCTGATACACCCCCTAGAGGAAGGGGCATCTGGAGGATGAATTCGGCTCTCCTTGAGGAGGAGGGGGTAAGACAATCTTTTGAGGATTTTTTTCAGGCACAGGTTTCCATTAAGGATTTTTGCAGCAGCAGGTCTGAGTGGTGGGAGCTGACCAAAATGAGAATTGCTGGGCTTTTCAGGGGCCTAGGAAAAAGAAAACAGCTTAATAAATACATTGCCTACCAGCGCTTGCGGAGGAAACTTGACATCCTTGTCTCGAATGGTGGAGATCAAGGGGCAATCTCTGAAGTCAAGCTTCTCCTCAGGAAGTGTCAGTATGACCGGCATGCTTCTCTGGTTCTGGAAAGGGATTATGGGAAATACCACTCACCCGATCCCTATCAGAATTGCAGACAGGCTGCAGCTCTCAAGACTGTCCTTGGTCTGAAGGATAGTACAGGTTCCCTGGTAAGATCTAAATCTGGGATCCGGGAGATTATTAGGTCCTTTTATGCTGACCTCCTGGGCAGAAAGGTTCTTGACCGGGCAAAGATGGAAAGTTTCCTGGATTCTACTCCAGGATTGGAAAATGGTGACCGTTCTATCACTAGCTTGACAGAGCCGGTCACTGCCGATGAGGTGGTAAGTGCGATTGATCACCTTGCCATCAAAAAGTCGCCCGGGTCAGATGGTCTGACAGCTGAATTTTATAAATGTTTTAAGACCATCCTGGCACCACATTTGGTGGAGGTCTTTAATTGCTGTCTGGCAGAGGGTTCCCTCCCTCCCTCCATGAGGCGCTCGGCTGTGATCCTTCTGTCAAAAGGAAAGGACTCTTCGATGATTGAGAACTGGTGCCCCATCAGCCTTCTCAATGTCGATAGAAAGATACTGGCAAAGATTTTGTTCTGGCGCTTGTCGTCAGTAGCGGAGCAACTGCTTTCCTGTCATCAGCACTGCTCCATCCAAGGTAGAAGCACCTTCTCAGCGGTTTTAGCTGTCCGGGAAGCCTTGGAGCGGTGCAGGGCTGCAGGCTGGGGAAAGTACTTGTTGGCGTTAGATCAGGCAAAGGCTTTTGATAGGGTCAATCATGAGTACCTATGGCTGCTTCTTGGTAAGTACGGCCTGCCAGGGCGGTTCATTAATTGGCTACAAACCCTGTATGAAGGGGCTGAGAGCTTCCCTCTTGTTAATGGTTGGGTTGGAAGGCCTTTCAAAGTTGGCTCTGGTGTGCGACAGGGATGCCCTCTGAGTCCCTTACTGTATGTGTTTGCAATCGATCCCTTTATAAGGAGGGTCGAGAGCAGCATGTTATGTGGGGTTCCTCTGGGTGTGCCTGGTGAGCCTCCTCTGAAGGTCATTGCCTATGCTGATGATGTATCTGTGATTGTCTCTGGGACAAATGAGGCAGAGGAGGTGGCCTCTCTAATAGCACAGTATACAGAAGCATCGGGCTCCAAGGTCAATCATGAGAAGAGTGAAGTTTTCTGGATGGGTGAGGAGGGTGAGGGCTTCGAACTTCCGGACGCCTTCCCAATGCCCCAGCAGGAAATTAAGATCCTTGGCATTAATTTCGGTCCTGGTGATTATGGCCAAAAAAACTGGGAGAGCAGGCTGGAAATTGCCAATGCCAAGGTTGCAGTCTGGAAGAGCTGGAAAATGTCTCTCAGGGAAAGGGTTGACCTTATCAAGACCTACCTGATCCCCATCTTTTTATACGTCAGCTTCGTCTGTGTTTTGCCAGTATCTCTCTACACCAGGGTCTACAGCGTGTTTTTCCAGATGTTATGGGGAAACCGCATGAACCTGGTGAAAAGAAATGTCACTTACCTATCCAGGCGGGAGGGTGGCCTAGGGATGGTCAACCCAGTAGTGTTTTTCTCTCTCTTGTTTCTGAAACATAATTTTGGAAGCATGTTGGCAGAGAGCCCGCCTGGCTGGGTGGGTATTTTCCAGTCCTGGTTTAAGCCCTTCCTGCGAGACTGGGAGAATGGTGGCCGGGTGAAAAGCCCTCGAGTTCCTCAGGCTCAGCTCCCGGCCTATGTTGCCCCGTGCTTGAAAATACTTCGGCAATGGCAATTGACGGCAGAGGACATGAGATCTACTCCGAGGAAGCTTCTGGTGAGTCGGGTCCTGGGTCTGGCTTTTCATGAGCCATTGTCCCTCAGGGATTGCCCAGGCTCCATCATGAGGGAGGGTTTGAGGCTTATTAACTCCTCAAGAACTCCTTTGAAATACCGGGATATAGCCTGGCTCTCCTTCCAAGGAAAACTCTACCTTAGGGGGATCCGGAAGAGTCGCAGCCTGCCAGAGATAATTTGTCTCCGTGAGGAGTGTCAGGATGAGGTGGAGACTATGGACCACTTCCTGCTCCGGTGTCCCTTTAATGTAGATGTGTGTAAACAGGTGGGGTTGGCCCTCGGTGCCCCCTCTTCTCCCAGCTTTCCTATGCTGAGTGGGTGTATGGAGCATTCAAGAACAGAGGGGATTTTTGTTTGGACACTTTGTATCTAGTTAGTCTAGTGATTCGCTATTTCACGTGGAATGCACGGTGCCAGCTCTGCATTAGGAAGAAAGTCCTCCCTGTCCCGGTGGTGGTGCATGACATCCTGCATGAGGCGGGCAAGATCCGGGTGCTTGAGAGGGACAGGTGGGAACGGGGGGCCTGGCTGAAGGCGTGGAGGAACATCAGGCCTCTTTAGTCCTCATGACTTCCCTCTGGGTGGGCTTTTCTGTCTCTTATCACCCATAGATTTTTTATAACAACGACAGATTTTTGAAGAATGGCTGCATGCACAGGTGACGGGGTCTCTTAGTCTTCCTGCTGAATTGTGTATAGTGTAGTGTTAGGTTGTAGATAGGATTGTATATACAATAATGGATATTATATGCCGAATTGTTAGGACTGTTTCTTTTTTGTTTAGTTATTATTTATTTTATTTTATTTATTTATTATTGTAACTTTGTATATATTGTATATATTGTATATGATTGCTTGATTTTACTTAATAAAAAAAAGTTACAATCTATTAGGGAATAAGGGAGGATACAGGAGGAGAAGAGCTTACAATCCATTAGGGTATAAGGGAGGATACAGAAGGAAGAAGAGCTTACAATCTGTTACGGTATAAGGGAGGATACAGAAGGAGAAGAGCTTACAATCTATTAGATAGAGGACAATGCTGGTCACCAGTCATAAGCACACATCTATCCTAAGAACATACAGTATACACATAAGGGCAGACTAGATGGACCGTATGGTCTCCTTCTGCCGTCAACTCTACCAGGATCCTCCAGTTTGATGACTCTGGAAATTATTTGCTGCCAGTCATCTGTTATAAGTCTGGGAAGGTGCAGTAGGACGGGCAGATGATCGCTATAGCGATGGGATTTCTTGTGATCAATGTACGGTTTATATTTTGGCAGGTATGAGCCTCGTGGCGGGAGATCCATTACGGCAGAGGGACACCCAATCACCATAGCTGCAGAGTCGGGATTTTTTACACCTCCTCGATACCGACACAACCCCCGAAAACTGACCCTGCAGTGCAACTCCCCCAATCACAGGCAGATCCTGCAGAGGTACCACGAGCTTCAAAGGGGAGCGCGCAGCATGGCGCCGGATAACAGCCGAATGACCACGCCGAGGATTGCCGCACAACTCAACCACACAAACGTGAAGACCACTTTTCACTTTGAAACGTGCTAACCCCAAATTAGTCTTTTCTTCTTTTTTTTATATCTGTTCGTCTGTATCCTCCCTTATACCCTAATAGATTGTAAGCTCTTCTCCTTCTGTATCCTCCCTTATACCCTAATAGATTGTAAGCTCTTCTCCTTCTGTATCCTCCCTTATACCCTAATAGAGTGTAAGCTCTTCTCCTTCTGTATCCTCCCTTATACCCTAATAGAGTGTAAGCTCTTCACCTCCTGTATCCTCCCTTATACCCTAATAGATTGTAAGCTCTTCTCCTCCTGTATCCTCCCTTATACCCTAATAGATTGTAAGCTCTTCTCCTCCTGTATCCTCCCTTATACCCTAATAGATTTTAAGCTCTTCTCCTTCTGTATCCTCCCTTATACCCTAATAGATTGTAAGCTCTTCTCCGTCTGTATCCTCCCTTATGTCCTAATAGAATGTAAGCTCTTCTCCTTCTGTATCTTCCCTTATACCCTAATAGATTGTAAGCTCTTCTCCTCCTGTATCCTCCCTTATACCCTAATAGAGTGTAAGCTCTTCTCCTCCTGTATCCTCCCTTATACCCTAATAGATTGTAAGCTCTTCTCCTTCTGTATCCTCCCTTATACCCTAATAGATTGTAAGCTTTTCTCCTCCTGTATCCTCCCTTATACCCTAATAGATTGTAAGCTCTTCTCCTTCTGTATCTTCCCTTATACCCTAATAGATTGTAAGCTCTTCTCCTTCTGTATCTTCCCTTATACCCTAATAGATTGTAAGCTCTTCTCCTTCTGTAGCCTCCCTTATACCCTAATAGATTGTAAGCTCTTCTCCTTCTGTATCTTCCCTTATACCCTAATAGAGTGTAAGCTCTTCTCCTTCTGTATCCTCCCTTATACCCTAATAGATTGTAAGCTCTTCTCCTTCTGTATCCTCCCTTATACCCTAATAGAGTGTAAGCTCTTCTCCTTCTGTATCCTCCCTTATACCCTAATAGATTGTAAGCTCTTCTCCTTCTGTATCCTCCCTTATACCCTAATAGATTGTAAGCTCTTCTCCTTCTGTATCCTCCCTTATACCCTAATAGATTGTAAGCTCTTCTCCTTCTGTATCCTCCCTTATACCCTAATAGATTGTAAGCTCTTCTCCTTCTGTATCCTCCCTTATACCCTAATAGATTGTAAGCTCTTCTCCTTCTGTATCCTCCCTTATACCCTAATAGAGTGTAAGCTTTTATCCTTCTCTATCCTCCCTTATAACCTAATAGATTGTAAGCTCTTCTCCTCCTGTATCCTCCCTTATACCCTAATAGATTGTAAGCTCTTCTCCTTCTGAAGCCTCTTTCCTCCAATTTCTACATCATTTCTACATTATCAATAAAGACTGGCACCTTCTCCGATGTCTCCTGACTGAATTCCTCATTTAGATCACTCCAGTGATCTATTAGATATTAGAAGTTAAAACTCATACTGGTGGTCACTGTGTAGGGAGTTGGTCTCTATTTATTATTGGATCTGGCTCTTCCTGTCTAATGCGGAGCGTGGGAATGACCGCACGGCAAACCTTTCTGTCTACTGATCTAAATATAACGCCCAGAATCCAGTAATGGGTCTTGGCTGACATTCCGCAGAGTCTTTTACATTAACCCCTTGTTAATATACCCATCTAGTGTGATAAGAATCCCCTGGGTAGAAAAGGTCTGGTGGGAACCCAATACTGTAATTTGTCTTTTAAAGTGGATGACTTACTTCGCTTAGGATCCAACGTCGTGGCCGGTGCACAGAGCTGCATCCCCCATATAGCTCCATATAGAGATATCTTGCTGATGTATCTTGTTCACATTTATGTTCCTGATTGTTGCTGAATAAACAGCCGTTGTTCCTGCACGTTGGAAGAGTGTCATGTACAATCTACTGCCAACTGCTGGAGCAGGGGTTCCTAAACTTTTTTTTACCTTTTTTCATCAGGTTCCACTTTCCATTTTCGAATGATCTCAAGCAGGGCTGTATTTAATGTTCATACCCCTAATACTCGCCTTCATTACGAGCCAGCGCCGGGAAAGGAGTCCCGCGATTGGCTGAGGGGCGGGTCCTGCCGGTGGCCAGCGCAGAGGCTGCAACTATGGCCCACGTGACCACCCGGCGGCCAATCGCGGGACTCCTTTCCCGGCGCTAGCTCATAATGAAGGTATTACGAGCATTGTGTGTAGTTAGGTGTGAGGGGGCTCCAGCATTCTGGATGCCCCCCCCCCCCCCGAGCTTCTTCTTATCAGCAGACAGCGTTAATGTAAAAACGGGCGTTGGTCCGGTTTAAGTAAGATTGAGCAGAGCCTGCTCCGGGTTTCGCCCTTGGGCGATAGAGGGAAAAAAAAGGTTTGGAAGGAGAAAAAGAATAGAAGGACTGGTGGAAAAAAAAGAGAAAGACAGAAAGAATAGAAGAAATGACAGAAAAAAATAATAGAAGGAAAGAAGAAAGGAATGGCATAACAGATGGAAGAAAAGAAAACAAAGACTAGAAGGAAAGAAAGAAAACGGCTAGAAGGAAAAAATAGAATGAAAGAAACAAAGAATTAAAGGACTGACAGAAATAACAGAAATAAAGTTGAAAGAGAGAAAAGGAACGGAGGAAAGAACAGATTTAAGAAACAGAATAAATTGAAAGAGAAAAGAAAAGAAACAAAGGTGGGCCCTCCCAATGTGCGGCCTGGGCACGTCCAGTGCTGACGCCTGCCCGCCAATATAAAAAAATAAATGTGCGTAGGGAGGAGAGGTTTCAAAGAGGAGAAATGTAGAGGAGCGTGCATTCTATTATATAAAAGAATAAAGGGGGGTGGGAGCAGCTCAATCACTATTATTTATACAAAATTATTATTATTATTCAGGGCCTGGGAACTAATTTACCGCCCAGTTTAACCCTCTCATCAACTAAATATCAAGCAACAAACATGTCTAGCTGTGTGGAAAGACAGAGATTTGGTTGCATATATCTGCAGATACATGTGGAAGCCACACTGCCCCGGCAAGGCACTCTGTGTTTAGTGTGGTCCTTACTCTTAATTTTGAGTCCCCAACATTGGGACATGAAATGCAGTAAAATATTTGAGAGCTACTCACCTGCGAAGCTGCCAGCCTCCCTTTAGAACACTTCACAGGGAGAAATCCATATTGACTGAATTCCCAGGTGAGTAGCTCTCAGATATTTGTCTGCATTGCATGTCCAAATGTTGGGGACTCAAAATTAAGAGAAGGGACCACACTAAACACAGAATGCCTTGCCGGGGCAGTGTGGCTTCCACATGTATCTGCAGATATATGCAACCAAATCTCTGTCTTTCCACACAGCTAGACATGTTTGTTGCTTAATACTTAGTTGATGAGAGGGTTAAACCGGGCGGTAAATTAGTTCCCAGGCCCTGAATAATAATAATAATTTTGTATAAATAATAGTGATTGAGCTGCTCCCACCCCCTTTATTTATTCTATTATATACCATCAGACACACAGGAGTCACATGGCCACATCAGTAAAGGGGACAGGATCAAGCTGCACTCAAACTGCTTTCAAAGTGGACCAAAACCTGCTGAACAAAGTAAATTTGGCCAAAGCCCCTGCTGATTCTTACTTTTTAGGGTGTAGAACAAGAAATAATTTTTTCTGCTTTTCGAATCGTCCTGGAACACTGTTTTTGTTGCTGTCCCTCTCTATCAGTCATTGCATAAGTGTGGCAATGACATCATCGCCTTACACAACAATGACAATGAATGCAGGAGGCGGAGCTTTACAGCTAAAACAGGCGCCATTATCTGGGATTAGAGTGAAGCAGGAGCACTAACAATTGGCAAAAGGTGCTCTTCATGGGGGGAGCATTTCAGGGGATGCTAGTTAAAAAGGTGGGTTTTAAGTCGGTGCGTCCTCTCCCCCCCCTCTCTACACACACAATGTGGCTCAGGAGCATTTGAATGGAGGCATTAATGCGCTAACAACTTTTTTACTATAGCAGTAACATCTGCCCCCCCTTGCAAGTGGCCACCCTAGGCACAGGCCTACGTTTGCCTAATGGTAAATACAGCCCTGTACGCAAGTACTACCTTGTAGGTATGGGTTTTTATCACCTATAACAGTGTAAAAAGCACACACAAAATCATATAAGGTGTATAAAAGCACACAAATGCACATATGTGGAGGCTGATTTAAGACTAGTGCGACATATCGACATGTGAGCGTCTATGTAGCAGTGCTTAGAGCGACCACTAGTAGGCGCTGCAAGCGGGTGTCGGGCACTGTGACCTAGCTTAGGGGGCGGACAAATGACGCTCTACTATCCTGTCCAGCAGTAATAAATGTGGTGTCTGTAGGGGGCGCTCTCCCTGATTCATTTCAGAGCCTAAGGAGAACGCTAGGCGGTGTCCCGAGGTCAAAGCGCCCAAGACGACGCTACATCTAACAACATGGACAATGCTGCAGCGAGCAATATGTAACGCCAGTTAAGTGCGTCCGACACCTGGCGCTGAAGCCCATATTCAAGAAAAAATTACACACAACCAGCGTTGGCGCTCTAAAACTGGGCGCTCTAGCATAGAGTGCCAGATGCTGTGTGATAAAAGTCTGTTGCTAAACACATATCCACCAGTAACAAAGCGAAAACATATGGAATGACATTGTTATAACACTGTGACAATGGCCGACCTGCACATACAATTCTGCATAAAAAAATAAAAACACAATAAAAGTGTTTGGTTGCCGGCAGGAGAGGCCACACAATGATTACAGACAAAAATGTTAAAGTTTACTTTGCCAAAACGCTCTTTAAACACAACCAAATTAAACACCATTGAAATGTATGGGAGAGCGACACTGAGCGACAGGTACTACATGGCGCTGCTAAACCTAGAGCGCTGGCGCTATACACTGAGCCCCTGCTAGTGATACACGTGACCCTACATGATTCTATTAGAGGCGCTCACCAGATTGGCTTTCCTTAAATATGGTTTTCACATACTGCGCCCAGCCCTCACCTGATACTACATGGCGCTATTGTTTCTTAAATAACCCTCATAATTCATTTGGAGCAGTTTTGTACATATGGGGAACACCAGGCTTGGGTAATGTGTAGATGCAAAAGATCAGGTTGGGGTACAGATCAGTTTGGGACCTGGCTGGGTACTGATAGAATCTCGAGAACCATCAGCGGTATTCGTACCACTGACCGGGAACCCCCTGCTCTAGAGCATTCTCCATTGATTATACATTCTAATTTATACTGGAATTATAAATGAAACAAGGCCCTACAAATAAGGGGAACCAGTAAGGTCAGCCTGCAGCAGTGCACCGGGTGCCACAACCAGATTGGGAATCAGATGAACCCATCCCACCAGGGTCACCAGGTCATTACAACTGTCCGCTGTGAATGCAATTCAGAAATGGCATTAGTCTCCACAAGCCACTAACACCTTTGGTCAGGAAACAGATCAATCAGCAAATCAATAGCTTGACATTTTATTTAACCTCCCTCATTCACTATAGAAACGGCAATGGCTGACCGCTCCTACCGCAATTCACTAAAATATAGTGCGGGAAAGCTCTAAGTAAGCATCCAGCTGTTTCATGATCATTCATTCAAATTCATGGCATTCTACTATTTTAATATGTACTGTATATATGTGTGTGTGTATATATTATAATAAGTTATTATGTAATAAAACACTGGCAATGAATGCAGTCACTAAACATTTATACAACTGTCAGCTTCATGGGAAGCCTTGGTACTCCCCCCCTCCTCCATAATCACATAGTGGTGATGAAGGCTGTCAGGAGATATTTAGCAAGCTGTCAAAGAAACATGAAGATTTCCTTTTACAGAGAAACTCTGCGTTTCTGTATTGCAGATTTTTACGTGTTTCCGTTTTTCCTTATGTCGGAAAAATATTACAGTATTAAAAGACAGCAAGTCGTCTTTGTCATTAAATAATTTAACAGGTACTCAATGGGAAAAAAGCTAACCAATAAGGCATAATAGAGGCATGGTCAATTAATACAGCAGATAGAAGAATGGTCAACTAATAACGCAGATAGAGGCCTGGTCAACCAAGAGGACCAGGCATGGTCAACTAATAGGGCAGATAGAGGTATGGTCAACTAATAGGACAGACAGAGGCATAGTCTACCAAGAGGACCAGCATCCTATTGGCAGATACAGCTATCCAACAGGGGAGACAGTAAGTATCAGTAAGTATCCTATTGGGAGATGCAGCTATCCAACAGGGGAGACAGAGCCACGGTCAACCGGGCAGATAGAGGTATGGTCAACCAAACGGGCAGGTAGAAGCATGGTCAACTAATAGGGCAAATAGAGGCATGGCCAACTAATAGGGCAGATAGAGGTATGGTCAACTTATAGGGCAGATAGAAGCATGGTCAACTAATAGGACAGATAGAGCCATGGTCAAGCAAGAGAACTAGTATCCAATTGGGAGATACAGCTAATAGTAAACTAATAGGGCAGATAGAGACATGGTTAACTAATACGGCAACCAAGAGGACCAGTATCCTATTGGGATATACAGGTATCCAACAGAGGAGACAGAGCCATGGTCAACCGGGCAGATAGAGAAATGGTAAACCAAAAGGGCAGATAGAGGCATGGTAAACTAATAGGGCAAATAGAGGTATGGTCAACTAATAGGGCAGATAGAGGTATGCTCAGCCAAGAGGACCAGTATCCTATTGGGAGATACTGCTATTCAACAGAGGAGACAGAGCAACGGTCAACCGGGCAGATAGAGGTATGGTCAACTAATAGGGCAGATAGAGGCATGGTCAACTAATAGGGCAGATAGAGGCATGGTCAACCAAAAAGACCAGTATCCTATTGGGAGATACAGCTATCCAACAGAGGAGACAGAGCCATGGTCAACCAGGCAGATAAAGGTATGGTCAACCAAAAGGGCAGATAGAGGCATGGTCAAGTAATAGGTCAGATAGAGGCATGGTCAACTAATACGGCAGATAGAAGTATGGTCAACTAATAGGGCAGATAGAGGCATGGTCAACCAAAAAGACCAGTATCCTATTGGGAGATACAGCTATCCAACAGAGGAGACAGAGCCATGGTCAACCAGGCAGATAAAGGTATGGTCAACCAAAAGGGCAGATAGAGGCATGGTCAAGTAATAGGTCAGATAGAGGCATGGTCAACTAATACGGCAGATAGAAGTATGGTCAACTAATAGGGCAGATAGAAGTATGGTCAACTAATAGGGCAGATAGATGTATGGTCAACTAATAGGGCAGACAGAGGTATGGTCAACTAATAGAGCAGATAGAGGTATGGTCCACCAAAAGGGCAGATAGAGGCATGGTCAACTAATACGGCAGATAGAGGTATGGTCAACCAAGAGGACCAGTATCCTATTGGGAGATGCAGCTATCCAACAGAGGAGACAGAACCACGGTGAGCCGAGCAGATAAAGGTATGGTCAACCAAAAGGAGTGATCAACCAAGAGGACATGTATCTGACTGTGACAGTTAACCAATAGGGCAAACAGAGACATGATCAATAAGGAGGACAGGCATCCTATTGTAAAACACAGGTAGCCAGTGGGGCAGATACAGGATTGGGGATAGCACAAATAAATACAGGGGATAGAGCAGGAGGAAATGTATCACGTCGGATGATACTGATACACAACTGTCTGTTGGACAGTGAAAGAGACATAGTGAGAGAAGTAATTCCTTTAAAATATTTGCATATAAAGCTGGAGGTGAACAAAATCACCCCCATGTCCCCATTATTGCACCCCAACATTCCAGCTCTATTCACCCACCGCTCCATTCCAGCTCTATGCACCCACCCCTCAATTCCAGCTCTATGCACCCACCCCTCAATTCCAGCTCTATTCACCCACCCCTCCATTCCAGCTCTATGCACCCACCCCTCAATTCCAGCTCTATGCACCCACCCCTCCATTCCAGCTCTATGCACCCACCCCTCAATTCCAGCTCTATTCACCCACCCCTCAATTCCAGCTCTATGCACCCACCCCTCCATTCCAGCTCTATGCACCCACCCCTCAATTCCAGCTCTATGCACCCACCCCTCAATTCCAGCTCTATTCACCCACCCCTCAATTCCAGCTCTATGCACCCACCCCTCAATTCCAGCTCTATGCACCCACCCCTCCATTCCAGCTCTATTCTCCCACCCCTCCATTCCAGCTCTATGCACCCACCCCTCAATTCCAGCTCTATGCACCCACCCCTCAATTCCAGCTCTATGCACCCACCCCTCAATTCCAGCTCTATTCACCCACCCCT
Organism: Gastrophryne carolinensis; assembly: GCA_027917425.1. Taxonomy (NCBI): domain Eukaryota; kingdom Metazoa; phylum Chordata; class Amphibia; order Anura; family Microhylidae; genus Gastrophryne; species Gastrophryne carolinensis. The sequence goes on along the minus strand of CM051238.1, from coordinate 13,996,338 downwards.
CCATTCCAGCTCTATGCACCCACCCCTCAATTCCAGCTCTATGCACCCACCCCTCCATTCCAGCTCTATGCACCCACCCCTCAATTCCAGCTCTATTCACCCACCCCCTCAATTCCAGCTCTATGCACCCACCCCTCCATTCCAGCTCTATGCACCCACCCCTCAATTCCAGCTCTATGCACCCACCCCTCCATTCCAGCTCTATTCTCCCACCCCTCAATTCCAGCTCTATTCACCCACCCCCCAATTCCAGCTCTATGCACCCACCCTACCATTCCAGCTTTATGCACCCACCCCTCAATTCCAGCTCTATGCACCCACCCCCTCCATTCCAGCTCTATTCACCCATCCCTCCATTCCAGCTCTATGCACCCACCCCTCAATTCCAGCTCTATTCACCCACCCCTCAATTCCAGCTCTATTCACCCACCCCATCTGTCAGGACTATACCAAACACCCGTCTGTCTTAAGCCGATATCCCCCAATCTCCACCGCCACTTCCGCCTATAGACAAGCCCCCGCTTGTAGGAGACACGGGTAATGCCTCTCCCAGTCGGTTGCCCCCAGGACTTAAAAGGCGCAAAGGATAACGGCTTAAGGTGCAGAATGATGTTTGGCAGGGAATCCCGAATGAGGATGCCGGGTGCGAAAGTCCGTAATTCAGGCCGAGGTCAAACCAGGAGGTCACAGGCGAGGTTTCCGAGGGAGATAACGAAAGGGTAGTCGAGGGTAGCCGAGGTCAAATCCAGGAGGTCACAGGCGAGGTACAGGAGGGTCAGGCAAAAGAGTGGTCAGGCAAAGCAGATGGTCGGGGCAGGCGGCAGGCGAGAATAGTCAAAGTCCAAATCCAAAGTATTCACTAGAGACACAGCAACGCACATCCAGAACCCAGAAGCTATAACGGGCACTGGGATACTGGAGCAGTGCAGCTTTATAGGGAGTACTGGCCAGTGGGGAAAAGGGGCAATGGAGGGAACAAAGGTGATTGGTGCACACAATAAAACAGGAGTGGTCCCAGGAGCTGGACGGCCCAGGCCAGACAGGCCGACCAGTCCCTGGGTCCACTCCTCTGATCGGGTCACGGATTGGGTGTTTTTGACACTTGCCCCCGGCGGGCGCGCTGGGGAAAGCGCCGCCGGGAGGCATAAGGAAGACGTGCTCGCGCGCGCGCGCGCGAGCACGTTGTAGATCGGGCGCGCCCCCGCCGGGAGGGGGAAGCGCCGCATCGAGAGGGAGCCTGGCGGGCCCGCGCAGCCGCGCAGAGCGGGCTGCGGCGCGGCCGCCGACACCGTCCCGCGCCGCCGACCCCCGACCCCCACGACAACGCTGAGGAGCCGGCACACCCGGGGACCGTCGGGCAGCAGCCAACCGGGCGCCACCCGACAGCGCGTCGCGGGACCAGGGACGGCGACGAGGTAAGTGCCTAACATTACCCCCCCCCTGAGGAGGGGCCACTGGACCCTCCAAGCTGGGTTTCAAAGGATTCTCTCTATGGAACCTCTTTACCAAATTCTGCGCATGGACCTCTCTGGCCGGAACCCAAGATCTTTCTTCCGGGCCGTATCCCTTCCAGTCAATCAAATATTGAAGAGAGTTTCGAAAAAAGCGGGAATCAAGAACCCGGGCAACCTCAAACTCCTGATGCCCATCAACTAACACAGGACTAGGAGGACTATTAGACTCATGGTTTTTTGCAGGCTTAAGAAGTGAAACGTGAAAGGACTTACAGATTTTCATGGAGGAAGGGAGGGCCAATCGATACGTAACCTGATTAATTTTTCGTGTTATGGGGAAGGGGCCGATAAATTTAGGGCCTAACTTAGCGGAGGGCTGGCGTAAGGCCAAATTCTTGGTGGAAAGCCAAACCCAATCTCCCACCTCATAACCAGAATTGGAAGAACGTTTACGATCTGAAAATTTTTTGTGTTGAAAAACAGCCTTAGTCAGATGTTGCTGGATTTTATTCCATAACCCCGGCCATTTGGAAACCCAGTCATCCAAGGAGGGAACACTGGAGGGTTGATCCGAAAGGGCTGAGAATTTCAGATCTTTGCCATAAACACAATGGAAGGGAGAAACCCCTGTGGAAGAATGTGAAGCGTTGTTTAATGCAAATTCAGCAAACGGCAGGAAGAAGGCCCAATCCGTCTGAGTATCAGCCGTGAAACAACGCAAATACTGTTCTAAAGATTGATTTGTTCTTTCGGTTTGCCCATTCGACTGAGGGTGGAATGCCGAAGAAAGAGAGACGGTGAAGCCCAGCTTAGCACAGAAAGCCCTCCAAAACCGGGAGACGAATTGGACCCCCCTATCCGAAACAATATCTACCGGGATACCGTGGATTCTAAAAATGTGCGTGATAAAGAGTTGTGCTAAGATTTGAGCTGTGGGAAGCTTTTTTAAAGGGATGAAGTGGGCCATTTTGCTAAAACGGTCCACTACCACCCAAATAACGGTATATCCCTGGGAAGGGGGAAGATCCGTAACGAAATCCATGGCCAAGTGGGTCCACGGAGAGGCAGGAATGGGCAATGGTAGTAGAGGGCCTTCAGGGGAGTGTCTTAAAGCCTTACTCCGAGCACAGACCTTACAGGCTAGGACAAATTTCTGTGCATCGCTCCTAATGGATGGCCACCAGACTTGGCGGGACAATAAAGCAATAGTTTTCTTTACCCCCGGATGACCCGCTGTTTTGGTTTCGTGAAAATGAGACAAAAAGGCAGTGCGGTAAAGAGAGGGCACAAACTGGACCGAGTCAGGTTTTTCGGGTGGGGCTTCGGCCTGAAACCGAGCTAGATCAGGAAGTTGAGGTTGGATGGCGGCTACCACCAGGGAGTGGGGCAATATGGGCACATCCATCCTTTCGGGAAGGTCAGAGAAAGAAAAACTCCGAGACAGGGCATCAGCTTTAACGTTTTTGGACCCAGGTTTATAGGTTATAGAGAAGTTAAACCGGGAAAAGAATAAGGACCAGCGAGCCTGTCTTGGAGTTAGTCTTTTTGCGGATTGGATGTACTCTAGATTTTTATGGTCCGTAAAGACTGTGACTGGGTACTGAGCCCCCTCTAGCCAGTGCCTCCACTCTTGAAAGGCCAACTTGATAGCCAACAATTCTCGGTTACCGATATCATAATTCCTTTCGGCCGCCGAGAATTTCTTAGAAAAAAAAGCACAAGGATGAAGGCGCTCAGGTGACCCGCGATATTGAGATAGAACCGCCCCCACAGCAATCTCGGAGGCGTCCACTTCCACAAAAAAGGGCAATTGGCCGTCCGGATGAACCAACACTGGAGCGGAACTAAAGACCCCTTTCAATTTCTCAAAAGCCTGAACAGCTTGAACCGGCCAAACTGACGGGTACCCCCCTTTCTTGGTAAGATTTGTCAACGGGGTTACTAGGGAAGAAAAGTTTTTAATGAACCTCCTGTAAAAATTTGCGAAGCCTAAAAACCTCTGCAGGCCTTTCAGATCCCTGGGTTGCTCCCAATCTAATACTGCCTTCACCTTAGATTGATCCATGGATAGACCAGAATTAGAAATTATGTAGCCGAGAAAAGGAACCTCTGAGACTTCAAACTGGCACTTTTTTAACTTAGCATATAAACAGTTTTCTCTAAGTTTTTGCAAGACCATGCGTACATGTTGGCGATGTTCGACAAGAGACGAGGAGAAAATCAAAATGTCGTCTAAATAGACAACTACAAATCGGCCAAGGTAGTCTCTAAAAATCTCATTTACAAAACTTTGAAAGACCGCGGGGGCATTGCATAAACCAAATGGCATAACCAAATACTCATAATGCCCCTCGAGAGTATTGAAGGCCGTTTTCCACTCATCTCCCTGCCTTATCCTGATAAGGTTGTAAGCGCCCCGGAGATCCAGCTTAGAGAAGACTTGGGCCCCAGCCACCTGCGTAAACAGCCCCTCAATAAGGGGTAAGGGATATTTGTTTTTAATAGTTATATTGTTTAGACCCCGATAATCGATACATGGGCGGAGCCCCCCATCCTTCTTCTCGACAAAAAAAAATCCTGCTCCTGCTGGGGAAGAAGATGCCCTGATAAACCCCTTTTCTAGATTTTCTGCAATATATTCCCGCATAGCCTGATTCTCAGCTCGGGTTAAATTAAAAATTCTACCCCTAGGAGGCATGGAACCAGGAAGGAGTTCAATGGGGCAATCCCACGGTCTATGGGGAGGAAGTTTGTCTGCCGCCTTTTCTGAGAAGACGTCAGCAAATTCTAGGTATGGAGTGGGAACTCTAGTTGGAGATAATTGCGTGACCCGAACCGGAAGTTCCAAACAAGTCTGAAAGCATTGACGCCCCCACTTCATAATTTGTCCCGAGGCCCAGTCAATTTGGGGATTGTGCTCCTGTAACCAAGGCAATCCCAAAATTAAAGGGGTGCTAGGCATACTCAGGACTAGAAAACTGATAACTTCAGAATGATTAGCTCCCACCTTAAAATGTATAGGAGGGGTTCTAAACTGTACTAACCCCCCTGCAACAGGTGTGCCATCGATGGCTGAAACTCGGATGGGTGTGGACAAGGACTGGAGCATAATTCCTAAACTCTGGGCTAGCTCAGCGTCAAGGAAGTTCCCTGCTGCTCCAGAGTCTAAGAGAGCCTTTAAATTCAAATAATTACAATTAACTTTAAGCTGCACCGGGATAAGAACTGGTGACGATACGTGAGGTGATACCTTACAGCCTAGGAGGGCCCCCTCGAAACCCCCTAGGCTCTGAAGTTTCCCGACGGCTTCTTTGGGCACAGTCTGACCATGTGACCAGTTCCGCCACAGTACAGACACAGCCCCTCGGATAAGCGCCGACGTCTTTCAACTTCAGTGAGTTTTGTGGCGCCCAGTTGCATCGGTTCTTCAGCTGGTTGCGCTACTGGGGCCTCAGGTCTTAGAACTGACTCGGAATGTGACCCTTTCTCAAGGCGCCTTTCCCGAAGACGACGGTCAATGCGAATGGCGAGGTGCATTAACTCGTCTAGGGTCTGAGGTTCCGGATAGTTCACCAATGTATCCTTAATGGAATCGGCCAATCCAAGCCGGAATTGGCCGCAGAGGGCAGGATTATTCCAGCGTGAGTCCACTGCCCAGCGCCGGAATTCTGAGCAGTAGTCTTCGGCTGGACGGCGTCCCTGGCGAAGAGTACGTAGTTTAGCGTCAGCCGTTGCCCCTTTATCGGGGTCGTCATACAGAATTTCCATCGCGGAAAAGAAACTGTCCACGGAGAGACGAGCCGGGTCCTGAGATGATAAGCTGAAGGCCCAAGATTGTGGATCCCCTTGAAGAAGAGAGATGATCAGCCCAACCCGCTGCTCTTGAGACCCCGCAGAGACAGGCCGAAGCTGGAAATATAATTTGCAGGAGTCCCGGAAGTTGGCAAACCTTGCTCTGTCGCCATGGAATTTCTCCGGAAGTGGAATTTTGGGTTCCACAGCGGCTGCGGCCGGAGTCCCCTGAGGACTGGGGACCATAGGAGCAGGACGGTTCTCCTGGGCCGCAACCCGGTGAGCCAGGTGCTCTACAGCCGCAGTTAAGGCTTGTACCTGTTCCAGGATTTGGTCCATTCTTTTGGCCCGTTATAATGTCAGGACTATACCAAACACCCGTCTGTCTTAAGCCGATATCCCCCAATCTCCACCGCCACTTCCGCCTATAGACAAGCCCCCGCTTGTAGGAGACACGGGTAATGCCTCTCCCAGTCGGTTGCCCCCAGGACTTAAAAGGCGCAAAGGATAACGGCTTAAGGTGCAGAATGATGTTTGGCAGGGAATCCCGAATGAGGATGCCGGGTGCGAAAGTCCGTAATTCAGGCCGAGGTCAAACCAGGAGGTCACAGGCGAGGTTTCCGAGGGAGATAACGAAAGGGTAGTCGAGGGTAGCCGAGGTCAAATCCAGGAGGTCACAGGCGAGGTACAGGAGGGTCAGGCAAAAGAGTGGTCAGGCAAAGCAGATGGTCGGGGCAGGCGGCAGGCGAGAATAGTCAAAGTCCAAATCCAAAGTATTCACTAGAGACACAGCAACGCACATCCAGAACCCAGAAGCTATAACGGGCACTGGGATACTGGAGCAGTGCAGCTTTATAGGGAGTACTGGCCAGTGGGGAAAAGGGGCAATGGAGGGAACAAAGGTGATTGGTGCACACAATAAAACAGGAGTGGTCCCAGGAGCTGGACGGCCCAGGCCAGACAGGCCGACCAGTCCCTGGGTCCACTCCTCTGATCGGGTCACGGATTGGGTGTTTTTGACACTTGCCCCCGGCGGGCGCGCTGGGGAAAGCGCCGCCGGGAGGCATAAGGAAGACGTGCTCGCGCGCGCGCGCGAGCACGTTGTAGATCGGGCGCGCCCCCGCCGGGAGGGGGAAGCGCCGCATCGAGAGGGAGCCTGGCGGGCCCGCGCAGCCGCGCAGAGCGGGCTGCGGCGCGGCCGCCGACACCGTCCCGCGCCGCCGACCCCCGACCCCCACGACAACGCTGAGGAGCCGGCACACCCGGGGACCGTCGGGCAGCAGCCAACCGGGCGCCACCCGACAGCGCGTCGCGGGACCAGGGACGGCGACGAGGTAAGTGCCTAACACCATCATTCCAACTCTATTCACCCACCCCATCATTCCAGCTCTATTCACCCACCCCATCATTCCAGCTCTATTCACCCACCCCATCATTCCAGCTCTATTCACCCACCCCTCCATTCCAGCTCTATGCACCCACCCCTCCATTCCAGCTCTATTCACCCACCCTACCATTCCAGCTCTATTCTCCCACCCTACCATTCCAGCTCTCTGCACCCACCCTACCATTCCAGCTCTATGCACCCACCCCTCCATTCCAGCTCTATTCTCCCACCCCTCCATTCCAGCTCTATGCACCCACCCTACCATTCCAGCTCTATGCACCCACCCCTCCATTCCAGCTCTATTCACCCACCCTACCATTCCAGCTTTATGCACCCACCCCATCATTCCAGCTCTATTCACCCACCCCTCCATTCCAGCTTTATTCACCCACCCCTCCATTCCAGCTTTATTCACCCACCTCACCTTTCAAGCTCTATTCACCCATCCCTCCATTCCAGCTCTATTCACCCACCCCTCCATTCCAGCTCTATTCACCCACCCCGCCATTCCAGCTCTATTCACCCACCCCTCCATTCCAGCTCTATTCACCCACCCCACCATTCCAGCTCTATTCACCCACCCTACCATTCCAGCTCTATTCACCCACCCCTCCATTCCAGCACTATTCACCCACCCCTCCATTCCAACTCTATTCACCCACCCCTCCATTCCAGCTTTATGCACCCACTACTCCATTTCAACACTATTTACCCACCCAACCATTCCAGCTCCGCTCACCCACCCCACCCTCTCAGCTCCACTCACTAATACCCCTCTCAGCTAGATTCACCCACTCTGCCACCCAGCTCAGCTCACCCACTCCCTCCCTGGTCTGCGCACACTCTAATCCCCTCTTTCATGACCCAGCGCCCAGGATTTGAACACACCAAAAATGGGGTTTACAACATCTCAGGCTAAGTGAAAATAGCGATTTCTTTTTTTATTCCCAGGGAGCAGACTATCCCTGGGGCAAGTATTATTATTATTATTATTATTATTATTAATAATAATAATAATAATGTTTATTTATATAGTGCCATCATCTTCCGTAGCGCTATACAAGTTATGATTACAGAGAAGGTAAACATACAGTACAGAGATTGGTTACTTTACTTTTGGGTTTAGGTCCTCATTATGTTGATTATGGTCCAAAAATGTTCTGACAGCAGCCCTAAAGACATGTCAATAAAGGAAGATAGAAAAAGACGGGGTGGTAGGAAGGGGATGTCAGTAAACATTTATAAAGCTGTCAGTAAGAAGCCATAAGGAAGCCTGTGCCGCATCCTCGCCCGCCGCCGCTGACTCTACGCTGCGCATACAAATTTGCTGGGAGGTGACGCTTTCCCAGCAGCAGCTGATATAGTGAACCATTAAACTGGGTAGAGGGGCTGCACATGAAACCCTGGAGGTAAAGGGAAGGGAGGAGGCTGGAGGAGAGGAGATGGGGGGAGAGGAGGAGACACAGAGACAGGGAATCACTGCAGAGCCGGAGGAGGAGGAAGGAACTGAATCCAGGAATCCCCCCAACACTCCAGAGTCAGATCCAAAGAGGGACCACTGACAGACAGGAGGGTAAAAACACCAATCTGCCCCCCCCACCCATCCAGAGCATCTTTTCTTTGCCCCTTCTTAATCATGAGCTGCCAAAAGCTCCCCATTGGGCATTCTGATGACGCCAACATCAGGGGATCCCCCAAAAAAGAGCAAGACCTGAGGGGCGCAGCCACCCTACGCCAACAGAGAAGACTCAAGCAAGCCACCCAGTTCCTCCACAAGGACTCTGCTGACCTCCTGCCCCTGGACCAGCTGAGGAGACTGGGCACCTCTAAAGACCTGGTGAGTAGAGGCATACATCCCAAGTGTCCCTGATTTGGAGGGACTGTCCCTTTTTTGAGTCCATGTCCCCCTGTCCCTCATTGTTCTTCTCTGGCATCAATAAATGATTTATTTGCCTATTTAAAGTGTTTCTATTGTAACAATCTCCTATACATCCCTCAATGAGGGGGCGTATCTTAATTTAACAAATGTCCCTCTTTCCCACCCTAAAAAGTTGTTAGATATGGTAGAGGGGACCTGTGGGGTGACAAAGGTCTTGGGGTTTACAATATGCAAAAAAAAAAATCTATGCCATCTATCCTTATTTAGTTTTACATCATTGGGGGGGTTTGGCCCGCTTTATGGTGTATGTGGCCCAAACATTTCCTAAGGACAGGTCTATAAAGGGAGATACAAAACTGTGTTTGGCTTCGTTTAGCCATGGGCAGCCTTTGGCCATAACTCCCAAGTGTACCTGATTTGGAGGGACTGTCCCTCTTTTGAGTCCGTGTCCTCCTATTCCTCGTTATTCCTCCCTGTCCCTCTTTTGAGTCCATGTCCCCCTGTCCCTCCTTGTTCTCATTTGTCCCTCTTTGAGGTGTAACATGCAGATCTGCATCAATAAATGATTCATTTGCCTATTTAAAGTGTTTATATTGTAACTGTTACAATGTATCTCCTATCCATCCCTCAATGAGGGAGCGTGGCTTCATTTAACAAATGTCCCTCTTTCCCACCCTGAAAAGTTGGTAGATTTGGTAGAGGGGGCCGGCGGGTGACAAAGGTCTTGGGGTTTACAATATGCAAAAAAATATATATCCCAGGGAGATTTGGTAAAGAGATTGGCTCAATTAGTTTCACATCATTGGTGAGTTTTGGTCCGCTTTATGTAATATTTCTAATGGCAGTTCTAAGATCAGGTCTATAAAGAGAGATACAAACCAGTGGTTCAGCCATGGGCAGCCTTTGGGCATAACTCCCAGGTGTCCCTGATTTGAAGGGACTGCCCCTTTTTTGAGTCCATGTCCCCCCGTCCCTTGTTGTTCTTCTCTGTCCCTCTTTGAGGTGTAACATGCAGATCTGCATCAATAAATGATTCATTTGCCTATTTAAAGTGTTTATATTGTTTTAACTGTTGCAACCTATCTGCTATCCATCCCTCCGCCTCTTTCTTTTTCCACATTCTCTCCATCTCTTTCCAGCAGCCACTCCTACTCCATGTCCCTTCTGATTTCCATTTCACATTCCTTCCATCTGTTTCTATTGTTTCCTTCTCTGCCTCTTTCTCCTTTTTTAAACGTCGCCACCTCTTACTCTCTTTCTTTTTCCACGTTCCCTCCTTCTTCCTCTCATTTCTGCATTTACCGGTACTCCTATTCTTCTTTTTTATTCATTCCTTCATCTTTATTTTTCACATTCCTTTAATCTCTCTCCATTGTCACCTTCCTCCTATCTCCCACTCCTTTCTCTTTGCCTTCCTTACTTTTTCCACATTCCCTCCTTTTTTACACCCTCATTTTATATCTTTTCCACATTCTTTCCTTTCTCTTGTCACATTACTTATATCTTCTGCTTGTATCAAACTCACACTCTGCAGGAGCCATAAATTATTGGGTCTAGGGGGCCCCTAGCACTCTGCATATACATTTTTGAGTCTGGGCCCTTGCGCTCTGCGTATAAATTATTGGGTTTTAGGTGGCCTCTTGCACTCTGCATATAAATGATTGGGTCTGAGGGGGCCCCTTGCACTCTGCATATAATTTATTGGGTTTTAGGAGGCCTCTTGCACTCTGCATATAAATTATTGGGTTTTAGTGGGCCCTTGCACTCTGTATATAAATTATTGGGTCTTAGGGGGCCCTTGCACTCTGCTTATAAATTATTGGGTTTTAGGAGGCCTCTTGCACTCTGCATATAAATTATTGGGTTTTAGTGGGCCCCTTGCACTCTGTATATAAATTATTGGGTCTTAGGGGGCCCTTGCACTCTGCTTATAAATTATTGGGTCTGAGGGGGCCTCTTGCACTCTGTATATAAATTATTGGGGTTTAGTGGGCCCCTTGCACTCTGTATATACATTATTGGGTCTTAGGGGGCCCTTGCACTCTGCTTATAAATTATTGGGTCTGAGGGGGCCCTTGCACTCTGCATATAAATTATTGGGTCTGAGAGGGCCCCCTGCACTCTGCATATAAATTATTGGGTTTTAGTGGGCCCCTTGCACTCTGTATATAAATTATTGGGTCTGAGGGGGCCCTTGCACTCTGCATATAAATTATTGGGTCTGAGGGGGTCCCCTTGCACTCTGCATATAAATTATTGAGTTTTAGTGGGCCCCTTGCACTCTGTATATAAATTTTTGGGTCTGAGGGGCCCCTTGCACTCTGCATATAAATTATTGGGTTTTAGTGGGCCCCTTGCACTCTGCATATAAATTATTGGGTCTGAGGGGGGCCCATTGCACTCTGCATATAAATTATTGGCTTTTAGGGGGCCTCTTGCACTCTGCATGTAAAGAGTGGGTCTGAGGGGGGCTCTTGCACTGCTTAGTAATTATTAGGTTTGCTGATCTGTTTATTTTGGGTGCAGCAACCTCACACCTTGGTCCAGAGGCGTCTTCTAGGAGACAGCCCTGTTAAAGAAGCCTGCCGCTTGGCCCAGCCTCTTCACCCGGAGGCGCCCCCTACTGGTACTAAGGTCCAGCCAACCACGAGGAGTGATGAAGACTCAAGCACCACCCATGACCCAGACGATCCGCCAGCACCTAACAACCCCTTCAGGAGGACCCCGACCAATCACTGCCTGCTTATCTCCTGTAAGGTGAGACCACCAGAACCACAACAAACCCATCACATTGTACCGCGCTATGGAACATGATTGCACTTTATAAATAAATACTAATATTAATCACCACCTAATATCTACTTGGTATGTTGTAGGCCTCTAGTGGCCAATGTGTGTTATTACACTGCAAGCCTTACTGCTCTCGAGGGAGCACATGCTGGCGATAGACTAAGCAGGCAGAGCTCAGGTTGGTACAATGTGCTGCAAACATCTGGATGTTTTATGAATAAATAAATGGGGATAAAGAAAGTGCAGGTAAAAAAAGAAGGGATATAGATGGGGGAGGGTAGAAGAGAGTATGGGATGGGTAGAGGATGTAGATGAAGGGAACAGGCACAGCAAGGGGGAAAACAATACTCACTGTGTAAGGTTTTCTAACAATTACAGGGGACAGCAGGATATCAGGAACACTGAGGGAATGTCAGGAATACTCGGGAGATGACAGGATACCAGGAATAATCAGGGAACAGCAGGAATACTCCGGGAATGGCAGGATACCAGGAATACTCTGGGAATGGCAGGATACCAGGAATACTTAGTCAATGGCAGGATACCAGGAATACTCAGTCAATGGCAGGATACAAGGAATTCTCAGTCAATGGCAGGATACCAGGGATACTCCAGGAGTGGCAGGATACCAGGAATACTCAGTCAATGGCAGGATACCAGGAATACTCAGTCAATGGCAGTGTACCAGGAATACTCAGGGAATGACAGGATACCAGGAATACTCAGGGGATGGCAGGATACCAGGAATACTCAGGGGATCACAGGATACCAGGAATACTCAGGGAATGGCAGGATACCAGGAATACTCAGGAGATAGCAGGATACCAGAAATACTCAGGGGAGTGGGAAGATACTAGGAATACTCAGGGAATGGCAGGATACCAGGAATACTCCGGGAATGGCAGGATACCAGGAATACTCAGGGGATCACAGGATACCAGGAATACTCAGGGAATGGCAGGATACCAGGAATACTCAGTCAATGGCAGGATAACAGGAATACTCAGTCAATGGCAGGATACCAGGAATACTCAGGGAATGGCAGGATACCAGGAATACTCAGGGGATCACAGGATACCAGGAATACTCAGGGAATGGCAGGATACCAGGAATACTCCGAGGATCGCAGGATACCAGGAATACTCAGGGGATCACAGAATACCAGGAATACTCAGGGGATCACAGGATACCAGGAATACTCAGGGAATGGCAGGATACCAGGAATACTCAGGGGAGTGGGAAGATGCTAAGAATACTCAGGGAATGGCAGGATACCAGGAATACTCTGGGAATGGCAGGATACCAGGAATACTCAGGGGATCACAGGATACCAGGAATACTCAGGGAATGGCAGGATACCAGGAATACTCAGGGAATGGCAGGATACCAGGAATACTCAGGGAATGGCAGGATACCAGGAATACTCCGGGAATGGCAGGATACAGGAATACTCAGGGTATCACAGGATACCAGGAATACTCAGGGGATCACAGGATACCAGGAATACTCAGGGAATGGCAGGATACCAGGAACACTCAGGGGACGGCAGGATACCATGGGAGTGGGAAAATATTAGGAATAGTCAGGGAATTACATTGTACCAGAAATACTTAAGGAATGGTGGGATACCAGGAACACTCAGGCTACGGCAGGATACCAGGAACACTCAGGGGACGGAAGGATACCAGGAACACTCAGGGAATGGCAGTATTCCATGGGAGCGGGAAGATACTAAGAATACTCAGGGAATTACATGGTACCAGGAATACTCAGAGAATGGTGGGATACCAGGAATAGTCAGGGAATGGCAGGATGCCAGGAATACTGAGGGAATGGTAGGATACCAGGAATACTCAGGGAATAGTGCAATTCCAGGAATTCTCAGGGAGTGGCAGGATACCTGGAATACTCAGGGAATGGTAGGATACCAGGAATAGTCAGGAAATGGCAGGAGACCAGGAATACTCAGGAAATGGCAGGATACCAGGAATACTCAGGAAATGGCAGGATACCAGGAATACTCAGGAAATGACAGGATACCAGGAATACTCAGGGGATAGCAGGATACCAGGAATACTCAGGGGATAGCAGGATACCAGGAATACTCAGGGGAGTGGGAAGATACTTGGAATACTCAGGAAATATCAGGATACCAGGAATACTCAGGGGATCCCAGGATACCAGGAACACTCAGGAAATGACAGGATACCCCCCCCCCCCCCCATAGGATTCAGATCTCTCTGCTGCAATCAGCATGTATGTCCGGGCAGAGGGTCGGGCAGTGTTTCCAGAGAGCGGCCATGGTGGAACGCAGTCTCTGAGCCGGGTGTCTTCTCGCCCTCAGGTGTGCGCGCAGGACGTCTGCAGCAAGCTGTGTGTCGAGCGTCGGGACAACTTCATCTCCAGGTCATGTGTGCAGCGACTGGGGTAAGATCGGGGCGCTCCTTTTGTGGGGGGACCTATTTATATAGTCCATAAATTGGAGGATAAGGGACCACCAAGATGGCTGCTGTCTTTCTTCTAGCGATGCTTCTATTGAACATCACATGACCTCAGGGCTGCACCTCTAATGGGGCCAGGTGAGGCTGCAGGAGAGGGAATGGTGTGACATGAAAGGGACCAGTCCAGGCAACAGCAATAATATGTCATCAAGAAGTGGCAAACTGGGGCCAAAAATCAGCCAGAGATATTCTCAGTGTGCCACACGCCCCGCTTCCCCTTTAATTCTTACGATCGGGTTACTCACCGCAGGTGACGACATTGCAGAGAGGAAGTCTTGTAACGAGCCCCCTTCCGGCCTATATATACCTGGTACCTCCCACTTAACACCAGTGTTTTTCTCTCTGCATGGCGACAAGACAGAAGAAAGAAGTCTCCTGCTTGCAGGTAGCCGGGGTCTTGCCCCGGCACCCCCTTTGGGTCTATTTCTGCCCAGTTTGATTGTTTGTTACCTACGTGGTTAATGGAAGCCTCCCAGCCCAGGCTGCTCACTGGGCAAACGGTAGATGGCACTATAGGTGTCTAGGAGCTTATCTCCTCCGCTCGACCCCACTTGTGGGGCAATGCGGCTATCCGGCATGGTGATCCGGATTTGGGATGCCCCTGTCCCGATGTCCCTTTAGGTCACCTTCTCCCGCTTGGCCTTCTCCCTTCGCTAGGGGGGGGGGAGGGGGGTGTGTGTGTGTAATGTGCATGAGTGCTTTACTTTACTGTGAAAAGGCCTTGGCAGTTTTTAGTGTCAGCACATGGCCAGGGCTGCTGAGGCCTGTTCAGTTACTGCACGTTTGTATTTCCCTCTCTTCTCGGCTCCGGGCCCGCCCTTCGTTTCCCTGGTCTCATTAGAGACCTGTACGCTGCAGCCGGTGGGGGAAGAGCCTTCTGTGCGGCTGAAACTTCACAGGTAAACGGCCCCACCATTGTGCACGTGGGGCCGTTCTTATGCTATGTGCTGCTTGTGTAGCGTTCCCCTGGGGCATTTCTACTTATGGGTATATTTTTTATGTCATCCTTCTGATAGATTGACATAATATATCACATAACTGTGGGATTTGGGCTCCAGTTGCTGCGTTATTACACATTACCATTCTGATATGAATGTATATGGATATATATATATTGGTGTTTGTGTATGTGTATATATATATATATATATATATATATATATATATATATATATATATAATGTGTGTGTGTGTGTTGTGTGTGTATATATATATATATATATATATATATATATATAGGCATGTATTCATACCGGTATGTACTCTGATTTTTTTTTTTTTTTGCACTTTTGGCTTTGCCTTGAAATTGCATGTGTCATGTATATTTATTCAAGTTGTTTATGCTAGCCATATATGTTTGCCTTATTGGTTATGTATGATTGTGGTGCATTCTGGCTGGGGGACTGACTGTGGTCTCTTTTCCCCCACAGATTCTGGGATTCCCTCACTGCAGGCTCTCCCGGTTCTGTTATACCTGGCTAGCCTTATTACTCTAAATTGGGTTTTGTCCTAAGGTTTTAAATTTAAATATATATATATATATATATATATATATTTAAAAAAAAAAATAAAATTTTTTAAATCCTCTCTTTCCCGGGACATTAATTTAAAGGGGCATCCCGGGTGGCTTTATGCCTAAAACCCACGGTTGTTGCGAATACCATAAAATCACCATATGGAGGCTTCCGACAATACCGGAAATGGCTCTTCGGGGCCATCTAGGCTGTGTGGGGGTTGTGGGACTCCGCTCCCAGGCGATGATGTTATATTATGCATTCCTTGTGCAAAGCAGAATATTGTGCGTCAGTCCGTCGCTCCGGCTTCTGGCTCCTCGCAATTTCCGTAATCTCCTACCCCCCCCTCCCTATTCCGGACCCCGTGTGACATTGTCAAAAGTGGGGATTCGCAATCCGAGGTGTGTGCGCAATTGACCAACCTCGAGAAGATAATTTCCGCCAAAGTAGCTCAGAAGGCTACAGCGAAGCGGAAACACCTTTCTCCGGCAGCTCCTGCTTCGGAGGATGAGAGGTGCGAAGTTGTGGATTGGTCCGATTATTCCCTGGACGAGGAGGGGGAACTCCTTGTGGAGTCGGATGAGCCTGCAGACCAGCTAGAGATTGATGCTGTTGGCGATCAGGCTACGGGGGTATCCCTTGACACCCCCTCCATTTTGGCTCAAATGTTTGAAATTTTGAATTTAGATCCACCTGAGGCAGTCGCCCTGCCAAAGGGTGAGTTGTTTGGTGTGCCTCAGCCGTGTTTGGTGTTTCCCAGGCAACAACACTTTGAGAGGGTTGTGCTTAAGGAATGGGAACAACCCACGCGACTGGCTGGAATCCCTTCTAGTTGGGATAAACGCTATCCTTTTCCGGAGGAATTGGTGAAGCTTTGGTCGGTTCCCCCTGACGTCAATACCCCTGTGTTAGGACTGTCTAGCACGGCTGTGGTACATTCTTCTGACACCACTGCCATTAAGGATAGTGATGCGGCCGGTGTGGGCTTCGGCGCTTCTTCTGTTGGCAGTTAGGTCCATTATTCAGGATCTATGCGCAGACCTTGATCCCGCTTGTGATGAGTTTAGTGCTCTTAAGCAGTGTGAGTCATTTATTTCCTTTGTCCTGACCGCTCAAGACGATGCTCTGGCGATGAGGAGCAGGACAGCGGCAATGCTGGTGGCTATTCGTCGGTCGGTGTGGCTGCGCCAGTGGTCGGCGGACTTGGTCTCTAAAAAGGTGCTCACAGCACTTCCTTTTTTGGGTTTACAACTGTTTGGTGATAAATTAGACTCAGTTGCAAAGGTGGTAAATTGCCTCAACGCAAGAGGCCTCGTCGCTCCTTTCGGGGTGCAAGTGCCTTTAGACCTTCCTTTCGGGGATTTAGAACGGGTAGGGGAGCTTCCTTTCCCGCTACCAGAGGTGCAGGTTGGACCCGGGGGAGGGGCCGTGGCCGTCCCGCTCAGTCCTGGGGCGCCAAGCCCAAACCTGCTGGTAAGCCCGCTCAGCAATGAGGGGCTGCCCTCACCCGTGCGAGCGGGGGGACGATTGCGACACTTCTCCCAGGTTTGGGACCAGGTGGTTCCGGACAGAGGAATCCAGGAGGTGGTGTCGTCCGGTTACAAACTGGAGCTCGAGTCTCGCCCTCCTTCACGTTTCTTTCGGTCTCGGGTGCCCATCGATCCTTTGGCTGCACAGGGGCTCGTGGCGTGGGTAAGGAATCTTTTAGAAATGGCGGTCATCCGGCCGGTGCCGCGCTTAGAGATGGGCCTCGGTTTCTACTCCAATCTTTTCGCAGTCCCCAAAAAGGACGGGTCGGTTCGTCCCGTCCTGGATCTGAAATTACTCAACAGGTTCATCCGTATTCGGAAGTTTCGCATGGAAACTTTGCGTTCGGCCATCGGTTCTCTTCGGCAGGGGGACTTCATGACGTCCATAGACATCAAGGATGCTTATCTTCATGTTCCCATCTGCCAGGCTCATCAACGTTTTCTTCGATTCGTGATGAAAGATCAGCATTTTCAATTCGTGGCACTTCCGTTTGGCCTTACCTCGGCTCCAAGAGTGTTCACCAAGGTGCTGGCAGGGGTGATGGCCATTTTCAGATCTCGGGGCATTCGTGTCGTACCTTATTTGGACGACCTTCTCATCATGGCTCCGTCCCTCAATCAATCAGAGACAGACACCAGGATGGTGGTCTCCACGCTGGAAAGCTTTGGTTGGGTGATCAACTTTCCCAAGTCCTCCCTCGCCCCGGCCAGGGTGGTGTCCTTTCTGGGGATGCAGTTGGACTCTTGTCAACACAGGGTGTTTCTCCCTCAGTCCAAAATTTATCTGATTCAGGAGTTGGCTCGGGTCCTACTTTCCAATCCTCAGCCGTCCATCCGTCTGGGGATGAGGCTGGTAGGGTTGATGGTTGCCTCGTTCTCTTGTTCGAGGCAGTTCCTTTCGCTCAACTTCACACGAGGACGCTTCAGCTTCATCTGTTGGCGTCCTGGGACTGGCGGCCACGGTTGCTGGATCGGCCCTTCCAGTTGTCCTCCCGGGTCCGGCAGTCCCTCCAATGGTGGTTGGTTTCGGCCAGTCTCGTGAAGGGCAGGTCTTTCCTGACCCCTCTTTGGGAAATTGTCACCACGGACGCCAGTCTTTCGGGATGGGGGGGATTCTGGAAGGATCTTCAGTTCCAGGGGCAGTGGGGACCTCAAGAGGCCCACTTACCCATCAATGTTCTGGAACTGAGAGCCATCCGTCGGGTTCTTGCTCTTCTGACGTTCTGGGCCTTCTGGTCCAGGTGCGTTCAGACATTCCAACAGCGGTTGCTTACATCAATCATCAGGGAGGGACTCGCAGTCTGGGTGCTCTCAGAGAAGTGTCCCTGATCCTGACCTGGGCGGAGGCCCATGTTCCTTGTCTCTCAGCGGTGTACATCCCAGGGGTGGAAAACCAGGAAGCGGACCTGTTGAGCAGGGGCTCTTCCCGTCTGGGAGAATGGGCTCTCCATCCTCAGGTTTTTCGCTCACTGTGTCTCCGGTGGGGGACGCCGGAGGTGGACCTGTTTGCCTCTCGTCAAAATTGCAGGCTCCCGAACTTCGTGTCGTTCTCCCAGGATCCTCTGGCTCTGGCAGTGGATGCCATGTCCCTGAGCTGGGGGGATCTGGGGTTTCTATACCTATTTCCTCCGATACCCATGCTGGGCAGGGTGGTACGGAAGCTGGCTCTGGAAAGGATGTCCGCCATTCTCATGGCCCCAAGGTGGCCAAGGCGAGTATGGTTCGCAGACATCGTTCGGCTGGCGGTGGACCAGTTCGTTCTGCCTCTTCGGCCCGATCTGCTCACTCAGGGTCGGCTGTGTTACCCCAATTTACCAACGCTGGGTTTGACGGCTTGGCTGCTGAAACCTCCATCCTGAAGGAGGAGGGTCTTTCTGACTCGGTCGTTAAGACTCTGATCAGTGCCCGGAAGAGGTCTTCTTCTATCTACTATAGGACTTGGAAAGCCTATATCACTTGGTGTGAGAGTAGATCTTTTCCTTGTAGAGTCTTTTCGGTCTCCAGGATTCTGGAGTTTTTACAATCTGGCCTGGACTCTGGTCTTCAGCTAAGTACCTTTGAAAGGGCAAGTTTCTGCCTTATCTATCTTTTTTCAGAAGCGTTTTGCGCTTCATCCTTTAGTTAAAACTTTTTTCCAGGGGGTTACGCATGTGCGGCCTCCCAGGAAACCATTCCCTGGCGTCTCTGGTCTGTGGAGCGTGCACGCGTTTCAGGGGTGTGGCTGCTCTCACTTTAGAGCTCTTTAGAGTCGTTTGCTGACCATTAAAGTGGACCAAAACCCAGGATTTTGACTATCCTGCGTTTTGGTCCTTTCCCCCGGGGCACCCCAATCGGGGAAACCCTCCGGATCACCGAACTTAACTCACCTCTTCCCGGTGCTACGGTGTATGTGTGGCCGCTCGTCCAATCAGTGAGCTCAGAGCCACTGATGTCACGTCATCTAAGCCTTCGTCTAAGGCCAGCGGCTCCAAGCACGCTGAAGGCCGCATCCCCAGCTTCCCTCTAACAGATACGCTCTAACATTCACAAATGCCTGGTGTTGGCACGCGCTCTGCTAGAGGGATAGCGGGGATGCGGCCGTGGCTCGCACATGTGCCATTGGACCAGAAAGCAAGGTATGTGTATGGGGCGACCTGGGGGGTATCACACATCGGGGCATCCCAATTTTGGATGCCCTGAGGGGTTTAGGGAATCATTTAGCTCGGGAATCTATAAGATTCAAGGGCCAATCGCAGTGGGTTTGGTCCACTTTAAATATGCACGGCAAGCGGCTCTGATTGGACAAGAGCCCGCACATGCACCATAGGACCCGAACCAAGTGAGTTATTACGGGAAACCTGGGATAGTCGAAATGCAGGGTTTTGTTCCGCTTTAAAATGGGGATAAGTTCCAAGCACTGTCTATTTCCCTCTCTGCTTGGATTGTTGCGGGAGAGCTCCCTCTAGTGTTCATTGCATGCTAATACACTGGGTTTCAAACTGCGCACTGGGCACTAGAGGGCGCACACTGCCAAGATAAGTAGCAGCAGTTTGTGGCTCTTCTTATAAACCCCTGCAGGGGGCAGACTGTTCATCCTGAGCTGAGTTCAGTAACTGATTGGTCTGTGTTTTACCTTCAGGTTGCAGCCATCAGCTGACCTCACAGGAAGGGTGACAGTGGACATTGAAGTGGGGGAGGAGAAGCTGACAAGCAGCGCGGTGATTGTTGGTAAGATAATGGCGCACGGGTCAGCTGTCATTTCCACTGCCACTCATCTCCATCACCAGCCTTCATCCTCATTGCCACCTGCTGTCATTTCCACTGCCACCCATCTCCATCACCAACCTTAATCCTGATTGCCCTCAGCTGTCATTTCCACTGCCATTTTGTCTCCATCACCAGCCTACATCCTCATTGCCACCAGCTGTCATTTCCACTGCCACTCGTCTCTATCACCAGCCTACATCCTCTTTGTCACCAGCTGTTATTTCCACTGCCACTCGCCTCCATCACCAGCCTTCATCCTCATTGCCCCCAGCTGTCATTTCCACTGCCACTCGTCTCCATCACCAGCCTTCATCCTCATTGCCCCCAGCTGTCATTTCCACTGCCACTCATCTCCATCACCAGCCTTCATCCTCGTTGCCATCAGCTGTCATTTCCACTGCCACTCGTCTCTATCACCAGCCTTCATCCTCGTTGTCACCAGCTGTCATTTCCACTGCCACCTGTCTCTATCACCAGCCTTCATCCTCGTTGCCATCAGCTGTCATTTCCACTGCCACTCGTCTCCATCACCAGCCTTCATCCTCGTTGCCATCAGCTGTCATTTCCACTGCCACTCGTCTCTATCACCAGCCTTCATCCTCGTTGTCACCAGCTGTCATTTCCACTGCCACCTGTCTCTATCACCAGCCTTCATCCTCGTTGCCATCAGCTGTCATTTCCACTGCCACTCGTCTCCATCACCAGCTTTCATCCTCGTTGCCATCAGCTGTCATTTCCACTGCCACTCGTCTCCATCACCAGCCTTCATCCTCATTGCCACCGGCTGTCATTTCCACTGCCACTCATCTCCATCACCAGCCTTCATCCTCATTGCCATCAGCTGTCATTTCCACTGCCACTCGTCTCCATCACCATCCTTCATTCTCATTGCCATCAGCTGTCATTTCCACTGCCACTGCCCCACTGCCACAGATAGCCTTGTTGCCGGCCTTGCGGCCTGTCAGACAAAAGACTGAAAATCTTCCCGGATCAGACTGTGACTCAAAGGTTGGTGGAGGCCTCCTTTTGCAGGGAAAGTGGTGGAGGCCCCGGGGGGCGCGCTCCTTTATAATCCGCCCCTGAGTTACTGTCCTCCTACTGTAAGATAAAAGCTGTGTTTCCTCCGACAGATGACAACAGTGCAGAGCTCAGCATCGGCCTGGACACCCTGATACAGCTCAAGGTGGGTACACAGTGACTTCCTGCCCCAGACACAACTTGCAGATATACAATATATATATATATACAACAAGGAGGCTCCCACACAGCGCCCAACCCCAAGACACAATCTGCACCACTCCGATTACATGATAACAATCACTTTTATTAATTCATCTAAACACTACACAGGTTAAAATACATTAAAAACTGATTATATGAACATTCCACTAAAGGGCGCAGGTGGTAATGCACAATTAACTAGGTCAGATATCAAGCATATGTCCCTATGAAAACCTCACTGAATCCTAGTGTTTCAAACAAAAAGTGCCATGTGCTATATATACAATTAATAAACAACTCTGATGATACTATAAATGCTAAAGTGACCAAGTGCAAGAAAAAATTAAGCAGTGTAAACCTTCATATGCATAAAAGGTAAGAAAAAATGACCATACGAAGGGACACAGGGACAACAAGAGGGACAACCAACCATAAATCTTACATGTGGCAGCCGTCACCGCGCCCCTCCCCCAGCCTACGCGTTTCGCGATGGAACGTCGCTTCCTCAGGGCAAATGGAGAGTCCAGACTCTCAAACTTCTTTGATTAATTGTTGTTGGTGCGGCCCTTTGCTCTGTATTCAATATATATATATATATATATATATATATATATATATATATAGTGCCTAAGAATATGGCCGCACCAACAGAAATAATGGAAGAGTGTGAAACCTTGGGCAACTAAACCTTTGCAAAACACCAACAAAGGGGGTTTCCACAGAGCCCCTAGGCCCAAGGCAGAGTCTGCACCACTCAGTTTAAAGTTTAAAGTAGTTATCATCTGTACTTTCAATTGAGTGGTGCAAACTCTTGGGCCTAGGGGCTCTGTGGAAACCCCCTTTGTTGGTGATATATATATATATATATATATATATATATATATATATCATACCTCCCAAGTGTCCCTTATTTGGAGGGACTGTCCCTCTTTTTGAGTCCATGTCCCCCTGTCCCTTCGTTGTTCTCAGTTGTCTCTCTTTGAGGTGTAACATGCAGATCTGCATCAATAAATGTGTCATTTGCCTATTCAAAGTGTTTCTATTGTTGTAACTGTTACATCCTATATCATATCCATCCCTCAATGAGGGGGCGTGGCTTCATCCATCCCTCAATGAGGGGGTGTGGCTTCATCCATACCTTAATGAGGGGGTGTGGCTTCATCCATACCTCAATGAGGGGGTGAGGCTTTATTTACATATTGTCCCTCTTTGAGGTGTAACATGCAGATCTGCAGCAATAAATGATTCATTCGCCTATTCAAAGTGTTTCTATTGTTGTAACTGTTACATCCTGTCACCTATCCATCCCTCAATGAGGGGGGCGTGGCCTAATTTACCAAGTGTCCCTCTTTCCCACCCTGAATCTATAAGATTCCTGGGCCAATTGATTTCCTCCCCCCCGGGGCATCCAAAATCGGGATGCCCCCTTGTGTGAAACCCCCCCCAGGTTGCCCATAAACTCATCTTCTTTTCCAGTCCACCGGCGCATGCGCGACCCGCCATCCCTCATTTTGAATGGCCGGCACGGGCACGCTCCCTGTTAGAGGGTAGCAGGGGATGTGGCCTCAAACGTGCTCAGATGAGCAGACATGAGCGGATCCGAGCGCACTGATTGGACGAAAGGCTGGGCATGCACCGTAGGACGGGAGGGAGGGAGCAGCAGCCGCATCCCCGGTTTCCATGCGGAGTGCGCATGCTCCCAACTTTTCAGGTTGGGAAAGAGGGACAACTGTTAAATGAAGCCACTGCCACTCATTAAGGGATGGATGAAGCCACGCCCCTCATTGAGGGATGGATGAAGCCACGCCCCCTCATTGAGGGATGGATAGGAGATACATTGTAACAGTTACAACAATAGAAACACTTTGAATAGGCAAATGAATCATTTATTGCTGCAGATCTGCATGTTACACCTCAAAGAGGGACAAATGAGAACCCTGCATCCCTATCTTGTGCGTGGCCATACAAACCATCCTGTTATGGCTGTGAGCAGCCGCGCATGCGCCACAGACTCATTAGTGGAATAAGAATTACTAGCTACTGGCAAAGCTTGACATAGCGGGGCATCCCAAATCAGGATGCCCCTGGGGTGCATGTCCACTTTTGGTCCACTTTGATTATCACTTGGCTCTGCAAAGCCTTAGCATGTTCGTGCTCACCTTTTTTTTTTTAAAGGGATATTCCAAGCAAAGGGTTGTATGAGGCTGCTTTCTGCTGGCTGTCAGGGATGGCATCTTTCATTCAGCTTGCTTTATATTTCTTAGTGACTCCCAGTAAACTCCCCCTTTTGCAGACTCCTCAGCAGCAGATGATGACTCATCCACGCATGTTTCTATGTGATAGTCCCTTCCAAAGTGAATTCGTTTAGGGCACCCTGAAAAGAATGGAAGCAAGTTGTTAGGGTTTATCAGGGAGTGCAAAGTGCTGGTGACCGCCCCTGACAGCCAGCATGGGGAGAGCAGAAAGCTGGATCATTTGACCCTTTGCCTGGAATGTCCCTTTAAATAACGGTAAGATCATTAGAGCAGCCCTGGAGTCCAAAAGATGTCCCGCTATGTGAACCCCCTTTGAGTCCCCTTTTAAAAAAACTACCTCCTCCCCGACTCCCTGGCTGTACCTCGCCCCGGGCATTTGTGAATGGCAGCGGGGGCGCAGATGACCTGCTTCCGACTAGCTTCAGCCCTTAGCCGAAATTCACAAGCGCAGCCGAGCGTGCTGATTGGACGAGAGCCTGCGCATGTGCCGGAAGACCGGGGAAAGTGAGTTTTACTGGGGACCTGGAGCGTTTCCCACAGCGGGGCACCCCAAATCGGGGGGCAAAAATCAAACCCAGGTTAGTCAAAATCCCTGGTTTTGGTCCACTTTAAATTGATTCAAGACCCAATAAAATAAAAACAAAAGGGTACTCACCTATTGTCCCCTGTACCTGATCGGCTCTAGTGCGGCGATTATCAACTTACTTGTATGCCCACACACCGCCCCGGGAACGAACTCTATTCACCTGCACTTTTGCTGGCTTGCACCCCCCCCCCCCCCCCACTATCAGTCAGAGACACGGCCACACCTTCTCCATTCACTACAATGGAGGGGGCGTGTAATAAATTGAGAGGGCGTGGCAGCACTCCTGTGACTGATTGACTCGCCAGCAATTACAATTTCAGTTTTGGGACGGTGCAGGCTGGGATCCAGCAATCAGGTGATCTGCCGACCACCAAACTACGACCAATCAGCTGCAGGCGATAAGAGATAAGTAGCCTTTTGTTTTGTTTTTTTATCTGATTTACCTGATTTAAAGCGGACCAGAATCCACATTTTTAACTAACATCCCCTGAATTCCTCCCCCTATGAGGAGTGCCTATTGCTAATTTTCATTGCTCCTGCTTCACTGTAATCCCAGATAATGGCGCCTGTTTTAGCTGAAAAGCTCCGCCTCCTCCATTCATTTCTACGGTTGTGTGTGGCAATGATGTCATAGCCGCATCAATGCAATGACCGATCACCTGACATCTTACAGAGAGGGACGGCACGAAAAATCAGTGTTCCAGGACAATTCAAAAGGGGAAAATATCCATTTCTAGTTCTACATCCTAAGAAGAGAGTATAGACAGGGGCTTTGGCCAAATGCATTTCACAAGTTCAGTGGGTTTTGGTCCACTTTAACAGATTATAAAGTCTTTCATAGAGATGATTGAATGAATGATTTGTATTTGTCAGAGCTGCATAGATCTGGAGCACGGCGTCCTGAAGACCCCCACACGGGCGATCCCATTCCTGGCCGTCCAATCAGAGACGGAGAAGACATCAGCCGTGAGCCATCCCGGGGAGCCCTGAGCTGCCACCTGCTGGCCAAAGGACAGAACAGCGCCAACTATTTTGTCAAGCACAAGACGCTCTCGATGCACAGCAACCATGGACAGTTTCTGCATGACATCGAACCGGACCTTCAGCATCATTTAATGAAAAGCCCAAACCCTAAAAGTGGACCAAAACCCAGGATTTTGACTATCCTGGGTTTTGGTCCTTTCCCCCGGGGCACCCCGATTGGGGATGCCCCGCTGGGTGAAACCCCCCAGATCGCCTAAGCCAACTCACCTCTTCCTGGTCCTATGGCGCATGTGCGGCCGCTCGTCCAATCAGTGCGCTCGGAGCCGTTGACGTCACGCCGTCAAAGCCTTCATCTAAGGCAAGCGGCTCCGAGCGTGCTGATTGGACGAGCGGCCGCACCTGCGCCATAGAACCAGGAAGAGGTGAGTTGGCTTAGGCGATCTGGGGGGTTTCACACAGCGGGGCATCCCCCAATCGAGGTGCCCGGGGGAAAAGATCAAAACCCAGGATAGTCAAAATCCTGGGTTTTGGTCCACTTTAAGGGTTTGGGCTTTTCATTAAATGATGTCATTAAATCTTGCCTCAGAAGCATCACATACAGAGGAGAGAAGGAGGGGCAAAAGTGCAGGGGGTGGGGTTAGAGGTGTGCTTTGCACAGACAGAGCAGAGCTGGGGTCAGGAAGAGAACAGCAATCCCAGAATGCAGAGCGGCACAGTCAGAAGAAACATGGGAAACATACAAGATAGGCTCTTATTCAGGGTGAGGGTCCGGATTAATGTGGGCAATCTGTATGGACAGGGTGCTGGAAATATTTAAGATAGGCTCTTATTCAGGGTGAGGGTCTGGATTAATGTGAGCAATCTATATGTACAGGGGGGGAAACATACAAGATAGGCTCTTATTCAGGGTGAGGGTCCGGTTTAAACAAAAATGTCTGGTGTTACATTTCTGGGGTCATTTTTAGAGAGGTTCTGGGGGGCAAATTAATCTCATGTCTATAACAGATCTTTATTAAAAAAAAAGTACCTTTCACTGCTCTATGGTTGTGTAATTATTTTTATGTGGCGTCCACATCACAGTCAGGTACACACATCACTTGTCACTTGATCACATGACAACCATCGCACATAGGCCTTGATTCAATAAAGGAAGAAAAAAAACTCTCATGGTAGTGAAAAATTCAATTCATGAGAAAAAGCCTGAGAATGTCACTGTTACTGAATCACCAGATACAAAGACAATGAAAGTCAATGGCAGCTTTTACTACAGTGTAGAAAGGAATAAACAGTTTTCTACTTTTCTTAGGAGTAAATAAGTTCCATTGACTTTCATTGTCTTTTTATCTGGTGATTCAGTAACAGTGACATTCTCAGGCTTTTTTCTCATGAATTGAATCTTTTACTACCATAAGAATTTTTTTATATCCAGAGGAAGCTGCTGCTGGGCAAATGGCTTTATAGGACTGGCTGGATTTAGAGTTTATCCTTGTTCACTGTATGTCTAATGAGGAGATGTTGCATGAATCTGCCCCTAAAGCAGAACAAAACCCAAGGTGGTTGGCCCTGAAACCTTAAAGTGGACCAAAACCCAGGATTTTGACTATCCTGGGTTTTTGTCCTTGCCCCTGGGACACCCCAGTCGGGGATGCCCTGCTGTGTGAAACCCCCCAGGTCGCCCCAAACAAACTCATCTTCTTTTCCGGTCCTACGGCGCATTACATCCCCGCTATCCAGATAGCAAGATGCATGCCCGCACCAGGCATTTGTGGATGGCTGGCGCGGGCACGTTCCCTGTTAGAGGGTAGCGGGGGATGCGGCAGCCAGAGCGCTCTGGCGGTGAGTAGAGTGGCGGGAGGGCGCACAGCTGCAGGGATGCGGCTCTCGATCACAGTAAGGAACTGGAGGGAAGGTTAGGGGTTTGCGGGCCGTCGGGGGGTTCACACAGTGGGGCATCCAGAATCGGCACCTAGTCGGCCAGCCCTGGAGTTTTTTTTTAGATCGCAGGGGGTGACTGGTCCATTTTAAAGAAGAGAAACCACCTCTAGGGCCGTTGAACACTCCTTTAGGGAGTCGCCTGTTAACTCACCTGGACGGTCGTTTTAACATCGCAAGTGCAGGCCGCATCCAAATGTAACTTGGGGCGTACTGATACCTTTCATCTATTCGGGGTGGGAAAAAGGGCAGTTTTTAAGCCACGCCCCCTCATTGAGGGATGGATGGGAGATACATTGTAATTGTACAACAATAGAAACACTTTGAATAGGCAAATGAATCAGTTATTGCTGCAGATCTGCATGTTACACCTCAAAGAGGGACAATGTGTAAATTAAGCCACATCCCCTCCATTGAGGGATGGGTGAAGCCACGCCCCCTCATTGATTGATGGATAGAAGATAGGATATAACAGTTACAACACTAGAAACACTTTGAATAGGCAAATGAATCATTTATTGATGCAGATCTGCATGTTACACCTCAAAGAGGGACAATGTGTAAATTAAGTCACACCCCTAATTGAGGAAGGATGAAGCCACGCCCCCTAATTGAGAGATGATGAAGCCACACCCCCTCATTGATTGATGGATAGGAGATACATTGTAACAGTTTCAACAGTAGAAACACTTTGAATAGGCAAATGAATCATTTATTGATACAGATCTGCATGTTACACCTCAAAGTAGGACAGAGAAGAACAACTCGGGCCCAGGGGACATGGACTCAAAAGAGGGACAGTCCCTCCAAATAAGGGACACTTGGGGGGGGTATGCTTATTTTCTATTTCAGGCGACTGTAGGTCAGTATTGAGACTGTAAGTCCGGTAAATCTTCTGCCTTTCCTGGTAGGTAAAATAAAGCCTTTTTTTCCTGAGAAGCTCTATCCTTTCATCCCTCTTCAGCTGAGCAGCTCTCCCGAGAGGCCGACATGAAATAAAAAGCCTTGCCCATGTGCGAGAAGCCTGGGGCGATTTTATTTCTTGCAATGCAGCTGCATTTAGCAGGAAACGCGTTGCCCTCCGGGCACAGAAAAGGATCGGGAAGTATTTTGTGCACTTAGAGTTAAACAGTAACTGGAGTATTGGGGAGAGCTGCGGGGGCGTCCCTCACCTCTGGGAGCGGGGGTGTCCCTCACCTCTGGGAGCAGGGGTGTCCCTCACCTCTGGGAGCGGGGGCGTCCCTCACCTCTGAGAGCGGGGGCGTCCCTCACCTCTGGGAGCGGGGGCGTCCCTCACCTCTGGGAGCGGGGGCGTCCCTCACCTCTGGGAGCGGGGGCGTCCCTCATCTCTGGGAGTGGGGGCGTCCCTCATCTCTGGGAGTGGGGGCGTCCCTCACCTCTGGGAGCGGGGGGCGTCCCTCACCTCTGGGAGCGAGGGCGTCCCTCACCTCTGGGAGTGGGGGCGTCCCTCACCTCTGGGAGTGGGGTCTCCACCGGCTCAGGCGGGAAACACAATTTGGCATCTGCTCATGTCCCGCGGGATGCCCGGAGCAGCCAGAGGATAATTATACTCTGACACATTGCAGCATATGAGAAGGGGCGCGGTTTGGTTCTTCACTTTTAGATGTAGAAAAGAGGAGGATTTTAGCATGCTCACCTTAAAATAGTTTTCTCTTGATATTCACTTAAAGTGGACCAACACCCAGGGGGGATCGGCCCGGGAATCTTTAAGATTCCCGGGCCGATCATACCCCTCCCAGCGGGGCATCCGAAATCGGGATGTCCCGCGGGGTGAAACCCCCCCAGGACGCCCAGAAACCTTATCTTATCCCCGTTCCAACGGCGCAGGCCGCGGGCGCATCTCGCGCTTCCTTCTAGCAGGGCGCGCACCCTCGCCGGGCGTTTGGGAATGGCCGGCGCGGGAGCGCTCCCTGTTAGAGGGAAGCGCGAGACGCGGCCTCCAGCGCACTCAGAGCCGCTGTGGTTGTCCGTCGCCCCGATCGGGGTGCCCCGTGGAAGTGGACCAAATCCCAGGATAGTGAAAATCCTGGGTGTTGGTCCACTTTAAAGCAAAACAAAACCCAGGATTTTGATTATCCTGGGTTTTGGTTCTTGCCCCCAGGGCACTCCGATCGGGGATTCCCTGCTGTGTGAAACCCTCCAGCTCACCCGAACAAACTCACCTCTTCCCGGTCCTACGGCACATGTACAGCCACTCGTCCAATCAGCTCGCTCGGATCCACTCAAGGGAGCGTGCCCATACCGGCCATTCACAAATACCTGCCGCGAGCACGCGCCCTGCTAAAGGGATAGCTGGGATGCAGCCGCTGCTCGCACATGCGGAACAAAGGTGAGTTTTTGGGTGACCTGGGGGGTTTCACACAGTAGGGCACCACCCGATCAGGGTGCCCATGGGGGAGCAAGTATGCCTGCCCTGAAGTCTCAGACTCCAGGGTGGGTTTTGGTCCTCTTTAAAGCGGAACAAAACCAGGGATTTTGACAATCCTGGGTTTCGTTCCACATCTCAGGGGCATCCCGATTTCGGACGCACCGCTGTGTGTAGCCCCCCATCGGCAGTAATAGTTCACTTACACCCGGTCCAATGGTGCAAGCGTGGGCTCTCATCCAATCATGCAATGCCTTACTCATTCGGCAAATGGCTCTGATAGTCTGAAGTAGAAGCGCAACAGCAGGGTGCGCGCTCCAGTCCCATCTCGTCCAATCAGAGCCATTTTCCATAGACATTAATGCTCAGAAAACGGCTCTGCACTTGGCAATCAGAAGCAAAAAGTCCACTCCAGCTCTCAGTCCCCTTTGTTTTTATCATCGAGGGAGCCCCAGGAAAATGTGAGGTTTACTGGGGGGTTTAAACAGTGTGGCATCCCGATTTGGGATACCCCCAGGGAAGGCCTGCTTGACCTTTGTTCCACTTACAATAACGTTTTTTTTGGTCACGTCAATCCCTTTATACCGCCCAACATAGGTCTCTCCCTAACCTGTCTTATGACCCTGCTTTGGCCAAGCCTCACCCTCCATACATCTGTCTGCCTCAAGCCCTGTACTGTTGAGTTCCCAACGGTCAGCATATGTGTCCACAAATGGAGCAGATAAGCTGCACTATATTTAGCTATACCAAAGCATTGCACACCCGTCCGGCTCTTACAGGAGCTTTGGGGGTAACCATGAGGTAAAAAAAGATTTATTTGCATGGCTCCACCTACTGCAAAGGATCTTGGGAGAAATCCTATTATCCTTTGTGATATGCATCATGTGAATACTCCCTGATCTGTACAGTAAAGGCACAAAACACGCGATACAGCACGTTCCCCACTAGTTACAGTCTAGGATTAAGATGGATAAATGTGCTAAGATCCTTCAACGGAAGTAACCAGTTAAAAACAGGCATGTTCCAGCCCCCCTAATGGTAAAGGTGATAGCCCTAGATAATAATGCAGCATGGGAGATGGTGGTGGGGATGTAAGGGACGATGATCAGTTTCTTACCTGCTTAAAGTGGACCAAAACCCCAAATTTTCACTATCCAGGCTTTTGGGCAGGGCATGGGGATGTGGGATGCCCCAACATGTGAAACACCTCCATTCGCCAATCTTCTTTACCTTTCCTCGATGCCATGTCGCAGGTGCGGCTCTCGTCCAATCAACCTCTTCGGTCGCGCATGCACGACCAGCGCGTGACATCACGCCTCTCATAGAGGTATATGAGCATGCGGTCTGCACTTTCGCCTTTAAAGCACACCCAGCCTTGGTCCGCACACCCAGGGCCGGGTCCAGGGGTATGTGGGCCCTTGGGAGGCATGGTCTCAGTGGGCCCCTTTGTGGTGAAGAGTCGCGTCACATCTGGATGCCCCCTAAGGATTGGACCAAAACTCTAGTTTTGGTCTACTTTGAAGCGCACCAAACCCCTTTAAACCTGACCTCGGGGTCTAACCGAATCTAGATTCTCCTGATTTTGGATGCCCATGTGTGTGACCCCCTCCTCCTTTGTTCATTACTTTCCTGGAACTGGTGAATGCACTGTGGGATTGCCAGTTTGAATTATTGGCCAAACCAGGGGGGTTATTTCACAAACAGGGGCATCCCAAATTAAGATGCCCCTGTAAAGTGGACCAAAACTCAGGGGTGGAATTGCTTGCATAGTGGCTATGCCAGGGATCCCAGGGGGTGTCACACAGTAGGGTATAATAGATGCTCCAGGGATAGGAAATCAGCTGGGGTGGGTAACAAAGTGGACCAACACCCAGGATTTTGACTATCCTGGGTTTTGGTCCACTTCGGTGGGGCACCCCGACCGGGGGTGCCCCACTGTGTGAAACCCCCAAAAACTCACCTGTCCCCGCTCCCACGTGACTGCTGCAGCCAATCCCCGCCACCGGACAAGCGAGCGAGTGCGCCCGCCGCCGCCTCCCGCGCGTCACTCTTACAGGGAGCGCGCCCGCGCCGGCCATTCACAAACGGCCGGCACGGGTGCGCGCCCTGCTAGAGGGATGCGCGAGCGGCGGCGGTGGCTTGCGCATGCGCTGCTGGATCGAGGAGCAGGTATGGATTTCGGGGCTTTCT
This sequence comes from Gastrophryne carolinensis, assembly GCA_027917425.1. Classification (NCBI taxonomy): domain Eukaryota; kingdom Metazoa; phylum Chordata; class Amphibia; order Anura; family Microhylidae; genus Gastrophryne; species Gastrophryne carolinensis. The sequence continues at coordinate 13,964,692 of CM051238.1, read as the reverse complement.
GGGGGGTTTCACACAGTGGGGCACCCCCGATCGAGGTGCCCTGCAGGCCCAATGCTGATCGGCCCGGGAATCTTATAGATTCCCGGGCCGATCAGCATCGGGTGTTGGTCCACTTTAAAAGCAGAACAAAACCCAGCACTTCCTCCCCTGGAATCTAAATCGAGATGCCCCATTGTGTGGAACCCCGCCATTCGAGGAGATGTGGGCACCAGCTGTGGCAGGGCCCTCCCAGTCCACTGACTGGGCTGATTAAGCATCGTCGCACACCCCAAAGGCTGGCCCTGTCAGTGGGCCCCCCCAGAGGGTGTGGGCCCCCGGCAGCTGCCCCACCTTGCCGGGTGCTGACGCCGGCCCTGCCACACCCCTTCCCACTCACCGATCCTTTTTTCTCGCTGTCTTTTCTTTGCTTACCCTTCTTGGTTCTTTAAGTTGCCCTGCCATTTGAATAATTGGTTTAAAGTGGACCAAAACCCTGGATTTTGACTATCCTGAGTTTTGGTTCTTTCCCCTGGGACACCCTGATTGGTGATGCCCTGCTGTGTAAAACCCCCCAGATCGCTGAAACCAACTCACCTCTTCCGGGTCCTATGGCACATGCGCGGCCGTTCGTCCAATCAGCGCTCGCGGATCCACTGACGTCACGTCGTCTAAGCCTTCATCTAAGGTGAGCGGCTCTGAGTGCGCTGGCGGCCGCATCCCTCTAACAGGCCCTGCTAGAGGGATAGTGAGGATGCGACCGCAGCTCGCACATGCGTTGTTGGACCGGGAAAGATGGTTAGTGTATGGGGCGACCTGGGGGGGGGGGGTATGACACAGTGGGGCATCCCGATTTTGGATTGCCCGGGGGAAGGGAATCGATCGGCCTGGGAATCTTATAGATTCCAGGGCCAATCGCCATGGGTTTTTGGTCCACTTTAACGGTGACATGTGTCTGCCTTGTTGAAGCTGATGGGGCATCACTTACATCCTTTGGCTGTGCGCCGCTACGCCAGCCATTCAGATACCATGTTGGATGCCCCGCTGTGTGAAACCCCCCAGATCACCCGCTCCACTCACCTATCTGCCATTCCCGCGGCACTCGTCCAATCCGTGCTTTATACTGTGCATACTAATGCACGCCATAAAGCCATGTTTTGGACTGTATGTCGGCACAGAGAATGCAGCACCCGCATCCCCGGCTCCCCTGTGGAGGAAAGGATGGGTGCAGGAGTGTGCACAGCTGCAGGCATGCGGCTCACAATCGCATCAAGGGACCGCAGGAAAGGTAAAGGGTTTGCGGGCCATCATGGGGGAGGTTCAAACAGTGGGGCATCCAGAATCGGGATGCCCCAGGGGTACCAAGTCAGTCAGCCCTGGAGTTTTTTTGGTTTGCGGGGGTTGGTCCATTTTAAAGAGAAGAAACCACTTCTAGGGCAGTGGACACTCCTTTGGGGAGTCGCCTGTAAACTCACCTGGCCGGGCGTTTTAACGTCGCAACTGTAGGCCGCGTGCCCATATACCTCTATGAGAGGCGTGTACCTGGCCCGGCAATTTCTGAGTGGCTGGTGCTGTTGGAGACAGGGCAGGTGTCGGCACCGAGTTTACCTGGGCAGGTGCCAGGGCCCCTGCACCTTAGGGGGGCCCACCTCATTCCCTGTACTCTTGGCAGTCCTATGCAGGACACAGGGCTGTGCAGGAACGAGGGCTAAGGAATGACAGCCAGGGGCACATTGGCCATTGGGAAAGTCATTATTTCTGTCAGGTTCTTCTTTTCTTTGTTTCTTTCCTTCTATCTTTTGTTTTACTTTCATCTGTTCTTTCTGCCATATCTTTTCTTTTTTTTTCTTCCTTACACCAGTTATTTTTGTCAGTCCTTCTAGTCTATCTTTCCTTCTAGCCTTTTTATTTCTCTCTTTCCAATTACTCTTTCTTTCATATGTTCTTTCTGCCATTACTTTTCTTTCTTCTTTTTTTCTACTATTTTTTTGTCAATCCATTTTTTCTGTCAGTCCTTCTATTCTTACTTTCCGGCTTTCTTTTTTACGTCACGCCTATTTTTTCGTTCTTTAAGGTGGACCAAAACCCACAGCGATGAGCCTGGGAATCTATTAGATTCCTGGGCCGATTTATTCCTCCCCCACACAGCATCCAAAATCAGGATGCCCCGCTGTGTGAAACCCCCCAAGTCACCCATAAACTGCTCCAACGGCGCATGCATGAGCGATCCCCCTAGCAGGGTGCGTGCCTGCGCCAGGCATTTGTGAATGGTCGGCGCAGGAGCACTCCCCGTTAGAGGGTAGCAGGGGATCCGCTTGTCTTAGACAAGCTGACGTGAGCGAATCCGAGTGCGCTGATTGGACGAGAGGCTGCCCATGTGCCGTAGGACCGAGGAAGGGTGAGTGCGATCGGGCAATCTGGGGGGTTTCACACAACGGGGCATCCCCTGATCGGGAAAGGGGGGGGGGCCCTGGGGCAAGGACCAAAATCCTGGGTTTTGGTCCACTTTAAGTCTCTCTTTCTGTCATTTCTTCTGTTCCTTATTCCTTCTATACTTTGCCTTTCCTTCTTTTATTTTTTTTCTTTCTATTCTTCGGCAATGTATACCAAACATGCAACTCTATTATTAACATGTTTGGAGTATCATACCGCACCGCAAGGGGCCCGCAGAGACTCTACTGCCCAAGGGCCCGCATAAGCGTGGAGCCAGGTCTGGTTGGAGATACATTATGTGTATTACATAGTGCTGAAGGGACAGTTTATTGATACAGTAGGACAGTCCATCCCGGCCTGTAATAGTGATAAATTGTTTTTGTATAATTGCGGCAACTAAAGACTCTTCAGAGGCGCATCACCTCAAATGGTTCAGATGAGTTTATATGGGCGCTAGCCTTTGAAGTGGACCAAAACCTGCGGCGATCGGCCCGGGAATCTAGAAGATTCCTGGGCCGATCGATTCCCTCCCCCTGGGGCATCCAAAACTGGGATCCCCCCCCCTGTGTGAAACCCTCCAGGTTGCCCATACACTTATTATCTGGTACAACGCCGCATCCCCGCCATCCCTCTAGCAGGGTGCACCCCCGCGCCAGGTATTTGTGCATGGCCGCGCGGGCACACTCCCTGTTAGCGGGGGATGCTTCCCTTTCTTGGTTCTTTACGTTGCCCTGCTATTTGAATCAGTTTAAGGGTGACATGTATCTTCCATGTTGAAGTTGATGGAGCGGGGGGCGGCCGGCTGGGCCCTTGCACCAGAAGAAAGGCTGGGAATAGTCGGCTCCTGGTTTATATTAAAGTGGACCAACACCCAGGATTTTGACTATCCTGGGTATTGGTCCACTTCCCCGGGGCACCCCGATCGGGGGTGCCCCGCTGTGTGAAACCCCCCAGAAAGCCCCCAAAACTCACCTCTCCCCGCTCCCACGTGGCCGCGCCGTCCAATCGGCGCCGACGGAAAAGCAGATTGACAGCGACGGACAAGCAGCTTGCCCGTAGGCGCTTACCGCGCGTCACTCTTGACGTGTGCGCGCCCGCGCCGGCCATTCAGAGACGGCCGGCGCGGGCGCGCGCACGTCTAGAGGAGCGCGAGTGAGGCGGCGGAAGCAGCGGCTGGAGAGGTAAGGTTTTTCGGGGGTTTTGGGGGGGTTTACACCCCGCGGGACATCCCGATCTCGGATGTCCCGCGGTGTGTGAGGTGATCGGCCCAGGAATCTTATAGATTCCCGGGCCGATCACCTCAGGGTGTTGGTCCACTTTAAATAAATGATGTCCGGGTCAGCTGGCCCCCTGGGAAAGGTGGCAACCCCCATCAGGGCCGGATTAAGTGGGCACACAATCTACAGTATTTTTTTTTTCCTTTACAATAATAGTCTGGCCAAGTAACTGATTGGTGGTTGTCTGGCACCCGCCTACTTACTGGAAGGTCAGATGGAGTCCCTTGTGCCCCCCTTGTGCGGGTGCGTGCTGCTCGGGAACTCCTGCTTTGCCATTCTGGGTGGGGGGTAGTGTAGTCGCCCGGCTGGTTCCCTGCATTGAGCTGCCAGCGGCTGTGCTTGGTGGCTTATGTGCAGTGACAGCTCTGCACCCATCACTGTAGCGTTGCTGGCGGCGGCTTTGCTGCTCTAGACTCTCCGTCCTGCCCTGTGGTGGCTTTGGCTGCAGGTTTGCAAAAACAAAAAAAGGGCTTGTCTAAGTGCCTCCGATAGCTTTGTTGCCGGCCCCGCGGCCTGTCAGACCAAAGACTGAAAAACCCCCTGGATCAGACAATAACTCAAAGGTTGGTTGAAGCCCCCTTTGCAGGGCAAGTGATGGAAGCCCCAGCCCTGTGCACCCCCCTCATAATCTGTCCCTAACCCTCAATGTCAGTAAAGACTCCTCACGAATGCACCAACAATACACTTATTTTATTATTTACAGGAGATGGACACAACCCGAACAAATTAGAATACAAAAAAAACGAAACGAAAAAAAAACCCTGCAGCAGATGAGGAGGAGCAGAGAAGATTCCTCGGTTAAAAAAATGTAAAGATTCAAGTGGGGGGGTCTCCGCTGTAGTGGCAAAATAAGCAAAGAACCCAGGGCGGCCATAGGAGCGAGGCTTCTGGTCGAGTGCAAGTTAAAGCAGCGTCCACCCGAGACCCATCGGGTGTAGGATCTTAGCTTTGTGCTCCATCTCTTTCCCCACAACAGGGCAAAAAGGGACAGACTCCTGAGACAGTATGAGCGGACATGGCAGGGGGATCCAGAGAGATCTCACAGCAGCCGCTGCCGCCGGGGCGAGTGGGGAAATGTCTCTACAGATGTCTTCCGCTCACAAAAAAAAAAAAAACCTTCCCGGCCCCATCCCCCCCCCCCCCCGGACTGATTAGACGTGTTCGCCTACGCATGGCTCGCTGAGGGTTCTGTGGCTCCGTTCTGCTGAGGCTCCTCTGTGGACGTGGCCTCGCTCATCTCAACGTCGGTGGTGGCCGTGGCCTGCTCCTGGGGAGACTTAGCCGACTCCTGTAAGAAGAAGTAATATAAGGTAAGTGAAACGCACACAGGGACCCCGCTCCAAATGCAGAATGTGTAGGGAGAGCCATACAGTCATTCACAAATGCCTGGCACGGGCAAGCGCCCTGCTAGAGGGATAGCGGGGATGTGGGCACGGCTCGTGCATGTGCCGCTGGACCCGGAAACAAGGTAAGTGAATGGGGCGACCTGGGAGGTTTCACATAGCAGGGCATCACGATTATGGGGGTGGAGGGAATCGATCAGCGTGGGTGGTCTTTATTTATCATTTTTATTATACTCTTCATATTTCTATATTCTTTATATTTCTAGAGTTTAAAGTGGCCCAACACCCAGGATTTTGACTATCCTGGGTCTTGGTCCACTTCGGTGGGGCACCCCCGATCGGGGTGCCCCGCTGTGTGAAACCCCCCCCCGATCACCCGAAAAACTCACCTCTCCCCGCGCCGACGGACAAGAGATTTGACAGGCGCGGACAAGCGGCTCCCCCGCCGCCGAAGACAAGGTAAGGGGATTTGGGGTGTTTGGGGGGGTTTCACCACGCGGGACATCCTGATCTCGGATGTCCCGCGGGGAGGGAGGTGATCGGCCCAGGAATCTTATAGATTCCGATCACCGCCTCCAGGGCCGGCCAACTAGGTGTGCCTGGGGAATCCCGATCCTCAGATCGCCCACAAACCCCTTACCTTTCAGCCGGTCCCTCGCCACAGTCGCGGGCCGCATCCCTGCAGCTGTGCTGGGGAGTCAGGGATGGAGCCACCATTGTTCCCTTTGCCGAGATGCAGTCCAAAACAATGGCTTTATGTTGTGCATTAGTATGCACAGCATAAAGCTCTATTCGGAGGAGCACCCGCACATGCGCCATGGGAACGATGGAAAGGTGAGTGGAGCGGGCAATCTGTGGGGGTTTACACAGTGGGGCATCCTACATTGGGATGCCCTCGGGGCAGGGACCATTCACCGAAATAGTCAAAATCCCAGAGATGCTTCTCTTTCTCTCTCCTTTATCATACTTTTTTCTCTCAATGAACTCCAGTAGGTCTAGCTCGAATACAGAGATGCCCCTGACCTACCCCTAGCATTGCAAAAGACTTGAACCTAACTCAATAATCCTCAGCCCTAAGAGCGGAAAAATCAACATGACCCCCCGATATACAGGCGAAGGCTGAATGAATTCCATCTGGCCATAAAGGCGAACAGAACCCAAAACCACCATTGAGTTCGGTGGACGGAGCAGGGACTTACCTTGGGACTCCCTGCAACGACCGTACACCAATGTTTTGCCATAAGGGATCGATCTTACCCATGTTGCTAGGATGAGTGGGATCGCATGGAAGATGGGATCTAAAGAGCTGGGCTGTGTCCCAAATCTAAGCTGACCTATGAACTGGTTTTCTACTCTTCTACTGTACTGTCTTACTTTGTTATCTTGACTGTATCGTCTTGAAAATTAAATAAAGAATTAAAAAAAAAATCCCAGTGATTGGTTCCTTTTAAGCCAAGTCTTGACAGTGGACTGCTCAGCTGGCCTGAGGGCACATCCCAGCCTCCAGTCACAAGGAAACAACTAGACCGAACAGGCCGAGCTGTACAGAGGTGGTCTGCGTCAGCGAGAAACGCACGACCCCTCCAAGCACTACTCGCTGCCATCATTCTGATAGTGGAGAACCTCTGAATGGGCACAAACTTAGAGCCTGCTTCTTTCTCGTACCTTTTCCTCTTTCTCCGCCAGCCTCTGGAACATGTTTGCATAGATCTTTTTTTCCCGCTGATGCTGCTGGCGGATGGCCTGCTGGCAATGTGCAAGTTGTACCCGCGCCGCTTTGTTATTTGGGTAGAGTTTGGTCACCTTGGCAAAGTCCTCCCTCGCCAGCTCGTGCTCGTTTACGCCCATATAGGCTTCACCCTGCCGGAACAAACCCTTCTCATTGTTTGGTTCATATTCTAAAGCCTGCAAAAAGGATAAAAAAAAAAAAAAAGGGTAAATAATAAGCCATGGGCCCCATTTATTCTCATTCACACATCATACTTGGCCTAGCTGGTCAGGAAGAGGAGATATAAAATCATTTGAATACTTAGGTCAAGGGGGTGGAGAATAAAACAGGCCGTGTTCAAGGATTGGCTAAAAAAAACAAAAAGGGGCTGGATAACGATGGTAGCCAACTGGTCACCAGGGAATGAGCCCAAGAGGCGACAGTTGGCTACGATCCTGAGCAGATATATGGGTTCCGTGCACGCTGCACTATATCAGGGAATATTTCTTACATCCCCTGAAAGTTCATTACTACCAGTTCAAAGAGGAAGTCACATTTAATCTAGGGACAGTCCAGGCTGAATTACTCTTGTGGTTCAGGGGATCAGCCATGATGGGATTACTAGATCTGCCACCCCATTCACTTCTATTGAGAAGAGAATGGGGAGAGGTAAGTGCTTTGTCTCATATCTCTTTAAAGTGGACCAACACCCAGGATTTTGACTATCCTGGGTTTTGGTCCACTTCGGTGGGGCACTCCAATCGGGGGTGCCCCGCTGTCTGAAACCCCCCCCGAAAGCCCAGAAAAACTCACCTCACCACGCTCCCACGTGACCGCTCCAGCCAATCACAGCGCTGTGGTATGCACGTCCAAGGCTCTGAGCGCTGGAGGCCGTGTCTCGCGCTTCCCTCTAACAGGGAGCGCGCCTGCGCCGGCCATTCACAAACGGCTAGAGTGCTAGAGTGAAGCGCGAGACGCGGCCGCGGCTCGCGCATGCGCCGATGGAACGGGGCTGAGGTAAGGTTTGTGGGCCTCCTGGGGGGTTCCTCCCCGCGGGACATCCCGATTTCGGATGCCCCGCGGGGAGGGATCTGATCGGTCCGGGAATCTTATAGATTCCTGGGCCGATCCCCTTTAAGGGCCACTCCAGCCCAGGATGGCCATTTTCTAAATCCCCCCCGTGACCCTCCCCTAGTGCTGAAGCAAGGTTTGGGGGTTCCATAAATAAAAAGCACTTACCTGTCCAGAAATCCAGCACAGAAGGTCGGACGATTGCAGTGCTGATTGACACCATCGATGGTTGATTAATCGCCTTCGGCGCCACTCCCGGCCAGGATAGCCATTTTCCTCTGCTTACCTCTTTCTTTCCCTACTTGTGCTCATTTTACCTCTTCCTACTTTTACTCACCTCTCCCCCAACTTGTCCCAACTTACCTCGACCTACCTCACCTCTTCCTACTTTTACTCACCTCTCCCCCACCTTGTCCCAACTCACCTCATCTGTCCATCACTTCACCTACCGCCTCACCTCTGTTTAATTCTCCTCTCTCTGCCTTACCTGTGCCCACTCCTTTCCAGCTCACCTCTGGTCACCTTACCTCTTCTTTTCACCCCACCTCTGCTCACCTTTGCCTATACATACAGTAAAGGCATTTGCAGCTTACATTGTATTGTGGCTGATTGAATTGGACCAATATGTGGCCCTTACACCAAAAAAGGTTGTGCACCCCTGGTGTAGAAATACTCTAGTGTGTCACAAATGGGTGGAAAATGCAGGTTGACGAAGGCTATGGGCACCGCAGGTAAAATGCAATACTATGTACGGTACAGTAAAAGGGCCTCCGTCCTCTGGTCAGACACTTGCAATTGCCACCTTCTTCGAGTACCTTCCACCAGGTCTTTCCTGTAGCAGAAGGCTGAAGGACCCCAAGAAGGTGGCTATTGCAAGAGCCAGGTCCTGCAGCAGCGGGTCTTCTGGAGGAGCCCTGGGTTATATGCTCCCTCTTGCCAGATCTCGCCGTCTTCCCGAGGTGCCCAGGGCTCCTTCCTTCACCGCTGCCTATTGCTGGGGGGGATGGGTTTAAAGTGGACCAAAACCCAGGATTTTAGCTATCCTGGGTTTTGGGCCTTTCCCCAGGGGCACCCCGATCGGAGATGCCCCACTGTGTGAAACCCCCCAGGACACCGAGACCAGCTCACCTCTTCCCGGTCCCACGGCGCCCCGAGGACCGCATCCTCCGCTTCTCCCTAACAGGGAGCATGCCCAAGCCGGCCATTCACGAATGCTGGCACGACACGCGCCCTGCTTGAGGGATGGCGGGATGCGGCTGCTGCTCTTAGACATGCTGTGGGACCGGGAAACGAGGTAAGTGTACAGGTGACCTTGGGGGGTTTAACACAGGGGGGCATCACGATTTTGGATGGGGGGGGGGGGGAAAATCGATCGGCCTGAGTTGGGTTTTGGTCCACTTTAAGGAAGGAGGGGACAGGAGATGGTGCAGTGCAAGGCACTGCCGGAAAGTCACAACACAGCACACAACTGTGTTTGATTTAGGATGCCCTGCTGTGTGAATCCTCGCCAGTCGGCCAATATACATACCTTGCCGGGGTTCCTATGGCCCGGGCAGGGCTCTGCTCCAATCAGATTTTTTGCCCATACATATAAATGTGCAGCTACAGAAATGAAATAGGAGCTTATCTCAAGCTGCAGTTGGCGCACAGCACCCCCCTCCTCCCTCCATGGCTGTGTGCAGCCACGTTAACCATGCAGTTACAGCACATGCGCCATGGGATCACCAGCAAGGTCTGAATATTGGGTGACTGGTAGGGTTTCCACACAGCGGGGCATCCCAGGAATGGGCATTTAACAGGACCTTAAGTGTTATAGACGCTAGCTCTGGTTTTGGTCCACTTTAATACCGATTAAAGTCGGTATTAATATTATATGTAGTGTTCAGCAAACCTGTAGCCCAGGAGTGTTCTATAAATCTGGCCACTACTTGATTTGTACCCTGCCGTGAAGCGGCTCTTACCTTGTTACAATGTTCCAACGCTGGTCTAAACTCAGACAGCTTAAGGTAACAGGCGGCCAGGTTCAGGGAGGCGGCCAGGAGCAGAGATTTGGATTTCATGCTTTCTTCCTCCGATAGTCCCGACTCATGTTCCAGCCACTGCATGATCTTCTTGTATTGGATGATGGCCTGACGGTATTTGCTCACCTAAGGAAAGAGGAAAAATGTAGATATATATATAGATATATATAGATATATCTCTCTTTCGTCCTGTCATCCTGAGGAAGTAACAGGCATACGTTACGACACGCGTTGGCGGACATATTGACGGGGGGGAGGCACAGTTGGTCTGTATTTCTATGTATCTTTTGTTCTATGTCTTTTCATCTACCTCAGTTGGTCCTTATATCCTTATCAAATGAATATAGATTCCTAGCACAGGCACTTTATTATTTGCATATATGACTGCTTTTCACACTTTTTGCACATTATTATATTTGCACATTGTGTATTATTGTATATAATGTATTTTTATTAGAGGAGTTTAGATTTAGTATTTTTTGTGGTAGTTTATCAAATTATTATGGGCAACCATTATTCCTAGCATTGGGATATTTATTGACTTTTATTACTATGAGTTGTTATGATGGATCTCTGGCGCCCCCCGGTGTCTATTGTGTATATGTGATGTTGTCCTAAATGTATCGTCATTTGTTGCTTTTGGTGGCCATATGTATCTTCAATAAAATAGTTTTTTATTAGTATTTCTGAGGGTAGTGCCACTTTTTGTAGGTCTTTGGCAGGATCTGGGGGTGTGTGGGGACCCCAATTGCATATCTATCTATCTATCTATCTATCTATATATAAAACAGACGAGTAATAGCATTAAAGGGGACCAAAACTCAAATTTTTAAAGTGGACCAACACCCAGGATTTTGACTATCCTGGGTTTTGGTCCACTTCGGTGGGGCACCCCGATCGGGGGTGCCCCGCTGTGTGAAACCCCCCAGAAAGCCCCAGAAACTCACCTCTCCCCGCTCCCACATGACCGCTGCAGCCAATCCCCGCCGGCGGAAAAGCAGGAGGCAGCGACGGACAAGTGAGTGCGCCCGCTGCTGCCTCCCGCGCGTCACTCTTACAGGGCGAGTGCCCGCGCCGGCCATTCACAATGGATCGGGGTGCCCCGCAGTCAGGGAGCTGATCGGTCCAGGAATCTTATAGATTCCCGGGCCGATCATGGGAGGGTGTTGGTCCACTTTAACTAGCATCCTCTGAATTGCTCCCCCCATGAGGAGAACCTTTTACCAGTTTTTACTGCCCCTACTTCAATCCAATCCCAGATAATGTCCCTTGTTTTAGCTGTAAAGCTCCGCCTCCTCCATTCATTGCCACTGTTGTGTGTGGCGATGATGTCATTGCCACATCTAGGCAATGACTGATCACCTGACATCTTACACAGAGGATCAGTGTTCCAGGACAATTCGAAAAAAGACAATATCCATTTCCAGTTCCACACGCTAAGGGAATATCAGCAAGGACTTTGGCCAAATGTATTTCACAAGTTCAGTGGGTTTTGGTCCGCTTTATGGCAGAGAGTGCTTTCCTTTCCTTGTATTCCCCATGATTTGTATGGCCATCCACTTTCATTGTCAACCGGGTGTAAATTTTCACCTGGCTCTGAATCATCCTCAAGTAGACAATGAAAGTCCATGGCAGTTTTCACTACCCCCCGCCCCCATGAGAACTGAGCTCAAAGTGCTGAAATAATCAATGTTAACTTACCAGAAAAGAAAACAGCTTTAAAAGGTGTTACAAAACCCGACTGAGTCCTGAACCAGAGTCCTACGACCTTCCGATGGAAAATTGCAAGACCTTTATGTTTCAGCTAGCATTTCTAAAAGGCGGGGACATCCCAAATGGGAGTGTCTAACCATTGTATCACGTTGACATGTGGTGGGAGTACCAGGATCCAGACTCGTCCCCCCCCTTTAGTTGGCTGAATCACTGCTTATCTCTATAGGGTCTCTGACATTCTCTCTGCGCATTCTGATTGCAACTACTCACTTGCATTTGCCCTTCTCCCCTGTATTGCTTCTATTCCTTGTAGGTATATTGTGTGTATAGTGTGCTCTTAAAGCAATTAAATATATAAATCTTCATCCACAGGCTCTCAGTCTCTCTCGGTTATATTACACGCTAATGGGTTGGCTTCTGCCCACATATCTCCTGCTAACAGACCGGGATGTATCAAACACTACTATGGGGCTGGCAGGGCTCAGGTCACTGGAGGTGGTGAAGAGGCCCTGTAGCCGATCAAGGTCTTAAAGTGGACCAAAACCCAACAGGATTGGCGATCACACAGTGGGGCATCCCAATTCGGGCACGGAAAGTGGAATTCCCGGGTTTTGTTAAGCTTTAAAGTAGACCAAAACCCAAGAGGATTGGCGATCACACAGTGGGGCATCCCAATTCGGGCACAGAAGGTGGAATTCCCGGGTTTTGTTAAGCTTTAAAGTGGACCAAAACCCAAGAGGATTGGCGATCACACAGTGGGGCATCCCAATTCGGGCACGGAAGGTGGAATTCCCGGGTTTTGTTAAGCTTTAGAGTAGACCAAAACCCAAGAGGATTGGCGATCACACAGTGGGGCATCCCAATTCAGGCACGGAAGGTGGAATTCCCAGGTTTTGTTAAGCTTTAAAGTAGACCAAAACCCAAGAGGATTTGCGATCACACAGTGGGGCATCCCAATTCGGGCACGGAAAGTGGAATTCCCGGGTTTTGTTAAGCTTTAAAGTAGACCAAAACCCAAGAGGATTGGCGATCACACAGTGGGGCATCCCAATCCGGGCACGCAAAGTGGAATTCCCAGGTTTTGTTAAGCTTTAAAGTGGACCAAAACCCAGCTCAATCGGCCCGGGAATCTATAAAATGTTGGCGACAGGGACACCAGCCGGAGCCACAGGGTACGGGCTTCGTCACACCCTTTTCCCGGCCTTACCCGCTTCCTATAAGTAATCAGAAGCCATTACGCATTCTACCACTAACTAGGGCAGTGTGTGTGCAGTGGCTTCCAGTCCCCAAGGTAAGAGCACACCCAGCACTGGACGAGATAAGCCAAGGGAAGCGAAGGAAAGGTTTTTGTTGAGTCCCCATGATTTTGACTTTTCCGGGCTCAAGCCCCAGGGACATCTCCAATTGGGATACCCCGCTGTGTGACCCCCTCCAGAAAAAAAAAAAAACTTACCTCTTCCTGGTCCCAACGGCTCATGCCTGGGCTGTTGTCCAATCAGAGCCATTTGCCACGACTATGTCATTTGGCAAACAGCTATGATTCGCTTCAATGGGAAGCGTGTGCGGCCGCATCCCCGGCGGCTCCCGTACTGAAGATGCAGGGGGTGCACCCGCTCCATCTCCCCATAGTAAACAATTAGAGCAGTTTCAATCACATAGGCCGTTGGGACCAGGAAGAGGTGAGTTATTCTGGGGCTATTCACACGGTGGGGCATCTCAATGATTTAGATTCCAGGGTTTTGTTCCGCTTTAAAAAGTTATATCACTTACCTTGAAATAATGGGTGCCCCTTTCCTTGACCAGAACAGCCTGCTCCAACTTCTCTTGCGTATTCATCTCCCATGATTCTTTTGCCTGGTTGGAAAATACATAAAGGATTATTACCATGAATGTATATAGCGCCACCTTCTTCCGTAGCGATGTACAATTACAGACAGATGGCACCCTGGCGAAGTGGTGGGAGGACCACGCAACGCGTCGGTGAGGTAAGTGGGGAGGACAGTGGGAGCTTTCTACTAATTATCACGATTGATGCTTTATTATGGTTGACTGTATATGGGCACAAGCTTACTGGACCCACTATATATAGAAGCACATCATAGATCTCGTTAAAGTAATTGCACTTATTGCACATGTCACTTTACACTATAATCATTGCACACTCTGCTGTTATACTACATTTATTTTTCTTGCTATGACACAAGTCTTGTGTCCACTTTCTATGGTAGGCTATAAATTGTTAATTGCACATGCACTAGCACTTTAATCTTGACGTGTCTGTCCATATACACATTTGACCATGGAATTATGACTCATGGTGTAGATATATCTAATGAAAGTAAATTTGGTTAGCCCTGGAGTTCCTCCCCACTCAGCTTTTATGGTTTTAAATTGTGTTGTACTTGTAATTTAGAAACATAGAAGGTTGACGGCAGAAGGAGACCATACGGTCCATCTAGTCTGCCCTTATGTGTATACTGTATGTTCTCTGTATCTTATGTGTATACTGTATGTTCTCTTTATCTTATGTGTATACTGTATGTTCTCTGTATCTTATGTGTATACTGTATGTTCTCTGTATCTTATGTGTATACTGTATGTTCTCTGTATCTTATGTGTATACTGTATGTTCTCTGTATCTTATGTGTATACTGTATGTTCTCTGTATCTTATGTGTATACTGTATGTTCTCTGTATCTTATGTGTATACTGTATGTTCTCTGTATCTTATGTATATACTGTATGTTCTCTGTATCTTATGTATATACTGTATGTTCTCTGTATCTTATGTGTATACTGTATGTTCTCTTTATCTTATGTATATACTGTATGTTCTCTGTACCTTATGTATATACTGTATGTTCTCTGTACCTTATGTGTATACTGTATGTTCTCTGTATCTTATGTGTATACTGTATGTTCTCTTTATCTTATGTGTATACTGTATGTTCTCTGTATCTTATGTGTATACTGTATGTTCTCTGTATCTTATGTGTATACTGTATGTTCTCTTTATCTTATGTGTATACTGTATGTTCTCTTTATCTTATGTGTATACTGTATGTTCTCTTTATCTTATGTGTATACTGTATGTTCTCTGTATCTTATGTGTATACTGTATGTTCTCTTTATCTTATGTGTATACTGTATGTGCTCTGTATCTTATGTGTATACTGTATGTTCTCTTTATCTTATGTGTATACTGTATGTTCTCTTTATCTTATGTGTATACTGTATGTTCTCTGTATCTTATGTGTATACTGTATGTTCTCTTTATCTTATGTGTATACTGTATGTTCTCTGTATCTTATGTGTATACTGTATGTTCTCTGTATCTTGTGTATACTGTATGCTCTCTATCTTATGTGTATACTGTATGTTCTCTATCTTATGTGTATACTGTATGTTCTCTTTATCTTATGTGTATACTGTATGTTCTCTTTATCTTATGTGTATACTGTATGTTCTCTGTATCTTATGTGTATACTGTATGTTCTCTGTATCCTATGTGTATACTGTATGTTCTCTGTATCTTATGTGTATACTGTATGTTCTCTGTATCCTATGTGTATACTGTATGTTCTGTATCTTATGTGTATACTGTATGTTCTCTGTATCTTATGTGTATACTGTATGTTCTCTGTATCTTATGTGTATACTGTATGTTCTCTGTATCTTATGTGTATACTGTATGTTCTCTTTATCTTATGTGTATACTGTATGTTCTCTGTATCTTATGTGTATACTGTATGTTCTCTGTATCTTATGTGTATACTGTATGTTCTCTGTATCTTATGTGTATACTGTATGTTCTATGTATCTTATGTGTATACTGTATGTTCTCTGTATCTTATGTGTATACTGTATGTTCTCTGTATCTTATGTATATACTGTATGTTCTCTGTATCTTATGTATATACTGTATGTTCTCTGTATCTTATGTGTATACTGTATGTTCTCTTTATCTTATGTATATACTGTATGTTCTCTGTACCTTATGTATATACTGTATGTTCTCTGTACCTTATGTGTATACTGTATGTTCTCTGTATCTTATGTGTATACTGTATGTTCTCTGTATCTTATGTGTATACTGTATGTTCTCTTTATCTTATGTGTATACTGTATGTTCTCTTTATCTTATGTGTATACTGTATGTTCTCTGTATCTTATGTGTATACTGTATGTTCTCTGTATCTTATGTGTATACTGTATGTTCTCTGTATCTTGTGTATACTGTATGCTCTCTATCTTATGTGTATACTGTATGTTCTCTATCTTATGTGTATACTGTATGTTCTCTTTATCTTATGTGTATACTGTATGTTCTCTGTATCTTATGTATATACTGTATGTTCTCTTTATCTTGTGTATACTGTATGTTCTCTTTATCTTATGTATATACTGTATGTTCTCTTTATCTTATGTGTATACTGTATGTTCTCTGTATCTTATGTATATACTGTATGTTCTCTGTATCTTATGTGTATACTGTATGTTCTCTTTATCTTATGTGTATACTGTATGTTCTCTGTATCTTATGTATATACTGTATGTTCTCTGTATCTTATGTATATACTGTATGTTCTCTTTATCTTATGTATATACTGTATGTTCTCTTTATCTTATGTGTATACTGTATGTTCTCTTTATCTTATGTGTATACTGTATGTTCTCTGTATCTTATGTATATACTGTATGTTCTCTGTATCTTATGTGTATACTGTATGTTCTCTTTATCTTATGTGTATACTGTATGTTCTCTGTAGCTTATGTGTATACTGTATGTTCTCTTTATCTTATGTGTATATAATGTATGTTCTCTGTATCTTATGTGTATACTGTATGTTCTCTTTATCTTATGTGTATACTGTATGTTCTCTGTATCTTATGTGTATACTGTATGTTCTCTTTATCTTATGTGTATACTGTATGTTCTCTTTATCTTATGTGTATACTGTATGTTCTCTGTATCTTATGTGTATACTGTATGTTCTCTGTATCTTATGTGTATACTGTATGTTCTCTGTATCTTATATGTATACTGTATGTTCTCTGTATCTTATGTGTATACTGTATGTTCTCTGTATCTTATGTGTATACTGTATGTTCTCTGTATCTTATGTATATACTGTATGTTCTCTGTATCTTATGTGTATACTGTATGTTCTCTGTATCTTATGTGTATACTGTATGTTCTCTGTATCTTATGTGTATACTGTATGTTCTCTGTATCTTATGTGTATACTGTATGTTCTCTGTATCTTATGTATATACTGTATATTCTCTGTATCTTATGTATATACTGTATGATCTCTGTATCTTATGTGTATACTGTATGTTCTCTGTATCTTATGTATATACTGTATGTTCTCTGTATCTTATGTGTATACTGTATGTTCTCTGTATCTTATGTGTATACTGTATGTTCTCTGTATCTTATGTATATACTGTATGTTCTCTGTATCTTATGTGTATACTGTATGTTCTCTGTATCTTATGTATATACTGTATGTTCTCTGTAGCTTATGTGTATACTGTATGTTCTCTGTATCTTATGTATATACTGTATGTTCTCTGTATCTTATGTGTATACTGTATGTTCTCTGTATCTTATGTATATACTGTATGTTCTCTTTATCTTATGTGTATACTGTATGTTCTCTGTATCTTATGTGTATACTGTATGTTCTCTGTATCTTATGTATATACTGTATGTTCTCTGTATCTTATGTATATACTGTATGTTCTCTTTATCTTATGTATATACTGTATGTTCTCTTTATCTTATGTATATACTGTATGTTCTCTGTATCTTATGTGTATACTGTATGTTCTCTGTATCTTATGTATATACTGTATGTTCTCTGTATCTTATGTATATACTGTATGTTCTCTGTATCTTATGTATATACTGTATGTTCTCTTTATCTTATGTGTATACTGTATGTTCTCTTTATCTTATGTGTATACTGTATGTTCTCTGTATCTTATGTGTATACTGTATGTTCTCTGTATCTTATGTGTATACTGTATGTTCTCTGTATCTTAGGATAGATGGAGGCTTATCCCAGACATGTTTAAATTCAGTGACTGTTGATTTTTCAACTTCCTCTGCTGTAAGTTTGTTCCCAGCATCTACTACTCTTTCTGTAAAATAATATTTTCTAACATTGCTCCTGATCTTCCCCCGACTAGCTTCAGGTTGGGCCCCTTGTTCTATCATTAAGTTTCTTCTTAAAAACACTTCCCTCCTGAACCTTATTCAATCCTTTCACATATTTGTTTTACAATTTGTTGTGTATATGTTGATCTGTATAGTATGTACATTTCTTTAATAAATGAATTGATTCTATTGAATGTCGTGCGGCCACTTGTGTGGGTAGTGCAGTGGGTTAGCCCTGGTATCCCGCTGAGAATAGGTTACAATTACAGACAGGGTACAACATACAGCACATCGAGTATTGCAAACTGCAAGCTACAAGTTCAGCTCGATGCTATGAAAACAGGAAAGAGGACAGAGAGCCCTGAGCTTTGAAACTTACAGTCTAAAGCATAAGGGGAGTCAAATATACAGTGTGGTTACACTTGAAATTTATTGAGGACATTTTTGTTCTTCTCATCAGTGTGGGAATGCTTTAAACCGGACCTTCACTTATTTATTAATTATTATTCACTTATTTATTGAAAAGCCCAAACCCTTAAAAAATGATTCCCCAGCATCTAAAGTGAATATATATTCTTAGTATGTCACACACCCCGCTTCAAGAATCCATAACATGTGGGTAATATCGTCCTGAAGAGGGCGTTCCTGCAGAGATGATAGCAAAAGAAAGCCCCTCCCTGATCCATAAATACCTGGGACCTCCCACTCATCACCCAGTTTTCCATCTCTGCAGACGGCGAGCAAGTCAGAAGATGATGGCTCCTCCTTGCACAGGGGGATTTCAGGTAGCCGGGGTAACCCCCGGCCTCTTATTTTGTTTATTTCCGCTCGGACCCCTGTTTGTCCCAAAATTTACCTCATATTACATGCCTCCACAGTCTTGGCTGCTGGCCCGAGCGAGGGTACATTGGCACCTCTGGTGCTGAGGAGCAGAGCTCCACCGT
The DNA here is from genome assembly GCA_027917425.1 of Gastrophryne carolinensis. Lineage (NCBI taxonomy): Eukaryota > Metazoa > Chordata > Amphibia > Anura > Microhylidae > Gastrophryne > Gastrophryne carolinensis. Next base: position 13,946,040 of record CM051238.1, on the reverse strand, counting down.
GAGACCCTAAAAGAGAGGGTAGGCGGTCATACCGGGTAGGTGATCCCGGTTTGGGATGCCCCGTCCCTTGACTTTTCCCCTGGGGGGGGGCCCTTCCCTTTACCAACTATGGGGGCTGGGGGTTCCTCTCATAGGGGTTAGCTTTATTCTCTCTCTCTTTATTCACTTTCTCTTTATTGATGTGTGTATCTGGGAGTAGTCCCTCAATGTGTTATTCTGTTGTTACTATGTTGCAGCACCGCGGCTGTCATTGCAGCCGGGTGCCGGGGTTTTTCAGTCTGTGAGGTGATTTTTTACCTCACGCGCTTGGGGGGGGGGGGGGCGGGGCTGGCACTCGGCGCTCTGCCGCGGCCAGCCCCCGTTCTCTCCTTCATTCCTCGCCACAGCGAGCGGGGCGGGTGCTCCGCTAGTGAAAGCGGACGCACCCGTTGTCTTGGCAGCCGGCGCCGCGGTTGTCGGCGGCGCCGGTCTCTGGGCTGGTGCGTGAGGGACTTCTTCCCTCACGCTTCATTCACACTGGAAGGGGGGGCGGAGCCGGGCTTTCGGCGCATCGCCGCGGCTCCGCCCTCCTCTGTACTGGCGCCGCTGCGGAGCTGAGCTCCCTGTTACTAGGCAGCTCCCTGTTACTAGGCAGCTAAGGGGGCACAGATCAGCTTTGCGCGGGCTGCGCAGACCACGCCCCTGGCACGGCCGTTCTTCTTCTCTTCACTTCACCTCAGAGATCGCCATTGTTCTGAGGCGGATCGTTCACCGCAGCGTCTGTGAGTGGCCCTGTGGGCCTCATTTATTTATTTCTTTTCTTTATCTTTTAAGTCTTATTGTAGGGACTTATGGGTCTCTCTCTGTCTTTTAGGTGAAGGTTATCCAGGAGGATCTTCTGTAGTATTGGAAGGTCTCTCCTGATCCTGGGTCCCTGGGTCCATTTTAGCATCACAAATCCTCCCACTCGGGACATTAAAGGGGCATCCCGGGTTGTCTAACTGGCGTAATTCCCTGGGTCATAGCGACCACTCAAAATTCACCTTATGGAGGCATCCCCGGATACTGGGACCCCAGTATGTTGTGTGGGATTTCCATTACTGGGGATGATGTGTTACTGTGTATACCATGTGCACAGCAAACTATTACGCGGCAGTCCGAACCCCAGGCGTCGGGGTCAGCACAGCCGGCCACCTCAACTCCCCCTCCCGCCTTGACTCGTGCCCCGTGTGACGTGGTCATGGGCAGGGAGCTGCAATCTGAGATGTGCGCCAGATTGGCTAGCCTTGAGAAAATGCTCTCTAGCTCGGTCGCCCGTAAGGCTCCGTCTAAGAGAAAGCATTTGTCGCCGGCTCCGCCGGTGGATGATCTTGATGTCAGAGATAATCTGGATTGGTCTGATTATCCCCAGCTAGAGGAGGGGGAAGTTGATGAGGGTTCAGAATTTTCGGATGATGAGCAGTCTGCTGGTGCTGATGCCGAGCTTTCTGATTTAGGGAGATCCTTGGACTCTCCTCACGCTCTGTCTCTCATGCTGGAAGTTCTGAATATTTCCCCTTCCGAGGAGGTGTCACAGCAGAAAGGTGAATTGTTTGAGGAATCCAGGCCGCGCCTGGAGTTTCCTACACAACGCCATTTTGATAGAATCATTGACAAGGAATGGGATAGGCCGGCTCGGCTCCCTGGCATCCCTCAGGGGTGGGATAGGAAATATCCCTTTCCTTCTGAGGCGGTCAAGCGCTGGGCATCTCCCCCCGAGGTGGATGCACCAGTTTTGGGGTTGTCTAACTCCTCGGTGTTAAACAGACCTGATTGTTCCACTCTCAAAGATGGAGAGGATAAACGTATTGATCAGATGGCTTCTCATGGCTTTACTAGCATTGGGTCGGCCATCCGGCCTGTGTGCGCTTCGGAGCTAATGGTGTTGGCCACCAGGTCTGTGGTCAGGGACCTGTTGACTTCTTCCGGGCTTCGTCCTGGTAGTAACGAGTTCCTTAGCCTTAAACGGTGCGAGTTGTTTCTATCCTTTGTGTTGACTGCCTTGGATGATACTTTGATGATGTGTGGTAGGACGTCGGCTCTGCTTGTGGCTATTCGGCGGTCGGTGTGGCTGCGCCAGTGGGCGGCCGATTTTATGTCCAAAAAATCACTGACGGCTTTACCTTTTGTTGGTCTACGGCTCTTTGGAGAGACATTGGACTCTGTCACCAAGGGTGGTAGGTTACCTCAACGTAAGAAACAACGCCGCCCCTTTTGGGGGGCGCCTGCCTTTACCCCCTCCTTTCGGGGGGCCAGATCTGGCAGGGGTTCTGCATTTCCTTCTTCCAGAGGAGATTCCGGAAACAGGGGCAGAGGACGTGCCCGTTCTGGATACAGTTGGGGCTCTAAGCCCAAACCGGCTGCTAAGCCGGCTCAGCAATGAGGGGGCGCCCTCACCCATGCGGGTGGGGGGACGGCTGCAGCACTTCTCTCAGATCTGGGATCAAGAGGTCTCGGACAGATGGATCCGGGAAGTGGTGTCTTCCGGCTACAAGCTGGAGTTCGAGCTCCGCCCCCCTTCCAGATTTGTCAGGTCTCGGATGCCGTCGGAGCCTCTAGCGGCGCAGGGGCTCCTGGTGGCAGTGGAGAATCTTCTGGACATGGCTGTCATTTACCCAGTGCCCCCTTCAGATCGGGGCAGGGGCTTTTATTCCAATCTGTTCACGGTACCCAAGAAGGACGGGTTGGTCCGACCCATCTTGGATCTGAAGTTTCTCAACAGGTTCATCCGGCCGAGGAAATTCCGCATGGAAACGCTGCGTTCGGCTGTTCACTCTCTTCGTCAGGGAGACTTTCTGACGTCCATAGACATCAAGGATGCTTATCTACACGTCCCGGTTTTTCCAGCACACCAGAGGTTTCTCAGGTTCGTGGTGGAGGATCGGCACTTTCAGTTTGTGGCACTTCCTTTCGGTCTCACCTCAGCTCCTCGGGTGTTCACCAAGGTGCTAGCGGGGGTGATGGCTCTGCTCAGAGGTCAGGGTATCCGCATCGTGCCCTATTTGGACGATCTACTGATCATGGCCTCTTCCTTCAACCAAGCGGAGTTGGACACCAGAGCGGTGGTGTCCACTCTGGAGAGGTTCGGTTGGGTGATCAACCACCCCAAGTCTTCTCTTTCTCCGTCCAGAATTCTGACCTTTCTGGGAATGTCTCTGGACACTTCACAGGCCAGGGTGTTTCTACCCCAGGCCAAGATTCTTTTGATTCAGGAGTTAGTTCGGCTTCTCTTGTCAACCCCTCATCCGACCATCCGGTTAGGGATGAGGCTGGTGGGGTTAATGGTGGCCTCATTCGAGGCAGTTCCCTTTGCGCAGTTTCACACAAGGACGCTTCAGCTTCATCTGTTGAAGGTTTGGGACAAGTCTCCTCTATCGTTGGATCAGTCCTTCCTGATGACTCCCCGAGTTCGTCGATCCCTGCAATGGTGGCTGGGGTCGGTCAATCTGTTGAAGGGCAGATCTTTTCTGGCTCCGTGTTGGGAGACAGTCACCACGGATGCCAGTCTGTCAGGTTGGGGGGGTGTTTGGAAGGACCTCCAGTTTCAGGGTCTGTGGGGCCCGCGGGAGGCTCACGAGCCCATCAATGTTCTGGAGTTGAGAGCCATCAGGTTGGTTCTGTTTCGCTTGACTCATCAGTTGAGAGGCCTGCCAGTTCAGGTCCGGTCGGACAACAGAACGGCGGTTGCTTACATCAATCACCAAGGAGGGACTCGCAGCAGGAGTGCCCTCAGGGAAGTGTTTTTGATTCTGGAATGGGCAGAGACCCACGTCCCGTGTATCTCAGCAGTCTACATTCCGGGAGTGGAGAACACGGAGGCGGACTTGCTGAGCAGGGCCTCCTCTCGTCAGGGGGAGTGGTCTCTCAGTCCCAAGGTGTTTCGTTCGATATGTCTCAGGTGGGGGGTCCCAGCGGTGGACCTCTTTGCTTCTCGTCACAATCACAAGCTTCCAGTCTTTGTGTCTCTCTCGCAGGATCCTCTGGCTCTGACAGTGGATGCCATGTCTCTAAACTGGAGGGATCTGGGGTTCCTTTACCTGCGCAAACTGGCCTTGGATGGTGCGTCGGCAATTCTGGTGGCCCCAAGGTGGCCAAGGCGAGTTTGGTTCGCAGACCTTGTAAGACTGGCAGAGGATCAGTTCGCCCTGCCTCTGCTGCCGGACCTGCTCACCCAGGGTCGGCTGCGCTATCCCAATTTACCATCGCTGGCTTTGACGGCATGGCTGCTGAAACCGCCATCTTGAAGGAAGAAGGTCTTTCTGACGCGGTGATTCAGACTCTTATCTGTGCCAGGAAGCGCTCTTCTTCTTCTATTTACTACAGGACTTGGAGGGCCTATATTGATTGGTGTGAAAGTAGGTCTCTCTCTTGTCGAGAGTTCTCCATTCCTAGAATTTTAGAGTTTCTCCAACATGGTCTAGATCTGGGGCTCCAGCTTAGTACATTGAAAGGGCAGGTTTCTGCTCTGGCGGTGTTCTACCAAAGGTCTTTTGCACTTCATCCCTTAGTCAAGACCTTTTTCCAAGGTGTTACACATGTTCGGCCTCCTAGGAAGCCTTTTGTTCCAGTTTGGGATTTGAACCTGGTTCTTTCTGCTCTCCAGGGCCCTCCGTTTGAGCCCTTGAATGAGATAGCTTTGTCTTCTCTTACGCAAAAGGTGGCCTTTTTGGTGGCTATCACTTCGGTTAGGCGTGTTTCTGAGTTGGCAGCTTTATCCATTACAGCTCCGTACTTCGAGAAACATCAGGACAAGGTTGTCTTTCGTTTCAAGCAGGATTTTCTTCCTAAAGTGGTCTCGGAGTTTCATCTGAATCAGGACATTGTTTTGCCCTCTCTATGCCCAAATCCCAGCGACGACAAGGAAAGGGCATTGCATTCCTTGGATGTAGTTCGTGTTGTGGAACATTATCTGGAGGTTACGTCTTCCTTTCGTAAGACTGATGCTTTCTTTGTGGTGCCCTGCGGGCCTAGGAAAGGTTTGGCTCCTGCCAAATCTTCCATTAGTAAATGGATTCGTCAGGCCATCATTGGGGCCTATTCTGCCAAGGGGAGGAGTCCCCCTTTTCGTGTTACTGCTCATTCTACTCGTGCAGTTGGTGCGTCCTGGGCTTTTCAGCACCAGGCTTCTGTTGAGCAAGTTTGTAAGGCCGCTACCTGGTCTTCTGTTCACACCTTTTCCAAGTTTTACAAGGTTGATGTTAGGGCATCAGCGGATGCTGTTTTTGGCCGCAAAGTTTTGCAAGCTGTTGTGGTTTAAGGTTGTGCATTGTTGCCTTGTTTTGGATCCCCGCCCTTGTTATGGACACTGCTGTTGGATGTCCCACATGTTATGGATTCTTGAAGCGGGGTGTGTGACATACTAAGAATAATACCATTTTGTGAATACTCACCTTGTAAAATGGGTATTATGAGTATGTCACACACCCCGCTTCAACCCGCCCTTTTGTATTCAGGATCCTCTTTATTGCGAACTTTGCGTGGTTGTGGTTTATATTTGCCTCTTCCTGGTCCCTTACCTTACTGCTTCTGTATACTGGGTAGTGAGTGGGAGGTCCCAGGTATTTATGGATCAGGGAGGGGCTTTCTTTTGCTATCATCTCTGCAGGAACGCCCTCTTCAGGACGATATTACCCACATGTTATGGATTCTTGAAGCGGGGTGTGTGACATACTCATAATACCCATTTTACAAGGTGAGTATTCACAAAATGGTATTTTTAAGTTTTTAGTCACTTATTATTCTTTCCCCCACTGGGCTGCAACTCTGTTCAGGACTTTAGGATACGGCGCCGCCATCTTGACTCAGAAGCATCACACTTACTGAGGAGAGGAGAGCAGAGCTGGGGTCAGGGAAAGGACAGCAATCCCAGAATGCACAGCAGCACAGTTAGAAGGCACTTCCTGTTTGCAGGCTGCCTGATGTCCCATGAGCCGCCATCTTGAATGTTTAAAGGCTCATAACATGCAGTAGATGCAGGTAGGATGATTATTAATGTGGGCAATCTGTATGTACAGGGTGTGGGAAACATATAAGATAGGCTCTTATTCAGGGTGAAGGTCTGGATTAATGTGGGCAATCTGTATGTACAACGTGGGGGAAACATATAAGATAGGCTCTTATTCAGGGTGAAGGTCTGGATTAATGTGGGCAATCTGTATGTACAGGGTGTGGGAAACATATAAGATAGGCTCTTATTCAGGGTGAAGGTCCGGATTAATGTGGGCAATCTGTATGTACAGGGTGGGGGAAACATATAAGATAGGCTGGGCAATCTGTATGCACAGGGGGGAAACATATAAGATAGGCTCTTATTCAGGGTGAAGGTCCGGATTAATGTGGGTAATCTGTATGTACAGGGTGTGGGAAACATATAAGATAGACTCTTATTCAGAGTGAAGGACCGCTTTAATGCGGAACAAAACCCAGGATTTTGACTATCCTGTGTTTTGTTTCTTTCCCCATGGGCATCCCAAAGCTGTGTGAACCCCCAGATTGCCCATACAAACTCACCCTGCCCCGATCCTACAGCGCATGTGCGGGCTCTCTTCCAATCCGAGACGTTGGCCATGCATATTTATAGTGGAGCAAAACCCAGGATTTTGACTATCCTGGGTTTTGGTCCTTGCCCCCGGGGGCACCCCAAATGGGGATGCCCGTTGTGTGAAACCCCCCAGGTCGCCTGAAAACTCACCTTCGCTCCCGGTCCAACAGCATATGCGCGAGCAGCGGCCTGAATGGCTGGCGCGGGCATGCGCCCGCCAGCGCGCTCGGATCCACTCGCATTAGAGCTCTTGGACGAAGGGGCGGGAGAGGCTCCGAGCGCACTAATTGGACGAGCACCCGCCCATGCGTCGTAGGACTGTGAAGAGGCGAATTTGTTCGGGTGACCTGGGGGGTTTCACACCCACGATTGGGGTGCCCTGGAGGCAAGGACCAAAACCCAGAATAGTTAAAATCCTGGTTTTGGTCCACTTTAAGGCGCCAGCAGAGTATTTTTTTTAACTATAGCAGTAACGGCACACCCTATGGCACCCTCCCCTGCAAGTGACTGCCCTAGGCACAGGCCTAGGGTTGCCTAATGGAAGATACGGCTGCCAACAACGCATGAACAGGCCGGATGCTGGTGGCTTTTGTTTCGCTTTAAAGGGGGCCTCCACCCCATCTTTTTCACAAAATGAGTGCTTCAGTTTAAACATGTCATTGTGATGTATAAGCAGCTCCCTCCGCCCCCGGGTGCGCGCTCACCTTCTCAAAACTCTTTAGTTTGATTTCATAATTGAGCTCAGCATTAGGGGGCACCTGGAATGGCTCATAGCCGGCGCTGCCAAAGCCATAGCTGTAAGAAAAGAAAACGGGCAGAGTGTTAATTAACAGACAGAACAACCGGCATAAGGAATACAAGAGATTATTTTAGTAACATTAAAGCGGACCAAAATCACTGAACTTGTGAAATATATTATTATTAATATTGTTTATTTATATAGCACCAGCATCTTCCGTAGCGCTTTACAAAGTAGTAATTACAGACAGGGTAGAAACATACGCTACATAGACTATTTCAAATGCAGTTTTACAGAGTTGACAATGGATATTCTGAGTACAAGATACAATAGGGGAGAGAGCCCGGCCCTTGCGAGCTTACAGTCTAAAGGAAGAGGGGTGAAGACGAGGGGGAAGGATCACACACAGTCAGTATTGAGCTTTGTGCCCTTTTAGAAGATTGGTTAGGCCAGATTATATGCTTGTCTGAATAAGTGAGTTTTAAGGGCACCTTTGAAGGTTTTGAGGGTTGTGGAGTGGCGGATTGGGTGGGGGAGGGCATTCCAGAAGATTGGAGTTGCACGTGAGAAGTCCTGGAGGCGGGCGTCAGAGGAGGTGACCAGGGTGGAGGACAGGAGAAGGTCGGCAGCAGAGCGGAGGCTGCGTCTAGGTTGATACTGTTGGATTAGAGATGAGATGTAGGGAGGGGCCTGGCTGGAGAGAGCTTTGTAGGTGAGAGTTAGAGTTTTGAACAGGATTCGCTGTGGGACTGGCAGCCAGTGTAGGGATTGGCAGAGAGGCGCAGAACTGGAGGAGCGAGAGGAGAGATGGATGAGGCGAGCAGCAGAGTTCAGGATAGATTGGAGTGGTGCCAGTCTGTTATTGGTAAGCCACAAAGAAGGATGTTGCAGTAATCCAGACGGGATATGACCAGGGCATGCACTAGCATTATAGTGGTGTCAGGTGAGAGGAAGGGACGGATGCGGGAGATGTTTTTAAGTTGGAGGCGACAGGCGGTGGCCAGGGAGTGAATATGTGGTTTGAAAGAGAGGGCAGAGTCCAGAATGACTCCCAGGCACCGAGCTTGGGGAGTTGCTGTTATTGTGTAATTGCTGACAGAAATAGACGTGTTAGAGAGGGGAGGGGAGTTAGATGGTGGGAAAATGACCAGTTCTGTCTTGTCCATGTTTAGCTTGAGGTAGCGAGATGACATGAATGAAGAAATAGCTGAGAGGCAGTTGGGGAGGCGAGATAGGAGAGAGGAGATTGGGGCCTGAGAGATATATCTGAGTGTCATTTGGCCAAAGCCCCTGATGACTCTCTCCTCCGAGAGCGCAGAACTAGAAATGGATATTTTCCCTTATCAAATCGCGCTTCTCTGTGAGATGTCAGGTGATCAGTCATTGCATAAGTGTGGCTATGACATCATTGCCACACACACCAGTGGAAACTAATGGAGGAGGCGGAGCTTTACAGCTAAAACAGGCGCCACTATCTAGGATTAAAATGAGACAAAAGCAGTACAAGTTACTATTTGTGGGGTGATCAATTTAGGGGATGCTAGTTAAAAGTGTGGGTTTTAGTTCACTTTAATAAATTATCTTAGGGAGACTTGCTTGTATTCGGGAACATGGAATGCCAGCCATACAGCATGAGCGATAAAATCATCCATTCTTTATTGTGGCAAATTAAAAAGCCATCACAGCATGTAGAACATTAAAAGGCAATGTAAGAGCAGATCCTCGCGTCTACGCGTTTCGAGCCACGGCTCTTAATCATGACTTGCTTGTTGCTAGGGGATACTTGGCGGATTAGGCTGAGGATCACTTTCTTTACAGTAATGTCCAGCCAGGGGCGTGCAAGCTATGCGGTCGCACGGGGCGCCATACCAAACTCTATGTAAGGGGGCGCCAGGAGACATCGTTCAGACACACTTAGCTGGATCAGCAGGACTCTTTTTTTTTCCCACTTTCTCCAATACTCCCTTTTTTTTTTTTTTTTTTTTTTTTTTGCACATTCATGCAATATTTTCTCTCTTCCCTTCTTCTCGCCTTTCTCTGTTTTTTTTTTTTTCTTATGCGGCACCTTGAAAAGTGGAATTATCCTTTAAAGTGGAACAAAAGCGGGTATTTTGACTTCCGCTTTAAATATCTGTGGTATAAGCAGTGATTTTGGTTTCTGCTCTGGAGAGTAACAATTTATTCTAACCCATTAGATAATTAGATTATTAAATATTATACTCAGTACTATAATTACTACTATTATTATTATACTCACTACTGTTACTACTGCTATTTATACTCAGTACTATAATTATTGCTATTATTATTATACTCACTACCATTATTAATAATAATAATAATAATAATAATAATAATAATATACTCGCTACTATTACTACTACTATTATTATACGTACTACTGCTATTATTCTCACTACTGCTATTATTCTCACTACTGCTATTATTCTCACTACTGCTATTATTCTCACTACTGCTATTATTCTCACTACTATTATTATTCTCACTACTGCTATTATTCTCACTACTGCTATTAATCTCACTACTGCTATTAATCTCACTACTGCTATTAATCTCACTACTATTATTATTCTCACTACTATTATTATTCTCACTACTATTATTATTCTCACTACTATTATTATTATTATTCTCACTACTACTATTATTATTATTATTATTTTCACTATTATTATTAATACTATTATTCTTACTACTGCTACTTATTATTATTATTCTCACTACTACTATTATTACTACAACTATTTTTCTCACTACTACTACTACTACTACTATTATTCTCACTACTACTACTACTACTATTACTATTATTATTATTACTATTATTCTCACTACTACTATTATTATTCTCACTACTACTATTATTATTCTCACTACTACTATTATTATTCTCACTACTACTATTATTATTCTCACTACTACTATTATTATTCTCACTACTACTATTATTATTCTGATTATTATTCTGATGATTATTCTCATTATTCTGATGATTATTCTCATTATTATTATTATTATTCTCATTATTATTATTATTCTCATTATTATTATTATTATCATTATTATTATACTCACGCTGGTTTTAAGGTGAGCACAGCTTCCTCTCCCTTTTCCATTGACTGGATTGCTTTCTCTACTCCGGGCGGTATCCCGAGACCCTCGCCCTCGCCCACTTCAAACTGCAGCTCCCTTTCATCAAACACACGGCCGTCATGGATTCCTTGAATCTTTACTGTGCGAGAGAAAAAAAAAAAAGCTTAATAAAAACTACTACAGGCTAAAGATGTGCCGACAAATATACTCAAAGGCCCAGTGGACTACAATGTCATCAAACTGGCATCTGCAGGTGAGGTGTTTTGGAGGCTAAAGCCAAAGCGTTCATTAACATATGAAAAATAATAATAATTTCAGTCCCCCTGGGGCATCCCAATTCAGGTCGCCCAGCTGTGTGAGCCCCCCAGATCACGGCTACAGGGGTTCCGTGGATGCAACTGCTCTCTCTCTTTGTCCCCTGTGCCGGGCTCTGTGTGTAATCAGAGCTGTATGCTGATCAATAATATACATGGCATATTACGCTGATTGAGCGAGAGGAGAGCCCGTCATGTGAGTGTGGAAAGGTGAGTCTTTGTAGCAAACTTGGGGGGGGTTCACACAGCAGGGCTTCCCAAAATCATAATAATCCCGGGTGTTGGGCCACTAGACATCGGCAATCGGACGGCATATGCTCAAGCCGCCGGCTGCATCCTTGCATCCATGCCAACCACAGCCGATTGGCTGGCACCGGGTGCGCACAGCCGGAGGAGGTAAAGATTCAATGTTCATCTAATGCCGCCACTGAATGCTGATTGGTGGAGGTCCCTCGCATGCAATGTGGGACTGAGGATAGCGGCTAGTTTTCGGGGCATATTTGGGGGGGGGGGGGGGCTTTCCCACACAGGGGTATCCCGAAGCGGGATTCCCCTGTAAAGTGTAGCAAAACCTAGGGGAGGTGTCTTGTCTCTGCGTTGCCCGGGATGGGTATTTTTAAGCATAGTTTTGCCCTAAAGCGGTTGAAGTGCCTTTCTAGATTCTATAAGGCTCAAGGGCCGGTGGTCCTGCTCTTTGTGGGGCATCCAGATTAAGGATGCCTCGATGTGTTAAAACTCCCACAACCGTCCATAAACTCACCCGGAATAGTGAAAATCCAGGGTTTTGTTCCTCATTAAAGTGGACCAAAACCAATCGCGATCGGCCCTGGAATCTTATAGATCGATTACCTCCCCCCGGGGGCATCCAAAATCTTGATGCCCCGCTGTGTGAAACCCCCCAGGTCGCCCCGTTCACTTACCTTCGTTCCTGGTCCAACGGCACATGTGCAAGCAGTGCCCGTATCCCGCTATCCCTCTAGCAGGGCGCGTGCCTGCAGCAGCCATTTGTGAATGGCCGGAGCAGGCACGCTTCCCGTTAGGGAGAAGCGGGGGATGCCAGCGCGTTCGGAGCCGCTGGCCTTAGACAGCGTCTAAGACGGCGTGACATCGGCTCCGAGCACACTGATTAGACGAGGACCGTAAAGAGGTGGGGGGGGGGGTTTCACACAGCGGGATGCCCCCGGGGAAAGGACCAAAGCCCAGGATAGTCAGATAGTCAGGATAGCAGAACCCAGCCATGCAGATCCCCCGATGAGAATGCTGTATAACCTCCCCCCGGTGCGCTGCAATTAACTCACATTTCCTGGGTCCAACAGCGCATGTGCAGGCTCTTGTCCAATGAGAGCGGTTTGCTGTGACTATGTCAATCGGCAAATGGCTTCATTGTTTACAATGGGGAGCTCAATCAACCCCATTCTGTATGTTTGGGCTGTGTGCCCAGATAGTCTGGGGCGGGAGCGTGCGTGAGCCCGGATGCGCTCCCCATTGAAGTCAATGAGATCCATTTGCGGAACGACAATCAGGGCATCCCAATTTGGGAAGGTCCCGGGGGAAGTCAAATTCCTGGGTTTTGTTCCAGTTTAAAGTGGCCCAAAACCCAGGATTTTCTACTATCCTGCGTTTTGATCTGTTCCCCTGGGGCACCGCGGTTTGGGGTGCCCCGCTGTGTGAAACCCCCCCAGGTCGCCGAGTCCACTTACCTCTCCTCAGGTCCAGGCTGCAGCTAGAGCAGCCGGCTTAAATCCTAGCCGCACTTCTGAGCGGCGCCAGCGTCACTTGCCTCTCTTCGACTGTGCGCCAGCCCCACACAGCCATTCATTTGCGGCGGGCGGGGCGCGCACAGCCGAGGAGGGAAGAAAGTGATGCCCCTGGGGGGGAGGGAGTGAGTCTGCCCTGAAGACTCCAGGATGAGTTCTGGTCCACTTTAAAGAGAAGCATCGGAGGCTAAAAGACTCCAGGGCCATCCGAGATCCACTCCTTGGGGCATCCTGAATTGGGATGCCCCGCTGTGTAAAACCCCCCAGAAGCCCCGTTTCACTCCCCATCTCCGCGCCACGGCCACATCCGGGCTCAGCTCTAGCCGTGTGCACACCCGCGCCCAGCCTTTCTGAATGGGCGGCACGGGCACGTGGCGGCTAGCAGGTGAGCGGGGGTGCGGCCGGCAGCGCACTCGGCTCCGTTCAGTGCCACTCGGCTGCTTAGCCATCAGCGGAGCCGAGTGAGAGCGAGCGTGCTGATTGGTTAAATGGGCCGCTCATCCAATCAGCGCGCTCATTCTCGTCCGAGTCTGCAGCGACAGGAAGGTGAGTGACCTGGGGACATACACACAGCAATTCGGGATGCCCCCGTTGAGAGGAACAACACCCCAAAAACTGAAAATCGGGTGTGTTGTTCCTCTTTAAAGGAATTACTTTTTACATGTATTTCAGAAGGATCAGGCGCAATTGTCACTTACCATCCACCACCGCCCCCTCGTTGGGTTTGGAATACCCTTCACCCTTCACTCGGATTCTCCGGATAATGCCGCCATCTTCCTCTGTAGACAGATCTTCTCCTTGGAAGTCAAAAAGCTCAATCTGGAAAAAAAGCACAATAACAAAAAAATAAATAAATAAAAAGTGGTATTGAGACAAAACCACCATGGTGTCCGGCCCTGGAGTCTAAAGGACTCCATGGTTGGCCGTTTCAGTCCCCCAAGCCATCCGGATTTGGGATTCCCCACTGTGTGAAATTGCTGATCACCCGCAAAAAAACACTCACCTTTCCTGGGCTCCCCTGCTTGCCGGCCACCCTGTAGCTGAGGTGTACTCCCAGGCCCAGCCATTCATATAGGCTGCAGACAGTCCGTAGGAAGGCAGAGGGTGCGGCCAGACTCCCTTTGCCAGAGTGCTGATCGACATGCTGTGCGTTAAAGTAGACCAAAAACGACTCCAGGGCAGGGAGCTTCCTGATCGGGGGTTCCCCGCTGTGTGGAACACCCCCCAGGTCGCACCAAAACTCGTTGAGCAAGATTGGGCGATCTGGGGGGTTTCACACAGCGGAGCATCCCCAATCGGGGTGCCCTGGGGCCAAGAACCAGAACCCAGGATAGTCAAAATCCTAAATTTTGGTCCACTTTAAGTGGGCCAACCACCATGCACGGTGGCCCTAATGGGCAAGGACCAGAACACAGGATAATCAAAATCCTGGATTTTGGTCCACTTTAAGTGGTCAACCACCATACACGGTGGCCGTGATGTCCAAAAGGCCAGCCGTTTCTGTTCTCCTGAGGAACCCCAATTTGGGACGCCCAGCTATGTGAGCCCCTAGATCGCTCCCACACCGCACTCGACAGCCACTGGTGCACCCCGGCTACAAGGGTTCTAGGGATGTGACCGCTCTTTCTCCCCTGTGCCGGGCTCTGTGTGTAATCAAGGCTGTGTGCCTGATCAATAATATACATGGAATATTACGCTGATTGACTGAGAGCCGGCACATGCGTCATGGGACCGGGGAAAGGTGAGTTTTTGTGGCAAACTGGGGGGGTTTCACACAGCAGGACTTCTCAAAATCGTAATAATCCCGGGTGTTGGGCCACTTGACACCGGCAATCCCACAGCGTATGCTCAAGCCACCGGCTGCGTCCTCGCATTTGAGACACAACAACGCTATTTAAAGAGGACAAACTGCCATGGTGTCCAGCCCTGGAGTCTAAAGGACTGCATAGTTGGCCGTTTCGGTCCCCCGAACCATCCAGATTTGGGATCCCCCACTCTGTGCCAGAGCTCTGATCTGCACGCTTGTGCATTAAAGTGGACCAATACCCACCCTGGAGTCTATTCCAGGGCATACTTGCTTCCCTCAGGGCACCGCGATGGGGGGTGCCCGGCTGTGTGAAACTCCCGAGGTGGCCCGAAAACTCATCTTCGTTCCCAGTCCAATAGAGCATGCGCCAACAGCGGCCACATCCCCGTTATCCATTTAGCAGATTCGCATGCTCGCGCCAGGCATTTGTGAGTGACCAGCGTGGGCATGCTCCCTATTAAAGGGTGGCGGGGGATGCGGCAGCCAGACCACTCAGATCCGCTTGCCTTAGACAAGCTCTTGGATGAAGGGGCTCCAGCGGATTTGAGGGGCGCTGATTGGACGAGCGGTTGCGCATGGACCGGGCAAGATTTGAGTCCGTTCAGGTGACCTGGGGGGTTTCACACAGTGAGGCACTCCCGATCAGGGAGGGGTGCCCGGGGGCAAGAACCAAAACCCAGGATTGTCAAAATCCTGGGTTCTGGTCCACTGCACAACAGACAGCGCTGATTGGACCAGAGCCTGCGCACTTAGGAATGCCTCAGGGGACAAAACTGAAACCCAGTTTAGTAAAAAACCTGGGTCCTGGTCCACTTTAAAGTGGACCAAAGCCCACAGCGATCGTCCCGGGAATCTATAAGATTCCCCCCCCCCCCGGGGCATCCAAAATCGGGATACTCCGCTGTGTGAAACCCCCCAGGTCACTCCATACACTTATCTTCTTTTCCGGTCCAACGGGGCATGCGCGAGCCGTGACCGCATCCCCGCTATCCCTTTTAGCAGGACGTGTGCCCGCACCAGGCATTTGTGAATGGCCAGCACGGGCACACACCCCGTTAGAGGGTAGCGGGGGATGCGGCCGTCAGCATGCTCAGAGCCACTCACCTTAGACGAAGGGATCCGAGCGCACAGATTGGACGAACGATCGCGCATGCGCCGTAAGACTGTTCGTTCAGGCGACCCGAGGGGTTTCACACAGCGAGGCATCCCCGATCGGGGTCCCCGGGTGCAAAGACCAAAACCCAGGATAGTCAAAATCCTGCATGACGGGCAGCGCCGACTGGACCAGAGCCCGCACACTTGCAATGCCCCGGGGGCCAAAACTGAAACCCGGTTTAGAGAAAAAAACCTGGGATCTGGTCCACTTTAATCAGCAGGAGCCCATTAAAGTATTTCCTACTCAGGAAGCAGAAGTCTATTGCGTCTGTTTTCTCAGCTATTTTGCATATGACAGAGACAAAAACAACGAGAAGCCAAATAAGTTTCTCACTTCAAAGATCAGTGTAGCATTTGGTGGTATCTTGGGGGGGCTGCCGGATGCTCCATAGGCGTACTCTGGCTTACAGGTCACCTGACATATCTCTCCGATCCTCATGGTGGCGACGGCGATGTCCCACGCTTTAATCACCTGACCTGAGGAACCAACAACAAAGAAAAAGTCAGTGTAGAGGAGGACAATCACCAGTATTGATTTAAAGCAAAACTGGGCAGCAGCTGCTCGGCCGACAATCATAATCATGACTGACAGACACATTGTTCGCACTATAAGATGTAACTGACCATAAGATGCACCTGGGGATGGAGGAAAACCCCTCCCTCCAGAAACCCAATAACAGGAAGTGCCAGAATCCTCCCCAACCCCCCATAACAGCCAGTGAGGAGAAACCCCCTTATAACAGGCATTGTGCAGAATCCCCCCAAATCCCCTTATGACAAGCAGTTCAGCAGAATCCCCCAATCACCCCATATCAGGCAGTGTGGCAGAATCCCCGCCAATCACCCCATATCAGGCAGTGTGCAGAATCTACCCAATCCTACTATAACAGAGTGTGCTGAAACCCCCCCTCCCCATAACAGGCAGTGCGGCAGAATCCCCGCCAATCACCCCATAACAGGCAGTGTGGTAAAATGCCCTGCAATCACCCCATAACCAGCAGTGTGCAAACCTCCAGACATCCCATAACCGTCAGTGTCCAGAATCCCTTCAGTCACCCAATAACAGGCAGTGTGCAGAATCTACCCAATCCTACTATAACAGAGAGTGCAGAATCCCCCCCCCCCCCCATAACAGACAGTGCGGCAGAATGCCCTGCAATCACCCCATAACTGGCAGTGTGGTAAAATGCCCTGCAATCACCCCATAACTGGCAGTGTGCAGAGAATTCCCCTTCCCCCAATTACCCCATAACTGTCAGAGTGCAGAATCCCCCCAACCACCCCATAACCAGCAGTGTGCAAACCTCCCCTCCAGTCAACCCATAACCGTCAGTGTCCAGAATCCCCTCAGTCACCCAATAACAGGCAGCGTGGCAGAATCTCCCCAATCACCCCATAACCAGCAGTGTGCAACCCCCCCAATCACCCCATTACAGGCATTACAGAATCCCCTTCCCCCAATCACATCATAACATGCAGGTGTGCAATATCCTCCTGATTACCCTATAACAGACAGTGTGCAGAGACCCCTCCAATCCCCCATAACAGGCAGTGTGCAGAATCCCCTTCAATCCCCCATAACAGGCAGTGTGCAGAGTCCCCCCCAATCCCCCCATAACAGGAAGTGTACAGAATCCCCCCAATCACTCCATAACAGGCTTTGAGCAGAGTCCCCCCCCCCCCATCCCCGGCAGTGCGCAGAATCCCCCCTTGTCCCCTTAACAGGAAGTGGCAAAATCCCCCTATAACAGGCAGTGTGGCAGAATCCCTACATAAAAGATAGAGTGCCGAATCCCCTCCAATCCCCCTATAACAGTCAGTGTGCAGAATTCCCTGAGCACCACATAACAGACTTCCCCGCTCTGTGTGCCCGCCCGCCCATTCAAGTGAAATATTTATAACCCTATATACAGGGCCGGATTAAAGTGGACCAACACCCAGGATTTTGACTATCCTGGGTTTTGGTCCACTTCGGTGGGGCACCCCGATCGGGGGTGCCCCGCTGTGTGAAACCCCCCAGAAAGCCCCAAAAACTCACCTGTCCCCGCTCACACGTGACCGCTGCAGCCAATCCCCGCCGCCGGAAAAGCGAGGTTCGCCGCCGGACAAGCAAGCGCGCCCGCCGCCGCCTTCCGCGCGTCACTCTTACAGGGAGCGCGCCCGCGCCGACCATTCACAAATGGCCGGCGGGGGTGCGCGCCCTGTTATAGGCATGCGCCGCTGGATCGAGGAGCAGGTAGGGATTTCAGGGCTTTCACACAGCGGGGCACCCCCGATCGGGATGCCCTGCAGGCCCGATGCGAATCTTATAGATTCCCGGGCCGATCAGCATCAGGTGTTGGTCCACTTTAAGTGAGGTGGGGGCCGCTGGGCACAAAATCTGGTGGAGGCCCCAGATACAGTATTTTTTTTTCCATTAAAATAATAGTCCAGCCAAGTAACTGATTGGTGGTTGTCTGGCACCCGCCTACTTACTGGAACGTCAGACCTTTGCCCCCCCTTGTGCGGGTGGGTGCTGCTCGGGAACTCCTGCTTTGCCATTCTGGGTGGGGGGTAGTGTAGTCGCCCGGCTGGTTCCCTGCATTGAGCTGCCAGCGGCTGTGCTTGGTGGCTTATGTGCAGTGACAGCTCTGCACCCATCACTGTAGCGTTGCTGGCGGCGGCTTTGCTGCTCTAGACTCTCCGTCCTGCCCCGTGGCGGCTTTGGCTGCCCAGGCGCACCCCCGCTGCAGCCAATAGCTTTGTTGCCGGCCCCTGAAAAGCCTCCTGGACCAGACCATAACCCAAAGTTTGGTGGAGGCCCCCCTTTGCATGGCAACTCGTGGAGGCCCCGGGGAGCACATCCCCTCATAATCCGGCCCTGCCTATATATTATATATGAAATCATCACTTCCTAAGCGTTGTACCTTTCCCTAAATCGAATGTGAACTTGTCCTTTCGGTCTCTGCTGGAGTCAAACTTGGTCCCATCGGGAAGCCAGCCGGTATAATGGACGGTGACTTTATCCCCGATCATAGGAGCCTCAGTGCCGGAGCCTTCTTTCTTGATTTGCTGCAAAAGTAAAAAAAAAAAATGTCAGTTAGAAGCGTCACATGACTGAAAGATTAAAATATACTTTAGACATTTATTTTAATATTTACCATCTCACTCCAGCAAGTAAGGTCCCTCTAGCGGGCATCCACCATAGAGAAAGCTCATACTGGCCTGGTGTCTTAATATGTGGCATTGTGCACAGCCGAATCGGGATGCCCCGCTGTGTCACACCCCCGTGGGGCGCCGCAGAGCTCACCCCATTCTGGCACCCTCCGCAATATAAACATCCGATGGCTGCATTCAGCTAGGATGGGTTATAGCTCAATTTGGGGTACCCCACACCCCAATAGCACACCAAAAGAAAAGGGTTGCACCACTATTCTTTATCAACAAATTTACAATTGTATTGGATTACCAAATTGACACAAAAAGTTGCCTATTGAGGGGCTGTAAACACCTGCTGGCCCACAACTGATTATAGAGTACTATGCTGGTCCCGCTTATGAATGATCCCTCTTATTAAAAATAAAGTGCCATATATTTGTGTCCTCAAATACAAAGTGCATCAATAACAAGCAGTAAATGATAATAAAGATACTTATGACAAAGCGAGGGCACAAAGGGTGAAAAGAGAGGGACACAACAAACCAAATGTAATAGAAGTCTTACATGTCACCAGGGCCCGGCTTCCATATCCAACCCCCCCCCCCCCCCCCCAGCAGCCTACGCGTTATGTGATGGCTCCCCGTCACTTCTTCCGGGCTAAGATTCTATGGAGAACACTCCAGACGAGCCAAGAAACCGTGTTTCAGTCTTGGCTCTCAGTACTGCTATGATGGCGGCCTAGTGCCCACCGGAGGATCCTCTGGTGAGCCAGTCCGACACGGACATTGATGCTTTCTACTGTTTAAAGTGGACCAACACCCAGGATTTTGACTATCCTGGGTGTTGGTCCACTTAGGTGGGGCATCCCGATCGGGGGTGCCCCGCTGTGTGAAACCCCCCCGATCGCCGCAAAAACTCACCTCTCCCCGCTCCCACGTGACCTCGTCCGGCCAATGACAGCGCTCAGAGCCGCTCTGGTATGCGCGTCCAAAGCCGCTTGGACGCGCATACCAGAGCGCTGTCATTGGCTGCGTCTCTCGCTTCCCTCTAACAGGGAGCGCGCCTGCGCCGGCCATTCACAAAACGGCCAGCGCGGGAGCGCGCCCTGCTAGAGGGAAGCGAGAGACGCGGCCGCGTCTCGCGCATGCGCCGTTGGATCGCCGGTAAGGTGAGGATTGTGGGCCTCCTGGGGGGTTCCTCCCCACGGGACATCCCGATTTCGGATGCCCCGCGGGGAGGGATCTGATCGGTCCGGGAATCTTATAGATTCCCGGGCCGATCCCCCCTGGGTGTTGGTCCACTTTAATGAGCTGGGTTTCATGATGACAACGAAGACAGTATTGATGTTTTTTCCCTCACATAACCAGCAGTGTGCAACCCCTCCCAATCACCCTATTACAGGCAATGTGCAGAATCCCCTCCCCCCCAATCACACCATAACTGGCAGTGTGCAATGTCCTCCCAGTCACCCCATAACAGGCAGTGTGCAGATTCCCCCCCCTCCCCATCACAGGTAAGTGTGCCCTCGTGAGACCCCTCCAATCCCCCATAACAGGCAGTGTGCAGATTCACCCTCCCTGTCACAGGTAAGTGTTCAGAGACCCCCTACATTAACCCATAACATGCAGTGTGCAGAATCCCCTTCAATCCCCCAATCCAGGCAGTGTGCAGAATCCCCTTCATTCACCCATGACATGCAGTGTGCAGAATCCCCTTCAATCCCCCAATCCAGGCAGTGTGCAGAATCCCTCCATAACAGGCAGTGTGCAGAATCCCCTTCAATCCCCCAATCCAGGCAGTGTGCAGAATCCCTCCATAACAGGCAGTGTGAAGAGTCCTCACAATCACCCCATAACAGGCAGTGTGCAGAATCCACTTCAAACCTCCATGACAGACAGTGTGCAGAGTCCCCCCCCCCCATCTCCCCATTACAGGCAGTGTGCAGAATTCCCCTTCAATCCTCCATAACAGGCAGTGTGCAGAATCCCCCCAATCACCCCATAACAGGCAGTGTGCAGAATCCACTTCAAACCTCCATGACAGACAGTGACCAGAATCCCTCCATAACAGGCAGTGTGAAGAGTCCCCCCCAATCCCCCTGTAACAGGCACTGTGCAGACCCCCCACCAATCCCCCCATAACAGGCAGTGTGAAGAGTCCCCCCAATCCCCCTGTAACAGGCACTGTGCAGACCCCCCCCCCAATCCCCCCATAACAGGCAGTGTTTCAGTCTTGCCAAGACAGCGTTTATGTGTTTGGAATCACATGTACCGGGAGTGGCCTGCCACTCGCCGTCTGGATATTTAGGTTAACAGATGGGTGTGCATTGCCAACACCCCGCAACGGTCGCACCCAGACCATTAGCCAGCAGCGGGTTCTATACACAAACCTACTAAGGAAGGGTGTAAAATAGGGAGAAGGTCAGAATTCCGGCTAAATGACCAACCATAACGGGCAGGTCAACAACAGCATAGCTCCCAAGTTGTCCCTGATTCCCCTGTCCCTCGTTGTTCTTCTCTGTCCTTTAAGGTGTAACATGCAGATCTGCATCAAATTATTTGCCTATTCAAAGTGTTTCTATTGTTGTAAATGTTACATCCTATCTCCTTTTCATTAATCAGTGAGGGGGCGTGGCTGCAATTAACAATTGTCCCTCTTTCCCACCCTGAAAAGTTGGAAGTTATATAACAGTCATGACGACACGCAGAGCGGTGACCGGAAGCCATTGCGTCACCACAGCCAGGACCTGCGGGTAAAGTCACACAGTACCTGCCCGCCATTCATTATTGGGATAAACGGGTTCTCTTTGTAACGCAAAGCGCTCCTAAAGCAGAATTTGATGTACCCGGGTTTTGTTCCAAGCCCCTGGGGGCATCCTAACCTGGCACTATATTCACACTATAAGATGAAACTGACCATACGATGCACCTAGGGGTTTGGAGGAAAAAATAATATTTAGAACCAAATGGTGTGCTAACCCTCCCCCCCCCCCCCCCCAATAATCCCCTTATAACAAGCAGTGCAGCAAAATCCCCCCAATCACCCCATATAAGGCAGGGTGCAGAATCTACACAATCCCACCATTACAGACAGTGTGCAGAATCCCCCAAAATCCCACCATTAAAGACAGAGTGCAGAATCCCCCCAATCACCTCATAGCAGGCAGTGTGCAGATTGTACACAATCCCACCATTAGAGACACTATGCAGAATTCCCCCACCCCATAACAAGCAGTGCAGGAGAATCCCTCCAATCACCCCCTAAACAGGCAGTGTGGCAGTGTGCAGAATCCCCCCAAAATCCCCTTATGACAAGCAGTGCAGCAGAATTCCCCCACTCACCCCATATCAGGCAGTGTGCAGAATCCACCCAATCCTACCATTACAGACCATGAGCAGAATCCCCTCTCCCAATCACCCCCTAAACAGGCAGTGTGGCAGAATCCCCCAATCACCCCCTAAACAGGCAGTGTGGCAGAATCCCCCCCAATCACCCCATATCAGATCAGTGTTCAGAATCCACCCAATCCTACCATTACAGACAGTGTGCAGAATCCCCCCCCCCCCCCCCAAATCACCCCATAACAGGCAGTGCAGCAGAATCCCCGCCAATCAACCCATAACAGGCAGTGCGGCAGAATCCCCCCCCCCAATCACCCCATAACAGGCAGCGTGCAAACCTCCCCCAATCACCCCATAACAGGCAACGTGCAAACCTCCCCTCCAGTCACCCCATAACTATCACTGTCCAGAATCCCTTAAAGTGGACCAACACCCAGGATTTTGACTATCCTGGGTTTTGGTCCACTTCGGTGTGTGAAACCCCCCAGAAACCCCAAAAAACTCACCTCTCCCCGCTCCCACGTGAACGCTGCAGCCAATCCCCGCCAACGTCTAGGCGGGGGACAGGAACGTACAAGCCTCTTCCGCCGCCGGAAGAGCCGGAGGATCAGGTAAGGTCTTTTTGGGGTTTCTGGGGGGTTTCACCCCGCGGGACATCCCGATCTCGGATGTCCCGCGGGGTGGGAGGTGATCGGCCCGGGAATCTTATAGATTTCCGGGCCGATCACCCCTGGGTGTTGGTCCACTTTAAATCACCCAATAACAGGCAGTGTGGCAGTGGGATGCCCAGCTGTGTGAAATACCGCTATTCACTCAACCTCTCTCTGGCGCACAACGGCGCATGCGCGGGCTCTCGTCCAATGAGCGACTATGTTGTTCGGTAAATAGCTTTCATTGACTAGATAGGGCAGCGTGCGCCACCGCATCCCCTGCTATATATATATATATATATATATATTTTAAAACTTCCAGGTTTTTTACCTTCAGGACCCCCTGGTCCAGCTTGGGAGAGATGTCCACCCCGTCCATGGAGAACTGCTGGGGCGCATGCTCATCCTTCATCTCCTCGGCAGTCATAGTTCAGCTGCTGTGGTCGGCGAGCGTTCTGCTGCTATTCCCCCCCCCAAAAAAAAGTCTCCCAACTCCGGGCTTCCGGGATGAGGCGCAGAGTCCTGGAGGAAGGGGACCCTCAGCTCTGGACCCCCCGGGATGCGACCAGTGCCGTCAGCCCCTGCAGCTTTGGGTGCTGTAGCCTCAGCTTAGGCTGTTGCAGGGTCCCAGCACTGGGTGCAGCTTGGGAGTGCAGAGAGGGTCTCGGGCATGCAGAGGGGGTCTCGGGCGTGCAGAGCGGAGTCTCGGAGCAGGATGACCACCAGCTGTCTGTAGTTTCACTGCAGCAGATTCAAAGCAGCGCCGGCTGCAGCGAGGCTCTTCTCTGCTTACGGCTGCAGGCAATGTGCAGGCTCTGATCTGTGTTGCAGGCCGGAGGACGTTGAGCCGGCCCCAAACCCTCCCCCTGCACTTGTCAGCGTGGGGAGGGGGAGGATCCATCTGGGAGATGCTAGAAGTTTCTAGTAGGAAGAAGACGAGTCGTAACTGCTCATCAATACAGAAGAAAGAGAGAGAACAAAAAAATACACATTAGTGCTATGTAACAAATAGGATGAGTATATATATATATATATATATATATATATATATATATATATATAGGAAATCCAAGGTTAAGGTAATACCATTTATTGGCTAACTCAATAAGATTGAAAATGCGAGCTTTCGAAGTTGTTCAAGCTTCTTCTTCAGGCATAATACAGATCTGTAATGTAGACACACATTTATTTAGAAAGCTACAACAAAGAAGTGACAATTGTTTTTACACTGACACACATGAAAAATAGCTAAGTCGTAAAATTGTATACTGCGAGATAAGAATCAGGGGGATTATAACAATTAATGGTGGGTTGATAAGAATGAGAGGGGGAGAGAAAGTGTGTGGAATTTTTTATTGCTCTCACACATATATATATATATAAGGGCTGATTCACGACGTGAGAATTTTTTTCTCTTGCAATTTTTGCAAGAAGGCAAATGTCCTAATGATTTTTTTTCCCTTAGTGCGACTCAGCGGCATTTTAAAGTGGACCAAAACCCAGGATTTTGACTATCCCGGGTTTTGGTCCTTTCCCCCGGGGCATACCGATTGGGGTGAAACCCTCCAGATCGCCGAAGAGAACTCACCTCTAACCGGTCCTATGTCGTATGTGCGGCCGTTCGCCCAATCAGTGCGCTCGGAGCCCCTGACGTCACGTCTTCTAAGCCTTTGTCTAAGGCCAGCGGTCCGAGCGTGCTGGCGGCCGCATCCCCTGCTTCCCTCTAACAGGGAGCGTGCCTGTGCCGGCCATTCACAAATGCCTGGCGTGGGCATGCGCCCTGCTAGAGGGATAGCGGGAATGCGTCCGAGGCTCACGCATGCGCTTTTGGGTTGGGAAACAAGGAAAGTATATGGGGGGTTTCACATAGCGGGGCATCCCGCTTTTGGATGCCCCGAGTGGAGAGAATCGATCGGCAGGGGAATCTTATAGGTTCCCGGGCCGATCGCGGTGGGTTTTGGTCTGCTTCAAATGATTGCACAGCAGTTTAAAGTAGACCAAAATCCACAGTCAGAGGCAGTCTGATTTCCCCCTCCCCAGGGTATCCAGATTCGGGATGCCCCGCTGTGTGGAAACTCCCCAGGTCGCCTAATAAATTCACCTTCTCCCCCGATCCAATGGGGTAGTCGTAAATCTTCAAACTTTTCAGGGTAGGAAAGATAGACATTTCTTAAAGTGCACCAACACCCAGGGGTGATCGGCCCGGAAATCTATAAGATTCCCGGGCCGATCACCTCCCACCCCGCGGGACATCCGAGATCGGGATGTCCCGCGGGGTGAAACCCCCCAGAAACCCCAAAAAGATCTTACCTGATCTGCCGCCGCTTCCGCCGCCGCCTCCAGACGTGCGCGCGCCCGCGCAGGCCCTCTGTGAATGGCCGGCGGGGGGCGCGCGCGCGCCGACAGTGACGCGCGGGAGGCGGCGGCGGGCGGCTTGGACGTTCCTGTCCCCCGCCTGGACGTTGGCGGGGATTGGCTGCGGCGTTCACGTGGGAGCGGGGAGAGGTGAGTTTTTGGGGGTTTCTGGGGGGTTTCACACAGCGGGGCACCCCCGATCGGGGTGCCCCGCCGAAGTGGACCAAAACCCATAGTGAAAATCCTGGGTGTTGGTCCACTTTAAATTAGGACACGGGATGATGAAGCCACACCCCCTCATTGAGGGACGGATAGGAGATACATTGTAACAGTTAAAATAGAAACACTTTGAATAGGCAAATGTATCATTTATTGCTGCAGATCTGCATGGTACACATCAAAGAGGGACAATAAGTAAATGAAGACACACCCCCTCATTGAGGGATGGGTGAAGCCACACCCCCTCATTGATTGATGGATAGGAGACAGAATGTAACAGTTACAATATAAACACTTTGAATAGGCAAATGAATCATTTATTGGTGCAGATCTGCATGTTACACCTCAAAGAGGGACAATATGTAAATGAAGCCACACGCCCTCAGTGAGGGATGATTGAAACCACGCCCCCTTATTGATTGATGGATAGGAGATAGGATGTAACAGTTACAACAATAGAAACACTTCAAATAGACAAATGATTCATTTATTGCTGCAGATCTGCATGTTACACCTCAAAGAGGGACAAATGAGAACAACAAGGGGCAGGGCATATGGACTCAAAAGAGGGACAGTCCCTCCAAATCAGGGACACTTAGGGGGTATGCATCTGATCTGAGGTCTGAAGGGTCAACAAAAGTGGATTTCCATTTAAAGGGACAGTCCAGGCAACAACAATAAAAAGGCCGCAAGCAGCTCACCTGAAATCTGTCCCATGTGCCATATGGAAACATATAAGATAGGCTCTTATTCAGGGTAAAGGTCTGGATTAATGTGGGCAATCTGTATGTACAGAGGGGGAAACATATAAGGTAGGCTCTTATTCAGGGTGAAGGTCCGGATTAATGTGGGCAATCTGTATGTACAGGGTGTGGGAAACATATAAGATAGGCTCTTATTCGGGGTGAAGGTCTGGATTAATGTGGGCAATCTGTATGTACAGGGCGTGGGAAACATATAAGATAGGCTCTTATTCAGGGTGAAGGTCCGGATTAATGTGGGCAATCTGTATGTACAGAGGGGGAAACATATAAGATAGACTCTAATTCAGGGTGAAGGTCCGGATTAATGTGGGCAATCTGTATGTACAGGGTGTGGGAAACATATAAGATAGGCTCTTATTCATGGTGAAGGTCCGCTTTAAAGGAGCACCTGTTACCCCATTCCTCCCAGCACAGAAATAGACCTGTATCCTATAAAGGGCACCTGCAACTTCCAATGTTTCTGGAATAACCGCTAACCTCACTATTAATATCGCTGGCCGATTAACTTCCCGCTTGGCTTGGCAAGTAACGAGCTGGCCAACTGGCAACTGTGCATAGCGCCGCCGGACCCTTCATGTAACGCCCCCGCCAAGTGGGAATCTTTAATGCTATTTTGAAGATCCTGTAATGCACATTCCGGCTCCATAGCAGAGAAGCTGGAGTGCATGCACGAGATCTGAGAGAAGCTCAAATTGTCCTCAAAGCGGACCCAAACCTACCTACCTTCTGCTGATTGTCCACCTGTCCTTAAAGTGGACCAACACCCAGTGGGATCGGCCCCGGGAATCTATAAGATTCCCGGGCCGATCCGATCCCTCCCCGCGGGGCAACCAAAATCAGGATGCCCCGCTGTGTGAAACCCCCCAGGACGCCCGCTGCACTTACCTGATTGCTTCTCTCTAGCAGGGCGCGTGCCCACACCAGCCATTTGTGAATGGCCGGCGCGGGCGCGCTCCCTGTTAGAGGGAAGCGCGAGATGCGTCCGCCAGCTTGCTCGGAGCCGCTGCGGCAAGACCTCGCATTGATGCACATACCACAGCAGCTCAGAGCGCGCTGATTGGACGAGCGGCCGGGAATGCGCCGTAGGAGCGGTGTGAGGTGAGTTGTAACTTGCGATCTGGGGGGTTTCACATAGCGGGGCACCCCGATCAGGGGTGCCCCGCTATGTGAAACCCCCCAGATCGCAAGTGGACCAAAACCCAGGATAGTCAAAATCCTGGGTGTTGGTCCACTTTAAGGCGGAGCCAAACCTACCTACCCACCTACTGCCGATTGTCCTCTTCCTGGGAATATACAAGTAAGACAGTATTTCAGCTTGCTCTGAAATATGCTAAAAGACTCCCGGGAGGCCGATTTCCTTATCCCTGGGGCAACCCCGCTGTGTTAAAGTGGACCAAAACCCAGGATTTTCACTATCCTGGGTTTTGGTCCTTGCCTCTAGGGCACCCCGATCGGAGGTGCCCCGCTGTGTGAAACCCCCCAGGTCGGCAAAAACAACTCACCTCTTCCTGGTCCTACGGCGCATGTGCGGCTGCTCGTCCAATTGGCGCACTCGAAGCCGCTGATGTCACGTCGTCTAAGGCTTCGTCTAAGGCCAGCGGCTCCCAGCGCGCTGACAGCCGCATCCCCCACTACCCTCTAACAGGCAGCGTGCCCTGCCAGAGGGATAGCGGCATGTGCCGTTGACCCAAAAAAGAATGTAAGTGTTTGGGGCGACCTGGGGGGTTTCACACAGAGGGGCATCCTGATTTGGATGCCCCGGGCAGGAGGGGATTGATCTTCCCAGGAATCTCATAGATTTCCAGGCCGATCACTCTGGGTTTTGGTCCACTTGAGACCCAAAAGATTACCTAGTATACTCGCGTGGCCAAAGATCCTACAGCGCATGCATGGCCAGCATCTCTGCTATACCTTTAAAGTGGACCTTCACCCTGAATAAGAGCCTATCTTGTATGTTTCCCCCCCTGTACATACAGATTGCTCACATTAATCCGGACCTTCACCCTGAATAAGAGTCTATCTTATATGTTTTCCCCCCTGTACATACAGATTGCTCACATTAATCCGGACCTTCACCCTGAATAAGAGTCTATCTTATATGTTCCCCCCCCTGTACATACAGATTGCTCACATTAATCCGGACCTTCACCCTGAATAAGAGCCTACCTTATATGTTTCCCACACCCTGTACATACAGATTGCCCACATTAATCCGGACCTTCACCCTGAATAAGAGCCTATCTTATGTTTCCCCCACCCTGTACATACAGATTGCCCACATTAATCCGGACCTTCACCCTGAATAAGAGCCTACCTTATATGTTTCCCACACCCTGTACAAACAGATTGCCCACATTAAGAATCATCCTACCTGCATCTATTGCATGTTATGAGCCTTTAAACACCCAAGGTGGTGACTCAAGGAGCATCAGGCAGCCTGCAAACAGGAAGTGTCTTCTGACTGTGCTGCTCTGCGTTCTGGGATTGCTGACCTTTCCCTGACCCCAGCTCTGCTCTGTCTGAGCAAAGCACAGCTATAACCCTGCCCCTGTACTTTATCCCACTCTCCTCTCCTCAGTAATTGTGATGCTTCTGAGTCAAGATGGCGGCACCCGTATCCTAGAGTCCTGAACAGAGTTGCAGCCCAGTGGGGGAAAGAATAATAAGTGACTAAAAACTTAAAATATATTAATTTTAGATGCTGGGGAATAGTTTTTTAAGGCTTTTCAATAAATCATGGTGAAGGTCCAGTTTAAGTCTCTTTTGACTGTTTTGGTCCGCTTTAATTGCCTATCACTTAGCAACATTGTTTTGCCATTCCAGTCACCTCAGAGCGGGAAATATAATATTCTACCCTCACCGCCCCTAGCGACACTGACGTCACCGAGGCGCTTCTCTTTTAAAGTCGAGCTTGTATTGGATGAGCCAGCGGCGGTGGAGCGAGCGAGCCGCACAGCTATTGGCCCTTGCGGTTTTTTCGTGGGCGTGTCGATTTTTGTGTGTCCGAGCCTACGATTGGCTGATCAAGGACGTGACAGGAAGAACGCGGGAGATTTATGTTTACACGGCGGAGTTTCTCCGGCTGATCGGGTGAGGTAAATCGTTGGCCGTCGTTTCACTCAACTCGTTTTCTATGTTTATTAAAAATAATGGGGGCGATTACTTACAAAATCGTTGTACCGGGCTTGGAAAGTATTATGGTTGCTTTAAAAACAAAACCTTAATTAATTGCTACAACAATCATGAATTAAAACATAAATTAATATTTGCTATTATTATGATGGTAAAGTGAATCTGCTGCGATAAATGTTTAGAATAGGGGAGAAGTTACTTTATTTTAGACTTTTATTACATTTAGGTAACTTTGCTAAAGAGATTTCCCAGCACTTCCTGTCACGTTGGTGACACCCATGGCAGTGCTAGGGGCGGGGCTACCGGCTCCAGGGTTTCCCAGGGAGTCTCTTTTTGGGTGTGTTGCATCACATGCGCCTGCAAAGCTACAAATATGCCACATATTTGCTAAGAAACACCTCTCCTGCAAGCCCGGGGGCATAGATAGAGGGGGCCTGAGAATGAGTGGGGGGCGCCATTTTGAATCGTTGCCCCGGGTGCCAGAAAGCCTAGTTAGGCCCAAGACCATGGCCTCGATTCAATTATTCTCATGGTAGTAAAAGATTAAATTCATGAGAAAAAAAGCCTTAGGCCTCGATTCAATAAAGGTAGAAAAAAATTCTCATGGTAGTAAAAAATTCAATTGATGAGAAAAAAAAGCCTGAGAATGTCACTGTTACTGAATCACCAGATAAAAAGACAATGAAAGTCAATGGCAGCTTTTACTACAGTGTAGAAAGGAGGAAACAGTTCTCTACTTTTTTTAGGAGTAAAAAAGTGCCATTGACTTTCATTGTTTTCTTATCTAGTGATTCAGTAACAGTGATATTCTCAGGCTTATTTTTCATGAATTGAATCTTTTACTACCATGAGAATGTTTTTTCTACCTTTATTGAATCGAGGCCCATGTCATGTACTCGCCTACCTCCTGCAGCGGCCTCCCGACAGGGTTGGCTTTAGGTTTAGACGGGCCTTAGGGCAACATATCCTCAGTGAGCCCCCAGGGGTGCGGAAGGACGTGCAAGACACGATGGTAAAGTTGCGTGTATAGTTAAAGTGGACCAAAACCCACAGAGACATAGGCCGGGGAGCTATAAGATTCCAGGGCTGCTTGATTCTACCCCCCTGGGGCATCCAGAATCGTAATGCCCCACTGTGTGATACCCCCAGGTCGGCCAGAAACTCACCTTTCCCGGTCCAACTGCACATGTGCGAGCAGTGGCCGCATCACTGCTATCCCTTTAGCAGGGGACGTGCCTGCATCAGGCATTTGTAAATGCCCAGCGCCGGAACGCTCCCTGTTAGAGGGAAGCAGGGGATGCGGCTGCCAGCACGCTCGGATCCGCTCGCCTTAGACGTAGGGGCGGATCTGAGCGTGCTGATTGGACGAGAGGCCGCGCATGTGCTGTGGGCCCAGTTCATTCAGGCGACCTGGGGGGTTTCACACAGCGGGGCATCCAATCGGGGTGCCCCAGGGGCAAGGACCAAAACCCGGCATAGTCAAAATCCTGGGTTTTGGTCCACTTTAATATTACCAAAGTCATAATAGAATGAAGGAAAGAAAGAAAGAAAGAACAAAAAATAAAAATTGATGACAAAATGAGAAAAATAAACAGAAAGAAAAAGAGACTGAAAGAGCAGGAAAAATGCTTAGAATGGTGGAGGAGTTACATTATTTTAGACTTTTACCTAAAAGTAATAACTTTGTTGAAGAGATTTCCCAGCACTTCCTGTCACGTTGGTGACACCCATGGCAGTGCTAGGGGCGGAGCTACCGGCTCCAGGGTTTCCCAGGGAGTCTCTTTTTTGGTGTGTTGCATTACATGCTTCAGTAAATCTTCAAATATGCCACATATTTGGTAAGAAACACTTCTCCTGCAAGCCCAGGGGCATAGGGGGCAGACGGGGCATGTGCCCTGGGTGCAGCAGGTGCCAGGGGGGCATCAAAGTGGGACCTGAGCACAGTTGGGGGGGGGGGGTGCGCCATTTTGAATCTTTGCCCCGGGTCCTGGAAAGCCAAGTTACTTCTCTACCCAAGACCATGTCATGTACTCACCTACCTCCTGCAGCTCTGTCCTGCGGTGGCCTCCCGACAGGGTTGGCTTTAGGTTTAGGCGGGCCTTAGGGCAACATATTCTCAGTAGGCCCCCGGGGGTGCGGAAGGACGCGCAAGCCACGATGGGAAAGTTGCATGTATGGTTAAAGCGGACCTTCACCCTGAATAAGAGCCTATCTTGTATGTTTCCCCCTGTACATAAAGATTGCCCACATTAATCCGGACCTTCACCCCGAATAAGAGCCTATCTTATATGTTTCCCACACCCTGTACATACAGATTGCTCACATTAATCCGGACCTTCACCCTGAATAAGAGCCTATCTTATATGTTTCCCCCACCCTGTACATACAGATTGCTCACATTAATCCGGACCTTCACCCTGAATAAGAGCCTATCTTATATGTTTCCCCCACCCTGTACATACAGATTGCTCACATTAATCCGGACCTTCACCCTGAATAAGAGCCTATCTTATATGTTTCCCACACCCTGTACATACAGATTGCTCACATTAATCCGGACCTTCACCCTGAATAAGAGCCTATCTTATATGTTTCCCCCACCCTGTACATACAGATTGCTCACATTAATCCGGACCTTCACCCTGAATAAGAGCCTATCTTATATGTTTCCCACACCCTGTACATACAGATTGCTCACATTAATCCGGACCTTCACCCTGAATAAGAGCCTATCTTATATGTTTCCCACACCCTGTACATACAGATTGCTCACATTAATCCGGACCTTCACCCTGAATAAGAGCCTATCTTATATGTTTCCCACACCCTGTACATACAGATTGCTCACATTAATCCGGACCTTCACCCTGAATAAGAGTCTATCTTATATGTTTCCCACACCCTGTACATACAGATTGCTCACATGCACCTGCATCTACTGCATGTTATGAGCCTTTAAACATCCAAGATGGCGGCTCATGGAGCCTCAGGCAGCCTGCAAACAGGAAGTGTCTTCTGACTGTGTTGCTCTGCATTCTGGAATTGCTGACCTTTCCCTGACCCCAGCTCTGTTCTGTCTGTGCAAAGCACAGCTATAACCCCGCCCCCCTGCACTTTATCCCGCTCTCCTCTCAGTATGTGATGCTTATGAGGCAAGATGGCGGCGCCCGTATCCTAGAGTCCTGAACAGAGTTGCAGCCCAGTGGGGGGAAAGAATAATAAGTAAGTGACTAAAAACTTAAAATATATTAATTTTAGATGCTGGGGAATAGTTTTTTAAGGGTTTGGGCTTTTCATTAAATCCTGCTGGAGGTCCGGTTTAAAGTGGACCAAAACCCACAGAGATCGGCCCGGGAAGCGATAAGATTCCAGGGCCGCTTGATTCCCTCCCCCCGGGGCATCCAGAATCGGGATGCCCCGCTGTGTGATCAGCAAGAAACTTACGTTCTTTCCAGTCGAACGGCGCTTTGCGAGCAGCGGCCGCATCCCTGCTATACCTTTAGCAGGGGGCGTTCCGGTGCCAGGCATTTGTGAATGGTCGGTGCAGACGCACTCCCTGTTCGAGGGTAGCAGAGGATGCGACCACCAGCACGCTTAGATCCGCTCGCCTTAGATGAAGGGGCGGGAGTGGATCCGAGCGCGCTGATTGGACGAGAGGCCGCGCATAGGCCGTAGGCCCAGGGAGAGGTGAGTTTGTTCGGGTGACCTGGAGGGTTTCACACAGCGGAGCATCCCTGATCGGGGTGCCCATAGGGCAAGGACCAAGACCCAGTATAGTCAAAATCCTGGGTTTTGGTCCACTTTAATATTACTCTATTATTATTCTATTACTATTACTAAGTACTATTACTAAGTAGTAATAGAATGAAGGAAATAAAGAGAGAATAAAAAATAAATAGAGGAAATAATAGGAACAAAAAATGACAGGAAAAAAAAACAGCAGAAAAAAATGACAGAAAACCGAAAGTATAGAAGAGGGAAAAATGGAATGGCAAAAAACTATACATAAAATAGAGAGAAACGAAAAAGAGAGGGAAAGCAATGTTAGAAGAAAAGAAACATAATACTGGAGGACTGGTGAAAGAAGGAAAAAAAATATTTATAGCGGAACAAACCCCAGCAGCGGCCGTCTGGGATCTAAAAGCTTTCAGGGCCGTCAGCTGGCTTTCCGCTGTGTGAAAACCCCCAGAGCGCCGATAAACACTCACCTTTCCCCGGTCCAACGGCACATGTGCGGCCTCCCGTCCAATCAGACGGCTCTGATAGTTGATAATGCATTGTTGTGGGAGTGCTCCAGCCATTCAGGCTGGGGCTCCCCATTCATCCCAATCACAGCCACTTGGCGAATTACATCATCACTGCAACACATCACTACAATCACTGCTCTGATTGGACGGGAGCCAGCACATGCGCCTTTGTACCGGGTGGGAGTTAAGCAGATCGAGCGTTTTGGGGGGTTTCACACAGCAGGGCATCCAGGAAACTAAACTAACCCGGGGTTTGTTCCGCTTTAAAGTGAAACAAAACCCGTGAATTTCAGCTCTCCCGGGATTTGTTCAGGGTCCCCGGGGGAATCCCAAATTGGGATGCACTCCTTTGTGATTCGGCAAACGGCTCTGATAGTTGATATTGGGGAGCTCCTGCATTGAAGCGAGCCATTCATCCCAATCAGAGCCACTTGGCGCATTACATCATCACTGCAACACATCACTACAATCACTGCTCTGATTGGACGGGAGCCAGCACATGCGCCTTTGTACCGGGTGGGAGTTTGTGAAACCTCCCAGAAAGAAAAACTAATTTAAAGGGGAACAAAACCCAGCAGCGGCTGGTCTGGGATCTAAAAGCTTCCAGGGCCAGCCGCTGGGTTTCCCCGGGGGCATCCTGAATTGGGATGTCCCATGTGTGAACACCCCCAGGCTTTTGACACATGGGACACTCGCCTTTCCCCGGTCCAACGGCCCATGTGCCGCCTCCCGTCCAATCAGAGCCGCTTGCTCAAATGACGTGATTCGGCAAACGGCTCTGATAGTTGATAATGGGGAGCTCCTGCATTGTAGTGTGAGCCATTCAGGCTGGGGCTCCCCATTCATCCCAATCAGAGCCGCTTGGCGAATTACATCATCACAGCAAGCGGCTCTGATTGGTTGGAAGCCAGCGCATGCGCCATTGCATCGCATGGGAGTTAAGCAGATCAGGTGTTTTGGGGGGTTCCACACAGCGGGATGCCCCAGGGAAGTGGAAAAACTGGGAAAGTAAACCCGGGTGAATTTCATCTCTTTGGATTTGTTCAGTTTCCCCGCATTGTGAAAACTCCCAGAAAGAAAAAAATCTAAAGGGACTCTGTAGTCAAAGTGTATAAACTGTCATTCAGCAGTTCACCTCATCATGGCTACACTCTTCCTTCCTGTCAGAACACTGCTGCTCCTGGAAGTATAAACAAGGCAAAGAGTAGTGGCACACCCGCTGAATTTGTTTGCCATAGACCACAAATCATAGGGCTAAGCTGGTGGTCTAAAGCTCCTCATCTTCAAACTGTGGACACTGGGAGAGAGGTAGAACAGCCAGGGTGATGAGAATACGTGTCTTACAGACCCCGCCCATTATGCTGATTATTATGCGGCATCACGGAGCTAAGGGCCTCCCCCAAACATTTTAAAATATAAATCATAATGTGTAAACCTCTATCTCTTCCATTTCTTCAGCTTAGAAATAGAAAACCGTGGTCAACAGGCCTGAAAGGTGTATAATACTACCCTTTTTCCTCATTGGAATGATAATTTTTGTGATTGTAAAGCAAAATTGCTGTATATCTTTTACTTTCAAATAAAAATAATTGAACGAGAAATAGAAAACCGTTTAGGACAGCACCAAACGTAGCCTGACACAATGGTGTAATTGCTTTTGCCTTTTGTATCCCTTTTAAAGCGGAACAAAACCAGTAAATTTTGACTTTCCCAGGCTTTTTTCTATTTGCCTGGGGCATCCCGAATTGGGATGTGTGACCCCCCCCAGAAAGACGTTTCCACTCGCCTCCTCCTGGATCCAATGGCGCATGCAAGCTCCAGAATGGCGATACCTTTATTTTTCAACTGTGCCAGGCTGTTGGTCCGGTTTAATTATAGTATTGGTAAGAGCTTTTCTTTGTTATGTTGGAGTCGGTACATTTCTACCAAAACTAGATCCGACTCCACATCCCTGGTAATGTGCGTATCTGGCAAACTATCTTATTTGCACTTGCTTTATTCATCAGGTGCGTGCGGACGTGGGTGCCGAAGGGTTCGTAGCAATGGGCATTTGCGCCATATTACCACAAAACCTCAAGCAAGTGGTTCCTTGGGGGATTTTTCTGAGGTCCTTGACAACTATTTTCACTTACAGTTCGTTCCTGAATTTTTTCCCCCCTCCTATCTCATCCTTGATTCAGAGCCCGGTGAGAATTCTGAAATAAAGAAAGGAGAGGCGATCTACTATAATTTCCCCACTTTTTATTACATGTACTGTTGTTTTCACTGTGTATATAACAGCATCCATGTGCACTAACTCCCTATTAAATATCAGTGTTTTATTTGCATACAAATTATAGTACTACTACTACCGTGTTTCCCCGAAAATAAGACCTACCCCGAAAATAAGGCCTACTGTGCTTTTAGCATGAAGGCTAAATATAAGGCCATCCCCGAAAATAAGACACCCCCCCCCGAAATAAGACCTCCCCCCAAAATACCGTATTTGCCGGCGTTCGGGTGACATACCTGCAGACAGGGGCGGACTGGCCATCGGGCGCACCAGGAGAAGCTCAGGTCGGTGAGCAGCTGAAACAGGCTGGTTGCGGGTGAGTGGCGATGTGCAGGAGGGCGGTAGAGGTACCGGTAGCAGCCAACATGCGTGGGGGAGGGAAGCGGAGTTAGCGGCCGACAAGCTGAAAGGCGGGAGCGAGGAGGGAGGCCGATGTGAGTGCCGCAGGGTTGTAGCTGCCGTCATGCGGGAGGGCGGCGAATGAGCATCCGATGTGCAGGAGGGCGGGTGGTGACACTGGCCAATCAACGTTCTGACGTTTGCATACGGTACCTCGCAACTGGGCAGGACAATCACGGATTGGTTGTTATGTCCCGCCGCCCCGCCCCCTCAGGAAATGTCCCGGAATGCCATTGGAGCAGAGTGCAGGGCCGCAGGAGGCATAAGGCCATGTGAGGCTGCAGCGGCGGCGCCTGTCTCTTTCGCCTGACAGAGCGGAGCCGGCTAGCTGCGGGAGTTGGGGGGGGGGGTGTGGTCCCAGCAGCTGATCCACCAATGAATCAGGCGGCACAGGCTGAGGGCCTTCTGATCACCCGCCCCACTGTCTGATCGCTCACTGGACGCCTGCTGCTTCAACAATACCGTAGGTGAGTGCTTGCTGGAGAGGCTGAGGTAAGCATACCTCTTAAGTGTCCCTATTTGGAGGCCGTGTCCCCCTGTCCCTCGTTGTTCTCATTTGTCTGTCTTTGAAGTGTAACATGCAGATCTGCAGCAATGGTTCATTTGTAAAAATTTGTAAAAATGTAAGACATCCCCTGAAAATAAGACCTAGCGCATCTTTGGGAGCAAAAATTAATATAGGACAGTGTCTTATTTTCGGGGAAACAGGGTATACTACTATAATTTGTATGCAAATAAAACATTGAGATTTAATAGGGAGTTAGTGCACATGGATGCTGTTACATACACAGTGAAAACCACAGTACATGTAATAAAAAGTGGGTAAATTATAGTAGTTCGCCTCTCCTTTCTTTATTTCTGTATGCATCATATCTCTGTATGGTGGAACAGAGAGTTTGGGGAAGGCTGAACACTGACCCGCATGTGAATCTATAATCCTCTTAATTATCTCGGCAACTCGTAGAGGTGTGCTTAAACCACTCCTATTTGCTTAGGAGAGAAAAATGCCATTGACTTTTATTGTCTACCGGGTGTAAATTTTCACCTGGCTCTGAATCAGGTAGACAATGAAAGTGAATGGCAATTTTCTCTCCTAAAAATGAGTGAGAATTCTCACCTGCCTCTCAATCGAACCCAAGGTAGACAATGAAAGTGAATGGCAGGTTTCTCCTATAAAAATGGAGTGAGAATTCTCTCCTGGCTCTGAGTCGACCCCAAGGTAGACGATGGAAGTGAATGGCAGTTTTCTCCTATAAAAATGGAGTGAGAATTCTCACCTGGCTCTAAATCGACCGCAAGGTAGACAATGAAAGTGAACAGCAATTTGCTCTTCTAAAAATGAAGTGAGAATTCTCACCTGGCTCCGAATCAGCCCCAAGGTAGACAATGAAAGTGAATGGCGGTTTTCTCTCCTAAAAAAGGAGTGAGAATTCTCATCTGGCTCTGAGTCGACCCCAAGGTAGACAATGGAAGTGAATGGCAGTTTTCTCCTATAAAAATGGAGTGAGAATTCTCACCTGGCTCTGAGTCGACCCCAAGGTAGACAATGGAAGTGAATGGCAGTTTTCTCTTCTAAAAAATGGAGTGAGAATTCTCACCTGGCTCTGAATCGGCCCCAAGGTAGACAATGAAAGTGAATGGCGGTTTTCTCTCCTAAAAAAGGAGTGAGAATCCTCACCTGGCTCTGAATCGGCCCCAAGGTAGACAATAAAAGTGAATGGCAGTTTTCACTTCAAAAAATGGAGTGAGAATTCACACCTGGCTCTGAATCCGTCCCAAGGTAGACAATGAAAGTGAAAGGCGGTTTTCTCTCTTAAAAATGGACTGAGTTTCCTCAGCAGGCTCTGAATCGACCCCAAGGTCTTTATCTGGGACGCGTTTTATCTGGTCTCAAGAACCTAGGCCCCTGAGGCACATTATAGACGTTCAAGCTAGCTACATTTTTTTCTAGTAGTCAATATTATTGCATGCCACACGCTGATTGCGTGTGCCGTGTTATTCCATTCTGTTTCCCAACCTGATTGGAGGAGAGCCGCACATGAACCGTGGGTTTTTGGAAAGGATAAGAAAGACGTGCGAACGGGGGGGGGGGGGGTTCACACAGTGGGCATCCCAAATCGGGATGAACCAGGGGCGCAAATCACAACCCGGGTTAGTGAAAATCACGGCTTTTGGTCCACTTTAAGAATGTCTATTTCAGAGGCCCGAAATTGGGCTCGCCTGCTGATACCTGAAGGGGGGGGGGGGGGATCCTCCTTGTGGAAAGTTAAACTTGACGTTTAAAAAAGCCAATAAGCCCAATACATGACAAACATGTGAAGGTGATGTGTTTCAGGGGTGTATTCCCCCCTAGTCTTACTTTAAGTAGGGATAGGTGAGGGGGGACAGCTGACATTAGAATATAGTCCATAAAGCATTTCCTGTCTGCAGTGCCCAGACCCGAAGTAAGGCACCGCACTGCCTTGTAGTGGCCAGCAGTGTGCGCTGCAGGTAAGGCAAACTCCCTTACATTTAGAATTAGGTTTGTCAGGGCCTTAAAGCGGACCTTCACTCTAAATAAGAGTCTATCTTATATGTTTCCCACACCCTGTACATACAGATTGCCCACATTAAAAATCATCCTACCTGCATCTACTGCATTTTATAAGCCTTTAAACATCCAAGATGGCGGCTTATGGAAGCTGCCATTTTTGCAGGCAGCCTGCAAACAGGAAGTGCCTGCAAACAGGAAGTGACTGTGCTGCTCTGCATTCTGGGACTGCTGACCTTTCCCTGACCCCAGCTCTGCTCTGTCTGAGCAAAGCACAGCTATAACCCGCCCCCCTGTACCTTATCCCACTCTCCTCTCCTCAGTAAGTGTGATGCTTCTGAGTCAAGATGGCGGCGCCCGTATCCTAAATTCCCGAACAGAGTTGCAGCCCAGTGGGGGAAAGTATAATAAATTAGTGACTAAACATGTAAAATATATTAATTTTAGATGCTGAGGAATTGTTTTTTAAGAGTTTGGGCTTTTCATTAAATCAGGGTGAAGGTCCGGTTTAAACCGGACCTTCACCATGATTTAATGAAAAGCCCAAACTCTTAAAAAAACTGTTCCCCAGCATCTAAAATTAATATATTTTAAGTTTTTAGTCACTAACTTATAATTCTTTTCCCTACTGGGCTGCAACTCTGTTCAGGAATTTAGGATACGGGCGCCGCCATCTTGACTCAGAAGCATCACACTTACTGAGGAGAGGAGAGTGGGATAAGGTACAGGGGGCGGGTTATAGCTGTGCTTTGCTCAGACAGAGCAGAGCTGGGGTCAGGGAAAGGTCAGCAGTCCCAGAATGCAGAGCAGCACAGTCAGGAGGCACTTCCTGTTTGCAGGCTGCCTGATAAGATGGCGGCTTCCATAAGCCGCCATCTTGGATGATTAAAGGCTCATTACATGCAGTAGATGCAGGTAGGATGATTTGTAATGTGAGCAATCTGTATGTACAGGGTGTGGGAAACATATAAGATAGACTCTTATTCAGAGTGAGGGTCCGCTTCAACTGAGGGCAGTGCAGGCCACAGGTTGTGCAACGCTGGTTAAGGTATACTTCAATATGCTGAGTCCATGCGGGTTCCCCTGCCCCATAAAATACTTGCCTCAAACGAGGGGATCTTTTAGCCCCAAAGAGGTTAATCAAAACCCAGACACCGCTTGGGTTGGCTGTAAAACTGAATGAGATGCTAAAACATCAAAACTACGACCTAACTGACTAACTGGAGCTGACAATCCCTAGCCCTGGGTGCCATGTCTTCACCCAGCTTAAATCACAGCAGCAGGGATCCATGAGCCACATATGCGAGCTGCAGGTTTGGGACCCCTGTTCTATGTCTTTAGCTGTTCTGAAAGTCCAGGAATACAAATTCTGTATATATGTTACATGGTAACAATGTAAGCTAGTATCTGTAGTTGCACAGCACACAGATCGGGACTGGCTGTAGGGTCTACAGTGCATTATACATAACTAGATGTCTATTGTGGGGCATTACACACCCAGTAGGCAGAGATTCGTAAAATGTCTACTATAACCAGTATAATGAATAATATGTTAAGTTAAATCTTTTTGTCATTTGCTTAAGGAATGGATCCAGAGACCACAGCCTTGAAGTTTCCATTCCCCTTTTCTCCGTACCCCATCCAGGAGCAGTTTATGACCGCGCTGTATCGTGTCCTAGAGGAGGGCAAAGTTGGCATTTTCGAAAGTCCTACAGGAACGGTAAAGATAAAATAAGTGTCCAGCTGAAAGACTAGACTCATGATTGCAAAATGGTTGTCACTAATGGTGTGAATTGGCAAGAATCTGGCGATACGATATGTGTCACGATACACATATGACGATACAATATATCCCGATTCCGTCTCAAAGACAATATATTAGACAATATATTTTTGTTAATGAATATAGCTTTGGAAAACCTGATCTACACATCAATACAACATTCACACATACATAACAACAACGCAGGACGGCTCTCGCGGATTCTCGTTTCTCTGCTGCGGGTGGGACAGATCTGCTGAATAACAGGCTCTTGTGCGGTGCGCTGCTAACTAGAGGTCGGGAGTAAAAGTTACTTATAAATAGTTTATAAAAAATCGATTCAAACATATTTTGAATCATTACTAGTATTGTCTAATGAAATAACACCATATTCGGCAGAATCGATTTTTTTTGACACCCCTAGTTGTCACCAGTAGCACTGACAACAGGTATAAAAGCTTCCAACTTAGTACAAAACAAGGGTTTCCTGGAGTCAGTAAAGTGGTGGCCAGCTAATCTTATGAGCTTTTTCGCCATGCATCCTCCAGGACAGCTAGCCACTGACTTCCTCCCCCTAAACAGGAAACACAAACTGAAAGATTATTAAAGCCTACCCCTTCCCCTCAGCCCTCAATGTTTTTGTGTTTTCTGCCAGGAAACATGTGATGGTGTGTTCGTGGATTGAGGGATGATGGCGGGTTTGGATCCCTCTGGTTCCCATGTGTTCCCCCTATTTTTTATTACAGAACCTCAGCTAAGTCGGGTACACACTGTAGGTTTTTTCTTGTACCCCTATGGGGAGGGGGTGGAACATTGTGGGCACTATCCCTTCTTTCCGCTGGGCGCTGCTATGTAATGTGGGTCGGGTGCCAGGGTCAGTATGGCATTATGGATCAGGCTCTGAATGGGCTTCTGGCCAGTAGGAGGGCAGTGGGCTGGAGGTTCTCCTTCTC
This sequence comes from Gastrophryne carolinensis, assembly GCA_027917425.1. Lineage (NCBI taxonomy): Eukaryota > Metazoa > Chordata > Amphibia > Anura > Microhylidae > Gastrophryne > Gastrophryne carolinensis. Next base: position 13,904,833 of record CM051238.1, on the reverse strand, counting down.
TTCCGGTGACGTCAATTCCGGGTTGGGGGGCATGGAGTGGGATGGTGCAAGACGTCATCCTTAGGCATCCAAAATGGCGCTGGAACGCTGGAGAAAGGAGCACCTGAGGTTTTCTCCGGTTAGGGAGAAACACAGCAGAGAGACTCGGAAAAGATTGGTGGCAGTGGGGGAGCAGCAGCAGTATTAAAGGGCACCGACCGCAATTCAGCAACATGGGCGGTGGTAATTCTCAGGACTCAGTAAATTTTCCTTACCCCAGGGTGGTTAATGGTGCAGGGGAAGGAAGGAACCCAGGTCCCTAGTAAATGATGATGTCCTTCCCTTTCAGGGTAAGGAGGGAAAGGAGAAGCATGCCAAGCCTAAAGATCCTAGGGGCAAATAAGGATGTTAAAGGAGCAGTATCGCGAATTTTTCTTGGTGACTTATATTTAAATGGTACTTGGAATGTAGGTAGGTGTTGGAGTAAGAATTACAAATGTAGAAAAAAATGATGTGTGTGATGAACAGCTGGAGGCTAATAGCTGATGTTTATGTCTTGTCAGTGTCAGGAGCCGACACTCTGGCCTGTTCCATGCTGAGGAGAGGGGAGAACAATGTATCAGTTCCACGCTGAGGAGAATGTATCAAAGTCTCAGCTGTTCAGTGCTGGCAGCCGTCCAGCATAAGATTGCAACATTGCCTTATATATCTAAAACAGAGAGAAAAGCTCTAGAAGTCATTTAGCTGATTTTAACAGTTTTCCCTTCATGTTGGCTCTGCTGCAGAATCTTTTTACCAGTTTTTTTTTTATCAGTTTACCATTTTCTCTTTCATATTCTTATTTTTCTTTTTTCCATATGATCTTTCTTTCAGCTTTGTGTGTTTTGAGCAAAGCCCAACCCAGGATTTTTACTATCTGGAGTTTTGTTTTGTGCCCCTACGGGCATCCCTACTTGGGATGCCCTGATGTGGGAAATGCCCAAGTTCGCCTGTAAAAACGTACCTTTCCCTGTCCCACAGCGCATGCGTAGGCTCTCATCCAATCAGCTCTGTTTGCACGCAGATGGGGAGCCTGAGCAGTAACCTTCCTGGCCGCCCGGCCTGTCTAAATGACTATCTGCGTGAGCGCGCCAGAAAAATGGGGGGGATCTGTGGTTATCCAGGGGTCGTGTCACACAGTGGGCATCCTGATTTAGAATGGGGTTTTGTTCCACTTTAATACTTTTAGATTTTCCTGCACAGTTATTCAAAGAAGAATTTCAGTTATTTTCAGTCAGTTTAGTTTATTTTGTATAGATTTTACACATTTGAGTCACCTGGTCTCATAACAAAAGCAGCAGCTCACACACACACAGCCGTTACAGTGTCAGCCTCTGAGGTAAAGTGTTGCTAGGAGACCAGTGGGCTAAATGAAGCAGCTCACTAAATACAAGCCAGCAGATCCCCCTATTCAGCAAATGGACTGAGCCATTTTAATTATACAATTTAAAAGAGAGGCATATTTTTTTTCATTCTCTATCGCCAGATTATTCATACACATGTTAGAAGCTATTGTGTGGCTATTTAATTATTTATCTTTTTTAATGCAAAATTCGCGATACTGCTCCTTTAAGGAGCCTAAGACTCCTAAGGAAGTTAAAGACGGACCCTTATCTGGATCCTGCCAAAATTGCCAGATGCCCCTACCAGACAACTGGAACAATCAGTTATGTACACGTTGTTTCCAGGATGCAGTTACGCTTAATCTTAATCCCCTGATTTCAGGTATTTGGAGCGTCTGAAAGGGGGAATGGATAGCACATTTGCCTGGATCAGTTTTTCCCTGCCCTCCCGGCTCCCACCCCAGCTTACCCAGAGGACAGTTTGGTTGCCCAGGTTAGGGGTCTGGAAGCAAGTGGGTCATCCTGGGTGATCCCAGGGTTGAGAGCACCGGCTGAAGAAGAGTTAGCTTCTTCAGACAAATCTATTCACCTTTGCCACACAGAACAATCGGCTAAAATGGGGACGGCTGGCAGTTCTAGATTCAGGTTTGCAGTAGAATCTCATTCAGGCTATCTATACAGATTGAAACCCCAGCCCAACCTTTGTCTCTAAAGGATTCCTTATATCAGGGCTTTAAGGATCCTAAAACACCTAGGTTTTTTGTCCATGACATTATCAAGGAGATGGTTTCAAGGGAGTGGAGGAACCCAGAAGCCAGGTGGTTCTTCCCAAAATCATTAAAACCCAGGTTCCCCTTTGAGAAAGCGGACATAGCGCTTTGGGCTAAGGCTCCCAGAGTGGATGATCCCCTAGCCCAGATCTCTAAAAGGTCTGTCCTGTGCTTTGAAGGCATGGGATCTTTAAAGGACCCTACGGATAAACGGGCAGATATTTTTCTTATAATAATCTGGGACACTAATGCCTTTCTCTTAAAGTGGTCCTTCACCCTGAATAAGAGCCTATCTTATATGTTTCCCACACCCTGTACATACAGATTGCTCACATTAATCCGGACCTTCACCCTGAATAAGAGTCTATCTTATATGTTTCCCACACCCTGTACATACAGATTGCCCACATTAATCCGGACCTTCACCCTGAATAAGAGTCTATCTTATATGTTTCCCACACCCTGTACATACAGATTGCCCACATTAATCCGGACCTTCACCCTGAATAAGAGTCTATCTTATATGTTTCCCACACCCTGTACATACAGATTGCTCACATTAATCCGGACCTTCACCCCGAATAAGAGCCTATCTTATATGTTTCCCCCCACCCTGTACATACAGATTGCTCACATTAATCCGGACCTTCACCCTGAATAAGAGTCTATCTTATATGTTTCCCACACCCTGTACATACAGATTGCCCACATTAATCCGGACCTTCACCCTGAATAAGAGTCTATCTTATATGTTTCCCACACCCTGTACATACAGATTGCCCACATTAATCCGGACCTTCACCCTGAATAAGAGTCTATCTTATATGTTTCCCACACCCTGTACATACAGATTGGCCACATTAAAAGATATCCTACCTGCATCTACTGCATGTTATGAGCCTTTAAACATCCAAGATGGCGGCTTATGGAAGCTGCCATCTTATCAGGCAGCCTGCAAACAGGAAGTGCCTCCTGCTCGTGCTGCTCTGCATTCTGGGACTGCTGACCTTTACCTGACCCCAGCTCTGCTCTGTCTGAGCAAAGCACAGCTATAACCCGCCCCCCTGTACCTTATCCCACTCTCCTCTCCTCAGTAAGTGTGATGCTTCTGAGGCAAGATGGCGGCGCCCGTATCCTAAATTCCTGAACAGAGTTGCAGCCCAGTGGGGGAAAGAATAATAAGTTAGTGACTAAAAACGTCAAATATATTAATTTTAGATGCTGGGGAATAGTTTTTTAAGAGTTTGGGCTTTTCATTAAATCACGCTGAAGGTCCGGTTTAAAGCCTTTAATTGCCACGGACTGTGTGGGCTGGGTCTTAGAGACTTGGGTTGATAGTCTCAGGAGTGACCTTATTCGGGGAGCCACCCGAGGAGAAGATTTTAGATGCCTTACCTCTTGTCTCTAAAGTCGTATCATTTATTGTGGAGAGAAATGTTTCTCTGACCATTCCAAATCTCATCCCATGTACCTCCCTCTCTTTCAGGGCAAGTCTTTGAGTTTGATTTGTGGCTCTCTAACTTGGCTCAGAGACTTTGAAGAAAAAAAGCGTAAGGAGGAGGCCCTTGCTCTGTCTGGTGAGGATGATGGCAAGAAAGAAAATTCAAAGACCGATGACCCTCCTGCATCCACACTCCCGTCCTCTACCGAACCTGACTGGATCACACAGTTCCTAAACAAGAAGGAGGAGAAGGACTTGAAGAACAAGATAAAGGTAAGCTATGCTGCCCAAGTATTAAGGCATTTTGCTATTTCTTTTTTAATTTTGACTTGCTCTTTGGAAGTCCTGTTAGAATTTAGATTAAGCAGATCTTAAACCAGACCTAATGTATTGAATATATAATTGCTTATCCAATGGCAGGTTTATACCGTACATCATCCTTGTCCTGTGTTATGCTGGATGAGGCTCTTGTCTGGATATGTGGCACATCTTCATACAATATTGATAGCACAACCAAACTTTGCTTTCTATTTTGCTTCACGTGTCAGCTATGCTGCTTGCCTGCTTCTAGTGATTAGCAACCTTACATAGTTACATAGTTGATACGGTTGAAATAAGACATGTCCATATCCTGTCTGGATTACTGCAACATCCTTCTTTGTGGCTTACCAACTAACAGACTGGCCCCCCTCCAATCTATCCTGAACTCTGCTGCTCGCCTCGTCCATCTCTCCTCTCGCTCGTCCAGTTCTGCTCCTCTCTGCCAATCCCTACACTGGCTGCCAGTCCCACAGCGAATCCTGTTCAAAACTCTAACTCTCGCATACAAGGCTCTCTCCAACCAGGCCCCTCCCTACATCTCATCTCTAATCCAACAGTATCAACCTAGACGCAGCCTCCGCTCTTCTGCCGACCTTCTCCTGTCCTCCACCCTGGTCACCTCCTCTCACGCCCGCCTCCAGGACTTCTCACGTGCAACTTCAATCTTCTCGAATGCCCTCCCGCACCCAATCCGCCACTCCACAACCCTCAAAACCTTCAAAGGCGCCCGGGCAACTTCATGGACATCAAGGATGCATACCTTCACGTGCCAATCTTTCCAGGTCATCAGAGATTTCTCAGGTTCGCTCTAGAGGATCAGCATTACCAGTTTGTGGCTTTACCTCGGCGCCTCAGGTGTTTACCAAGGTGCTGGCGGGCATGATGGCTCTGCTGCGGAATCAGGGCACTTGTATCCTTCCTTACCTGGACGACATTCTGATTGCGGCTCAGTCTCTTCAACAGGCCGAGAAGGATACTCCACTCTCGAGTCCTTTGGCTGGGTGATCAACTATCCCAAGTCTTCACTGTCTCCGTCTTTGGTGAGGTCCTTTCTGGGCATGACTGGGTATTCCTGCCTTAGCAGAAAGTGGAGGGGCTTCAGAAGCAAGCAGGCTCTTGTGTCCCCATCCTTCCATCTGGCAAGGGATGCAGTTGGTGGTCAGATGGTGTCCTGCTTCAAGGCGGTTCCCTTTGCTCACATGAGACCTCTTCAGTTGCACCTCTTGTCAGTTTGGGATCGGGACCCTGTGGCCCTGGATCAAGAATTTGCTCTGTTCCCCCTGGCCAGACAGTCCCTCTTGTGGTGGCTGGACTCAGGGAATCTTCTAGTGGGCACTTTATCTGGCCTAACCAATCTTCTAAAGGGCACAAAGCTCAATACTGACTGTGTGTGATCCTTCCCCCTCATCTTCACCCCTCTTCCTTTAGACTGTAAGCTCGCAAGGGCCGGGCTCTCTCCCCTATTGTATCTTGTACTCAGAATATCCATTGTCAACTCTGTAAAACTGCACTTGATATATTATATGTACCGTATGTTTCTACCCTGTCTGTAATTACTACTTTGTAAAGCGCTACGGAAGATGATGGCGCTATATAAATAAACAATAATAATAATGTCCATCAAGTTCCACCAAGGGTGTTGGGGTAGGGGAAGTTATTTTTTATTTAATTTTTTTTACTGATAACAGCTAATAGTAACTGTTAATGTTATTTTCTTCTAAATAAGCATCTAATCCTTCTTTGAAGCTGTCAGCGGTTGATGCTGTAATAAGCTTCTGTGGGAGGCTATTCCACAGATTTATAGTTCTTATGGTAAAGAACCATTGTCGCCTTCGGAGACTGAATTTCTTTTTTTTCCAGTCGAAGGGAGCGCCCCCTTGTCTTTAGAGGATTTTACCTGAAATAGTGTTTCCCCATATGTTTTGTATGGGCCATTTATATATTTATACAAGTTAATCATGTCCCCCCTCAGTCGTCTTCTCTCATGACTAAACAGATTTAATTCTCGTAATCTTTCCTCATAACGAAGATCCTTCATTCCTCTTATTAGTCTGGTGGATCTCCTCTGCTCCCTTTCCATAGTCAGAGCGTCCTTTCTTTGAACGGGCGCCCAGAACTGGACGCCATATTCCAGGTGAGGGCGCACCAGTGCCTTGTAAAATTACTTACCTATCCGGTAATTCCAGGCCTCTATTAATGCATGATAATATATCTTGGTGGCCTTGTAATTCCCTTTGATTTTCGATGAGGCTTTTATTTGTATAAAGTATAATAAACTGACCATTTTTGGGGTCCTCAAAGTGGACAGTTTAAACCAGTTTGTGTCTGATGGGTGTGGTAGGGGCCTGGTTTAGCATCTGGCTTAATTACACGTCACATGCTCTAGGAATATTTGCTCCATGTTGGTGAAGGAGCCAATGCTCAGAAGTCCAGGCATTACACTACCACCATTCAACCAAAGAGTCAGAGCAGTTGTAAGCCCCCCAGACATCCAGGATTGTGCATTTGGTGGGACAGTCTTATCCAGGATTGTGCATTTGGTGGGACAGTCTTATCCAGGATTGTGCATTTGGTGGGACAGTCTTATCCAGGATTGTGCATTTGGTGGGACAGTCTTATCCAGGATTGTGCATTTGGTGGGACAGTCTTATCCAGGATTGTGCATTTGGTGGGACAGTCTTATCCAGGATTGTGCATTTGGTGGGACAGTCTTATCCAGGATTGTGCATTTGGTGGGACAGTCTTATCCAGGATTGAGCATTTGGTGGGACAGTCTTATCCAGGATTGTGCATTTGGTGGGACAGTCTTATCCAGGATTGTGCATTTGGTGGGACAGTCTTATCCAGGATTGTGCATTTGGTGGGACAGTCTTATCCAGGATTGTGCATTTGGTGGGACAGTCTTATCCAGGATTCTGCATTTGGTGGGACAGTCTTATCCAGGATTGAGCATTTGGTGGGACAGTCTTATCCAGGATTCTGCATTTGGTGGGACAGTCTTATCCAGGATTGTGCATTTGGTGGGACAGTCTTATCCAGGATTGTGCATTTGGTGGGACAGTCTTATCCAGGATTGTGCATTTGGTGGGACAGTCTTATCCAGGATTGTGCATTTGGTGGGACAGTCTTATCCAGGATTGTGCATTTGGTGGGACAGTCTTATCCAGGATTGTGCATTTGGTGGGACAGTCTTATCCAGGATTGTGCATTTGGCGGGACAGTCTTATCCAGGATTGTGCATTTGGTGGGACAGTCTTATCCAGGATTGTGCATTTGGTGGGACAGTCTTATCCAGGATTGTGCATTTGGTGGGACAGTCTTATCCAGGATTGTGCATTTGGTGGGACAGTCTTATCCAGGATTGTGCATTTGGTGGGACAGTCTTATCCAGGATTGTGCATTTGGCGGGACAGTCTTATCCAGGATTGTGCATTTGGTGGGACAGTCTTATCCAGGATTGTGCATTTGGTGGGACAGTCTTATCCAGGATTGTGCATTTGGTGGGACAGTCTTATCCAGGATTCTGCATTTGGTGGGACAGTCTTATCCAGGATTGTGCATTTGGTGGGACAGTCTTATCCAGGATTCTGCATTTGGTGGGACAGTCTTATCCAGGATTGAGCATTTGGTGGGACAGTCTTATCCAGGATTCTGCATTTGGTGGGACAGTCTTATCCAGGATTCTGCATTTGGTGGGACAGTCTTATCCAGGATTGTGCATTTGGTGGGACAGTCTTATCCAGGATTCTGCATTTGGTGGGACAGTCTTATCCAGGATTCTGCATTTGGTGGGACAGTCTTATCCAGGATTCTGCATTTGGTGGGACAGTCTTATCCAGGATTCTGCATTTGGTGGGACAGTCTTATCCAGGATTCTGCATTTGGTGGGACAGTCTTATCCAGGATTGTGCATTTGGTGGGACAGTCTTATCCAGGATTCTGCATTTGGTGGGACAGTCTTATCCAGGATTCTGCATTTGGTGGGACAGTCTTATCCAGGATTCTGCATTTGGTGGGACAGTCTTATCCAGGATTCTGCATTTGGTGGGACAGTCTTATCCAGGATTCTGCATTTGGTGGGACAGTCTTATCCAGGATTCTGCATTTGGTGGGACAATCTTATCCAGGATTCTGCATTTGGTGGGACAGTCTTATCCAGGATTGTGCATTTGGTGGGACAGTCTTATCCAGGATTGTGCATTTGGTGGGACAGTCTTATCCAGGATTGTGCATTTGGTGGGACAGTCTTATCCAGGATTCTGCATTTGGTGGGACAGTCTTATCCAGGATTCTGCATTTGATGGGACAGTCTTATCCAGGATTCTGCATTTGGTGGGACAGTCTTATCCAGGATTCTGCATTTGGTGGGACAGTCTTATCCAGGATTGTGCATTTGGTGGGACAGTCTTATCCAGGATTCTGCATTTGGTGGGACAGTCTTATCCAGGATTCTGCATTTGGTGGGACAGTCTTATCCAGGATTGTGCATTTGGTGGGACAGTCTTATCCAGGATTGTGCATTTGGTGGGACAGTCTTATCCAGGATTGTGCATTTGGTGGGACAGTCTTATCCAGGATTGTGCATTTGGTGGGACAGTCTTATCCAGGATTGTGCATTTGGTGGGACAGTCTTATCCAGGATTCTGCATTTGGTGGGACAGTCTTATCCAGGATTCTGCATTTGGTGGGACAGTCTTATCCAGGATTGTGCATTTGGTGGGACAGTCTTATCCAGGATTCTGCATTTGGTGGGACAGTCTTATCCAGGATTCTGCATTTGGTGGGACAGTCTTATCCAGGATTGTGCATTTGGTGGGACAGTCTTATCCAGGATTCTGCATTTGGTGGGACAGTCTTATCCAGGATTGTGCATTTGGTGGGACAGTCTTATCCAGGATTGTGCATTTGGTGGGACAGTCTTATCCAGGATTGAGCATTTGGTGGGACAGTCTTATCCAGGATTGTGCATTTGGTGGGACAGTCTTATCCAGGATTGTGCATTTGGTGGGACAGTCTTATCCAGGATTCTGCATTTGGTGGGACAGTCTTATCCAGGATTGTGCATTTGGTGGGACAGTCTTATCCAGGATTGTGCATTTGGTGGGACAGTCTTATCCAGGATTGTGCATTTGGTGGGACAGTCTTATCCAGGATTGTGCATTTGGTGGGACAGTCTTATCCAGGATTGTGCATTTGGTGGGACAGTCTTATCCAGGATTCTGCATTTGGTGGGACCGTCTTATCCAGGATTGTGCATTTGGTGGGACAGTCTTATCCAGGATTGTGCATTTGGTGGGACAGTCTTATCCAGGATTGTGCATTTGGTGGGACCGTCTTATCCAGGATTGTGCATTTGGTGGGACAGTCTTATCCAGGATTCTGCATTTGGTGGGACAGTCTTATCCAGGATTGTGCATTTGGTGGGACAGTCTTATCCAGGATTGTGCATTTGGTGGGACAGTCTTATCCAGGATTGTGCATTTGGTGGGACAGTCTTATCCAGGATTCTGCATTTGGTGGGACAGTCTTATCCAGGATTCTGCATTTGGTGGGACAGTCTTATCCAGGATTCTGCATTTGGTGGGACAGTCTTATCCAGGATTGTGCATTTGGTGGGACAGTCTTATCCAGGATTGTGCATTTGGTGGGACAGTCTTATCCAGGATTGTGCATTTGGTGGGACAGTCTTATCCAGGATTGTGCATTTGGTGGGACAGTCTTATCCAGGATTGTGCATTTGGTGGGACAGTCTTATCCAGGATTCTGCATTTGGTGGGACAGTCTTATCCAGGATTGTGCATTTGGTGGGACAGTCTTATCCAGGATTCTGCATTTGGTGGGACAGTCTTATCCAGGATTCTGCATTTGGTGGGACAGTCTTATCCAGGATTGTGCATTTGGTGGGACAGTCTTATCCAGGATTCTGCATTTGGTGGGACAGTCTTATCCAGGATTGTGCATTTGGTGGGACAGTCTTATCCAGGATTCTGCATTTGGTGGGACAGTCTTATCCAGGATTCTGCATTTGGTGGGACAGTCTTATCCAGGATTCTGCATTTGGTGGGACAGTCTTATCCAGGATTCTGCATTTGGTGGGACAGTCTTATCCAGGATTCTGCATTTGGTGGGACAGTCTTATCCAGGATTGTGCATTTGGTGGGACAGTCTTATCCAGGATTCTGCATTTGGTGGGACAGTCTTATCCAGGATTCTGCATTTGGTGGGACAGTCTTATCCAGGATTCTGCATTTGGTGGGACAGTCTTATCCAGGATTCTGCATTTGGTGGGACAGTCTTATCCAGGATTCTGCATTTGGTGGGACAGTCTTATCCAGGATTCTGCATTTGGTGGGACAATCTTATCCAGGATTCTGCATTTGGTGGGACAGTCTTATCCAGGATTGTGCATTTGGTGGGACAGTCTTATCCAGGATTGTGCATTTGGTGGGACAGTCTTATCCAGGATTGTGCATTTGGTGGGACAGTCTTATCCAGGATTCTGCATTTGGTGGGACAGTCTTATCCAGGATTCTGCATTTGATGGGACAGTCTTATCCAGGATTCTGCATTTGGTGGGACAGTCTTATCCAGGATTCTGCATTTGGTGGGACAGTCTTATCCAGGATTGTGCATTTGGTGGGACAGTCTTATCCAGGATTCTGCATTTGGTGGGACAGTCTTATCCAGGATTCTGCATTTGGTGGGACAGTCTTATCCAGGATTGTGCATTTGGTGGGACAGTCTTATCCAGGATTCTGCATTTGGTGGGACAGTCTTATCCAGGATTCTGCATTTGGTGGGACAGTCTTATCCAGGATTCTGCATTTGGTGGGACAGTCTTATCCAGGATTGTGCATTTGGTGGGACAGTCTTATCCAGGATTCTGCATTTGGTGGGACAGTCTTATCCAGGATTCTGCATTTGGTGGGACAGTCTTATCCAGGATTCTGCATTTGGTGGGACAGTCTTATCCAGGATTCTGCATTTGGTGGGACAGTCTTATCCAGGATTGTGCATTTGGTGGGACAGTCTTATCCAGGATTGTGCATTTGGTGGGACAGTCTTATCCAGGATTGTGCATTTGGTGGGACAGTCTTATCCAGGATTGTGCATTTGGTGGGACAGTCTTATCCAGGATTGTGCATTTGGTGGGACAGTCTTATCCAGGATTGTGCATTTGGTGGGACAGTCTTATCCAGGATTCTGCATTTGGTGGGACAGTCTTATCCAGGATTGTGCATTTGGTGGGACAGTCTTATCCAGGATTGTGCATTTGGTGGGACAGTCTTATCCAGGATTGTGCATTTGGTGGGACAGTCTTATCCAGGATTGTGCATTTGGTGGGACAGTCTTATCCAGGATTGTGCATTTGGTGGGACAGTCTTATCCAGGATTGTGCATTTGGTGGGACAGTCTTATCCAGGATTGTGCATTTGGTGGGACAGTCTTATCCAGGATTCTGCATTTGGTGGGACAGTCTTATCCAGGATTGTGCATTTGGTGGGACAGTCTTATCCAGGATTCTGCATTTGGTGGGACAGTCTTATCCAGGATTGTGCATTTGGTGGGACAGTCTTATCCAGGATTCTGCATTTGGTGGGACAATCTTATCCAGGATTCTGCATTTGGTGGGACAGTCTTATCCAGGATTGTGCATTTGGTGGGACAGTCTTATCCAGGATTCTGCATTTGGCGGGACAGTCTTATCCAGGATTCTGCATTTGGTGGGACAGTCTTATCCAGGATTCTGCATTTGGTGGGACAATCTTATCCAGGATTCTGCATTTGGTGGGACAGTCTTATCCAGGATTGTGCATTTGGTGGGACAGTCTTATCCAGGATTGAGCATTTGGTGGGACAGTCTTATCCAGGATTGTGCATTTGGTGGGACAGTCTTATCCAGGATTCTGCATTTGGTGGGACAGTCTTATCCAGGATTGTGCATTTGGTGGGACAGTCTTATCCAGGATTCTGCATTTGGTGGGACAGTCTTATCCAGGATTCTGCATTTGGTGGGACAGTCTTATCCAGGATTCTGCATTTGGTGGGACAGTCTTATCCAGGATTCTGCATTTGGTGGGACAGTCTTATCCAGGATTCTGCATTTGGTGGGACAGTCTTATCCAGGATTCTGCATTTGGTGGGACAGTCTTATCCATGTCAGCAAAGTGGGACATTTAGGTCTTTTCGGAGGGAGAGCTGGCCTCAAAGTCGGACTGTCCCATTAAAATTGGGACATCTGTTCATGTTAATAAAGTACCATATTTTCCCAAAAAAATGAGACCTAAACTGAAAATAAGCCCTAGCATGATTTTTCAGAATTTTTGAAGATGTTGGAAATATAAGCCCTACTCCAAAAATAATCCCTAGTTACAGTTCATTAAAAAGTCAATTTAAACAATGCTCAGGCAGCTATACATACACACTTAAACCGGACCTTCGGCATGATTTAATGAAAATCCCAAACCCTTAAAACACTATGACCCAGCATCTAAAACGAATATATTTTAAGTTTTTAGTCACTTATTACTCTTTCCCCCACTGAGCTGCAACTCTGTTCAGGACTCCAGGATATGGGTGCCGCCATCTTGCCTCAGAAGTATCACATACTGAGGAGAGTGGGATAAAGTGCAGAGGGGCGGTTTATACCTGTGCTTTGCACAGACAGAGCAGAGCTTGGGTCAGGGAAAGGTCAGCAATCCCAGAATGCAGAGCGGCACAGTCAGAAGACACTTCCTTGTTGCAGGCTGCCTGATGCTCCATAAGCCACCATCTTGGATGTTTAACCCTTTAAATGCCAAGCACGTAGTTTCTACGTGGTTGCTTCTCCTACCGTTAAGTGCCAAGCACGTAGAAACTACGTGCCTGGCATTTCCCACAAACAGTTAAAAAATAGAAAAAAAAAATCACTTACCTCCGGTATCCTTGTGAAGCCTGGGGTCCCCTCTTCCTTGGGGGGGCATCCGATCGCCCCCCCGTCGTCCTCCGTCTTCAGGGGGGGGCCCGAAACCAGCCGCCCCCCCCCCGTTTCCAGCGCTGATCGCCGATCGCCGCTGTAAAAAAAAAAATAAAACTGTCATTTACTCACCTCCGCGCCCGAGCCTTCTGTCCGGGTCTCCTCTTCACCAGGGGGGGGTCCGATCCCCCCCCTGGGCTGCGCAGTCTTCAGGTGAGGACCCTCTTCCGGGTCCTCACCTCTTGTAATGGCGGCGACGGCCGCCGCCGCTTAGCCCCGCCCATTGTGGGAGGAGCGGGATGACGTCATCCCGCTCCTCCTATACCCCCTCCGAGCTCCGGCATCTCTGTCAGATGCCGGTGGTGATCGGAGCAGAGCGGGTGTCAGGTGAGGAGGCTCCGATCGGAGCCCCCTCGCCTGTCACCTGCCCTGCGCCGATCACCACCGGCATCTGTCAGTGAGGTGATCGGCGCGGGACAGCGGCGAGGGACGTCGGATCGGAGGTGAGTATAGTGTAAAAAAGAAAAATAAAGATTTTTTTTTCTCTGTGTGTGTGTCATTTTTTTACTATTAACCCCTTGTGAACTGGTAAGGGGTCCATGACCCCTATACCAGTTCACAAGGCTGGGGAGATGGCAAGCCACCTGCGCTAGCGGGTGGCTTGCCATTAACCCCTGGCACCCCCATTACCTGCCTCCCCAAAGGCCAGGGGGGGGCAGAAGAGCCCGGGCCCACATGGGCTATGTGGGCTCGTAGGCTGCAGGGTGGGGGGGCCACAAAAGCTGGCCCCCCCACTCTGTGCCTACAAGCCCCCATAGCTGGTCCCGGGCTGGTTACTTTGGGTAAGGGGGACCCCACGTCAATTTTTTTTTTGATTTTTAAGGGTTTTTAACCCTTAAAAATCAAAAAAAAAATGGGGTCTCCCTCCCCTGGGAGGGGGGACCCTATGTCATTTTTTTTCCCGATTTAACCCTTTGTAGTGTGGATGGTTTTTGTATTTTTTTTGTGAATGTTATAAAATACTTGTTTCAGTTAGGGGGGTCTCCTGGGCAGGAACAGGGGGCTACCGATAAGTATGTGGTACCGTTCTAATCGGTAGAAATGGGGCTTTCACATGCAATATGATTTTCCTTAATAAAATACATTTTTTATTTAAAATAAAGGAGTCAATTTTCTAAAAAAATGTTTTTATTTATTTATTTTTTTTTCACTTAATAATATTGTAAAAAAAAAAAAAAAAAGTACAAACAAGACATTTCATGTTAAAGTCTAAACTCTGCTGCAAAAAATATATATATAATTTTTCTGAAAGTTACAGCAAAAATGGCGCAAAACATGTCGCAAAACATGACGCAAAATGGGGAAAATGGCCTGTCAACAGAGGGTGACAAAATCTCAAGTAGGCTGGCAATTAAAAGGGTTAATAGTACCTCTGCATGTTGGGTATTGTTCTGTTCGGGGGACCTTGCGCTTTCAGACTTAGCTTGTTTTTTCTGGTTTGCATATTTATATTTTAGGAAAAGGTGTTTTTTATTCAGCTTTTTTATAAATTTTTTAGGGAAACCCTGCGCAACCAAAGAATTCTTTGAGGAATTAATTCCAGAAAGATGAGCCCACTAGAACAAGCTGGGTACCCTTAAAAAGCTTAACGTGTGTACTTTCAGGGAATATATGGTTTATCGGGGATATTCCAAATGTAAAGGGTTGTTTTGGTTGAAAAATCGCAAGGTGCGCACTTTGTCTGCAGAGCTGAAATTTTCAAGTAAAATTACCGTTATGCGCACGCTTTACTTTGGGGTGTTTGGCAACTCTTCCCTTGACAGAACCTATGCATGTTGGGTGTTGTTCTGTTCGGGGGATGTTGCGTTTTCAGATTAAACTTGTTTTTTCTTGTTTGTATATAGTTTTTTTAGGAAAATGTGGCTTTGATTCTGCTTTTTTATCCTTTTTTTAGGGAAACTCTTTGCAACCAAAGATTACGTTGAGGGATTACTTCCAGAAAACTATGACCACATCCACAAGCTTGGTACCCCTAGAAAGCCTGAGGTGTGTACTTCCAGAGAATATATAGTTTGTTGGGGGTATTTCAAATGTAAAGGGTTGTTTTTCTGGAAAAACCGCAAGGTGCGCATATTGCATAGCATAGTTGTATTTTATCTGAAAATCTCCTAAAGCGCTGTTTCAGTTTGGGGGAGTCTCCTGGGCAGGAAAGGGTGTCTACCAATACATATGTGGTACCGCTGTAACCAGGAGAAATTGGGATTTCACACGCAATAAGATTTTATTGACAAAATTACATTTTTTATTCCAAAAAAAACTACAATATGTAAAAATTTTTTTTTTTTTTTTTTTTTTGCACATATTTCACCCAAAAATATTAAGAATACACCTAACAAATGACAAACAAGACATTTCATGTTAAAGCCCAGACTCTGCTGAAAAAAACAATATATCATTTTCCTGGGAAATCCCTGGAAATCCCTTCAAAAATCACATTTGAACATGGGGAGCGCAAAATAGTGCAAAATGGTCTGGCAACAGAGTGTGACAAAAACTCCAGGTAGGCTGGCACTTAAAGGGTTAAAGGCTCAGAATACACATTAGGTGTAGGTAGGATCATTTTTAATGTGAGCAATCTGTATGTACAGGGGGGAAACATATAACATAGACTCTTATTCAGGGTGAGGGTCTGGATTAATGGGGACAATCTGTATGTACAGAGTGGGGTAAACGTATAAGATAGGCTCTTATTCAGGGTGAGGGTCCAGATTAATGTGAGCAATCTGTATGTACAGGGGGAAACATATAAGATAGGCTCTTATTCAAGGTGAGGATCCGGATTAATGTGAGCAATCTGTATGTACAGGGTGGGGGAAACATATAAGATAGGCTCTTATTCAGGGTGAGGATCCGGATTAATGTGGGCAATCTGTATGTACAGGGTGGGGGAAACATATAAGATAGGCTCTTATTCAGGGTGAGGGTCCAGATTAATGTGAGCAATCTGTATGTACAGGGGGAAACATATAAGATAGGCTCTTATTCAGGGTGAGGATCCGGATTAATGTGGGCAATCTGTATGTACAGGATGGGGGAAACATATAAGATAGGCTCTTATTCAGGGTGAGGGTCCAGATTAATGTGAGCAATCTGTATGTACAGGGGGAAACATATAAGATAGGCTCTTATTCAAGGTGAGGATCCGGATTAATGTGAGCAATCTGTATGTACAGGGTGGGGGAAACATATAAGATAGGCTCTTATTCAGGGTGAGGATCCGGATTAATGTGGGCAATCTGTATGTACAGGGTGGGGGAAACATATAAGATAGGCTCTTATTCAGGGTGAAGGTCCGGATTAATGTGAGCAATCTGTATATACAGGGGGAAACATATAAGATAGGCTCTTATTCAGGGTGAAGGGCCGGTTTAAAAGACCCAAAACAATAAGGATTGGCAAGTGCCAGGCTTTTATACACCGATCGAGTAGTCCCACTTGTGTCACTCCACTTCTGAACATATCGCGGCTGCTTCCGGTCACCAAAGGGGGGTGCAGACTGCTACACTTGCAATGCAGTGGAACTTAGAAGAGAGCAGCTGGAATGGCAAGAAATCTGACAGCGCATAAGGTAGATTGTTACTTATAGAAAATGGAGAAATCCTGTGAAAACAAGCCCTTACCACATCTTTTGGAGCAAAAAATAGAATAAGACCCTGTCTCAGGGAAACAGTATATATATATATATATATATATATATATATATATATATCCCCCTGTGTCATGTGTGCTCTTTCTTTGGTAGAAAGGTTATTTGGATTATTCATGAAAGTGTAGACGGCCAGCTCAGTCCCACTGCAGCTTCCACAGATGCACTGAGGCTCAGGACTCACCAGCAAGGTCCATATACATGAAACATTTCCATTGTCCAACACTCAAGTGTTCCTTAAAATTTCTCCGTTTATTGGTATAAGTTAAAAGTTACATGGTTTCCATTCCAAGAATAGTTCACATATTACGCGTTTCATATGAGGAAGGGCACAGGATGTTGCCTGAAATGCGTAATATGTGAACTATTCTTGGAATGGAAACTTTTAACTTGACCAATAAACGGAGAAATTTTAAGGAACACTTGAGTGCTGGACAATGGAAATTTTTTATTTGGATTATTACTTGCTTCACCCAGGAGGTGTATCACATAATCTTCCTGGGTGCTTAATTCAAATCCCCCCCCTTCGCCTGCGCTTCGGTCAATTCAGTTTTATTCAGGCCAGTATGCCTTGGCACAGAATTTGGGAGGTGACGTTAATCACTGGTCAAAAGTCTGTAGCTTTCTATATTGGTGCATGTTGAGCGGATTTTCACGCTACACGATCCAAAAGAAGCAGCGCAGCCAAAAGCATTCAGCTTTGTGTATTTATTTGTGTATTAGGAGACCTGGACCTGCCCCACAAAGGTAGATCCTCTGGTGATAGGTCCTTATCCGATTTGGGATACCTTGATAGTTGAATCCCCCAGGGTCACCCGATAAACGTACTTTCCCAACAGTCTTGGGGCATGTCCATGCTCTCGTCCAATCAGCACTTTATGCCGTGCATATAAATAAAGCCCTGTTGAGGTGAGAGCAGGGGCATAGGGAAAGGGGAGTGGCGGCATCCCCAGTCTTCTATGATCTGTGTCCAAGCTGTCTGAATGACTGAGTGTGGGAGCGTGCTACAGGCTAGCCGTGGATGCGGACGTGGCCCGAGAACGCGGTACAGGAGCACCAGAAGTGTAAAAAAATTGTGGGGGAGTTGACACAGGAGAGCATCCTAAACCCCAGGTTTAGTCGGGCCAGCCTTGGAGTTTTTTAAAGTGGACCAAAACCCAGTGCGATTGGCACGTGAATCTATAAGATTCCCGGGCCGATAGATTCCCTCCCCCCGGGGCATCCAAAATCGTGATGCCCCACTGTGTGAAACCCCCCCCCCCCCCCAGGTCGCCCCTGTTCACTTACCTTGCTTCCCGGCGCATGCGTGAGCCATGGACACATCCCAGCTATCCCTGTAGCAGGGCGCGTGCCCGCGCTAGGCATTTGTGAATGGCCGGCGCGGGCACGCTTCCTGTTAGAGGGAAGCGGGGGATGCGGCCTTCAGCGCGCTTGGAGCCGCTGGTCTTAGACGCTGGCCTAGACAACGTGATGTCAGCGGCTCCGAGCGCGCTGATTGGACGAGCGGCCGTGTATGCGCTGTAGGATCGGGAAGAGGTTGCGCTCGGCGATCTGGTGGGTTTCACACACTGATCGGGGTGCCCCGGGGGAAAGGACCAAAACCCACGATAGTGAAAATCCTGGGTTTTGGTCCACTTTAAACTTGAGGGCTGGCATACCAGCTGATAGGTCCACTTTAACTTAGTTTGTCAGGAGCAGCCATACAGATATTGTTTTAAATAATTTGTATCAGTGTAGAGATATATCAAACTGACTTGTTTAGATTAAAATTCTGCTTTATATGTATCCTGTTAACACTCCTTCTAAAATATGCAACTATTAGCAACATTACTTGCAGCTTTGGTTACCTTCCTGCAGTATTGTCAGCCAGTCAGCAGGTGGTGCTATTTCACTGATATATATGTGGCAGCAAATCTTGGCAACATAAGGGTAAGGACAGTCACTAATAGTAAAGAGGAACATTCATTTGTGATTGTGTTGATGGTTGTAGAATGATGGTTGACCACTTGCCAGTTCTCCAGCTGAGGTGAGTATCAAACATCCGGGATAGAGCTGATCAGCTGTGCAGGAGTATTTTTTTTTTCTCTAGTCCCATTAAAATGGGCCAGAACCCTCTATCCCACCCGAGTATCTGGGGTGATGCTTTGAGTTTGGTAGCGACTTGATTCATTACTAACGCCAGGTAGCGACAGATGAGCATCTGTAGAGCGGATTTCAGAGCGACCGCTAGTAGTCGCTGTGCTCGGCCATGGATCATTGTTTCAGAGCGCCTCAGTCGCTGGCCGGCATTGATGAATTTGATGTGTGAGTCGCAGTACTACGCTGTATGGGACCGAACGATAGCACCAGCTCAGTGCGACTGACTCACACCACATTCATCAAAAACCTTCACCTGTTTAGGTAAGAGCAGGGGCATAGGGAAATGGGAGTGTTGGAATCCCCAATCTTCTAAGGTCTGTGTCACTCTTCTACCTCCAGGCTGTATGAATGACAGCGCGTGGGAGCGTGCTGCAGGGAAGCCGTGGTTGCGGACGTGGCACGAGAACGTGGTACAGGAGTACCAGAAGTGTAAAAAATTGTGGGTGATCACGAGGGGTTCACACAGGAGAGCATCCTAAACCCCAGAGTTACTTAGTTGGGCCAACCTTGGGGTCTTTTAAAGTGGACCAAAACCCAGCGCGATTGGCCCGTGAATCTATAAGATTCCAAGGCCGATCGATTCCCCCCCCCGGGGCATCCAAAACCGGGATGCCCTGCTGTGTGAAACCCCCAGGTCACCCCGTTCACTTACCTTGCTTCCTGGCGCAGGTGGTGCTATTTTCCTGGTATCCTGCTCAGGTCGCTTCATCTTCATTCTTCACTATTGGGTTATCCGCCACAAGAAGACTTGTGGCTCCTCCCGGCCCATATAAGGGCAGCAAATTTCCCATAACTCCCAGAGTTTCCTTGCAGTCTTAGCTGCGTCCGGCCACTTGTCTTCTTACTTACCTCCCTCGCTCCTGCTTCTCTCCCTGGCGCTCCGTCATTGGGGGGGGGGCCCACTCAGCTGGAGGGCGGTTGTCACCTGGCGCGCTGTCCGCCTGCTGCTCCGCGGCAGGGGTGGGGGAAAGGGGGGAGTCCCTCTCCGTCTCCCTGCTCCGAGCGCCATTTTCTGCTGACAGGCGCCCGGAGTTTGCGGGGGGGGGGGGGATGGGGGGCGGGACCGCACGATGGCGCGAATTGCGTCATCACGACGCGGCTCGCCCCTCGAGGTGCTGCATTCGGCGCCATTTCGCCCTGGGAGCCCCGCTGCTCTGCCTTGCTCTTCTCCTGGTCTTCTCCCCGGCCCAGGGGCCGACGCGGTGGTCCGTTAGTCCGGTCCTGCTATTAATTGTCTTCTGCCTTTTTGTGCTGTATCCGTGCATGTTCTGTGGGATGCTTATTTTTTCCCCCTTTTCCCCTTTTTTCCATTGTGTCTTGCAGGCTGATCCCATATAGTACTTGTGGTTCCCCCAGGTCCTTCCACCCCGGGTGTTTTGGGGGGCTAGTGTTGGGTATTGTCTGGGTTGGGCCCTCTGTGCCCCTTAACCCCTTATTGCTAATAATCACCATATGGAGGCTTCTGGGGATACCGAGCTTGGGGGCCCTTCGGGGCGGGCTCAGCTGTGTCTTATGTGTGGTACATCCCCTTTGAGCGGTTGCAGCGCGGTTTGTGTCCCCTGCGCCCAGGGTGGTTTTGCGGAACAGAATGGGGCTACTCTCCCCAGCCCTATTCTACCTACAGCATCGCCGACACCCCCGCGCCTGCATTTCGCCCCCAGCGAGGGGGATGCCAGCAGAGTCTCATTCAGACCTGGCGTTACGTGTGGCCAACCTTGAACGGCAATTGTCCCGTCCGGCCGCCGGCAAGGCCTCTAGTAAGAAGCGCCATTTGGATCCAGCTTATTCTCTCTTTGTTGATGATGATGATGCTTATGAGGCTTTTGGTGGCCGTGACTCCATGGAGGAGGGCGAGTTATTCCATGATTCTGACTCCTCCGGGGACCGCCAGGGCTACTTTGACTGTGACCCTGGGTTTTCCTCAGACAAGGACATGTGGCTCCCCAATGACACGGATAGGCTCTTGTCTGCGGTGTTCGATACCTTGCACATTGTTCCCCCGAAGGCGGACAAAAAGAAGCAGGGGGAGCTTTTCCGCCCTGATAGACTACGCCTGGTGTTCCCGGAGCAGGGACATTTTTCCAAAATGGTGTTTAAGGAATGGGAGAGGCCTAATAAACTGCCCTCGGTGCCTAAGGGGTTGGACAGACGGTATCCCTTGTCGGTGGAATTGGTCTGTCTTTGGCCTTGCCCTCCGGAGGTGGACGCTCCTGTCCTGGGGCTCTCCAACGCGTCTATTAGGCCCTCTCCGGATACTACTACCATACGTGATAATGCTGATCGGCATATGGATCAACGGATGGTCAACTGGGGATGGGGTAGATCCCGCGGTCGTCCCGGTCTCTCCTGGGGGTCCAAGCCCCCCACCAAGGCCCCTCAGGCATGAGGAGGCGCCCTCACCCATCCGGGTGGGGGGACGGCTTCTACTTTTTGCTCACGTCTGGAGACAACACGTCTTGGACCGGTGGATTCAGGAGGTGGTGTCCTCCGGCTACAAGATAGAGCTGGCAGCTTGGCCGCCCCCAAGATTTTCATGGTGCCCAAGAAGGACGGTTCTCTGAGACCTATCCTGGACCTGAAGGGTCTCAACAGATTTGTCAGGTTCAAGCACTTCCGCATGGAGACATTACGGTTGGCGGTGAGCTCTCTTCGACCCGACTACTTCATGACCACTAAGAAATATGTAGTAAAACACAGCGCTAAAATCTTATCTAAACATAAAAATTTCATTTAAAATATTCTTTCAAGTTCTTTAAGAATTTTGCTACAACGTGCCGAACTTTTCATCCACAAAAAAGTCCCACAGCAATATACAATTATAAGACACGGAGCAATAAAGGACACAATTTGTTGTGACCACAAAAACAGTCTTTGAAGTGTTTTTTGAGGAGGTATCCCACGGTGCATGCACATCCACAGAAAAAGATCTTGTCACACGTGCCCGTCACCTCCACACATATACGCTTACCAGATTTAAGAAATTAGAAAGCCTTAAAGCAATTTCAGCTACTGGAGAATTCCATGCACTTCAATGCTTCAATATGTAGTTTGAACACTCCTCACGTCCGTTTGTAGGATCCGTTCATATAATTTAAAAAGCACAAAGAAATCTAGTGCAACCCCATCAGGATTTCTTTTTGAAAACCAATTTAATAGATAAAATGCACTCACATTTCTTTGGAGTAACATGCGCCTGTATACATATACAAGTTAGGAGGGAGTCCTTTCTTCCCTTTTTCCTTGCAATCGTTAATGAGGGCGCCAAAGCTTGTAACGAATAAAACGGTACCTTGAGGTCCCGTAGCCAGGAGACGGCTACGTAAGCTTTTGCTACCGGTGTGGGTTTGAACTTGGTGCTTTCTGCTCTCCAAGGTCCCCCCTTTGAGTCCTTGTGCGATGCTTTCTGTCCATTCTGACTCTGAAGGTGTTCTTTTTAGTAGCTATCACCTATGCGTCGCGTCCCTGAGCTGGCGGCGCCTTCTTATTTTGATCGGCATCAGGATCGGGTGGTTTTCCGTCTTAAACCGGAATTTTTGCCCAAAGTTGTCTCTGCCTTTCATCTCAATGAGGACATTGTCTTGCCTTCCTTGTGTTCTAAGGAACGGACCCTCCATTCCCTGGATGTGGTCAGGGCGCTTAAGTACTATTTGGTTGCTACAGAGTCTTTTCGGAAGTCTGATTCTCTTTTTGTTCTCTCTGATGGACCTAGGAAGGGTTTGCCTCCAGCCAAATCCACTATCAGCAAGTGGAACAGACAGGCGGTGGTGCAAGCGTATTCTGCCAAGGAGAAGGAACCCCCTTTCCGTGTTACAGCTCATACCACTAGAGCTATTGGTGCTCTGGGCCTTTCAGCACCAGGCTTCGGTTGAACAGGTTTGTAAGGTCGCTACTTGGTCTTCGGTTCATACTTTTTATAAGTTTTACAAGGTTGACGTTGGGGCCTCAGCTGATGCTGTTTTTGGTTGCAAAGTGCTTCAGGCGGTAGTGTCATGAACTACGCGCTGTTGCTCACTGGGGATCCCACCCTTCTTCTTGGACACAGCTTTTGGATGTCCCAATAGTGAAGAATGAAGATGACCCGAGCAGGATACCAGGAAAAATACAATTCTGTGATACTCGCCTGTAGAATTGATTTTACTGGTATCTTGCTCGGGTCGCTTCATCCCACCCTTGTTCTGTTATCCTCTTTTGCCTTGTTATGGTGATTACCGTTGAGAGAGTTTATAGTGGGGTGCTTTTCAACACTGGGAGTTATGGGAAATTTGCTGCCCTTATATGTGCCGGGAGGATCCACAAGTCTTCTTGCAGTCGACTGCGCCACCTTGTGGCGGATAATCCAATAGTGAAGAATGAAGATGAAGCGACCCGAGCAGGATACCAGTAAAATCAATTCTACAGGTCAGTATCACAGAATTGTATTTTCACTGGTATATATGTGGCAACAAATCTTGGCAACATAATGGTAAGGACAGTCACTAACAGTAAAGAGGAACATTCATTTGTGAAAGTGTTGATGGTTGTAAAGTGTACTGTATAAACATCGATGGTAATTGGATGAATAGTCACATCAGTTCACTGTGGTGTGCAAAACGCTGCATGCAGCCACATAGAAATCTATAGGCATTACAGGTGCAGGTTTACCTTGCTACCTCGCCCCCCACCGGAGCCTTCTCCAGTGCCTGGTCCCCCTGAATCCCCCCACCGCCGCCTGGTCCCTCCCAGCTGATGCCTCCTCCTCTGCCTATTTCTCTGCTACCACGTCCTCAGCTGGCGCCTCCTGCTTGTTCTCCGTCAGACCTGCCCCTGGTCCTCTGCCACCACCTCCAACTGGCCCGGCCTCCCTGTCCCCTGTCGCCATCTTCACCCTGTCCCCTTGCCATAGCCCCTCCTTGTCACTGGGGGGCAGGAAACAACCGGGCGGTGAAGGGCAGCGTGTCAAATCACCCCTGCACTGCACCACATCAGATCAAAGGCACAGCATAGCACACAGTTGTGTGCTGCGCTGTGCCACGTTTGTGAACTTCCACCACAAATGCTGTGGAAGCGCACAATGTAAAATGGGCCTTATATTATGTGTGGCTGTGCTGAAGCCCAAGTTTAAAAAGGGACCCAACAGCAATAATAAGGCAGCAAGCATCTCACCTGGTGTCTGTCCCATGTTGGATATTTAGAATGTTTTAGATTCCAGGCTGGAATCTAACCGCTGGGTTTTGTTCAACTTTAAAGCGACTCAGAAACTGCAATGGCGGCCCTGGAGCCTATCCGAAATTGGAATGCCCGGCTGTGTAAAACCACCACTGTCACAGGCGAACTCAGCTTCTGCTGCCATCTATACGTGCTCCTTAAAGTCCCTGTCCGACCCAACCCCCCTCCAGAAAAAAGGTGACGAATACACACCTATAGTCCCGTGGTGGTTTGAAACTTACTGGCTTCGGCATTCTTGTCCCTGGCGGCCCATAGTCGAGCAGCCGTCTCCTTGCATCAGCTCCTGCTCCATTTATTCCAATGGAGAGGACATGCCGGACACGCAACAGCCATTGAAATTAATGTGGTGGGTGTGGCCAAGTCTCTGATTGCTGTGAGGAGGTAGCCCGATGACCACTAGCCAGTTCTCCGGCTGAGGTATTAAACTTCCGGGATAGAGCTGATCAGCTGTGCAGGAGTATCGGTGAGTGTGATTTTTTTAATGAAAAAAAAAAAAAATATATATATATATATATATATATATATATATATATATATATGTTTTAGACAAGCTAGAAAAGTTGCACCAGTCTATAAGCCAAATGGTAAGTCAACAATAAAGCCAATAATAGTGTGCACACTAATCCCAGCACTCAAAACTCAATACACTGCAAGAAAAGAGGGACACCCACAGTACCCTCTAAAAAGTGCCAAGGATGAAACAGTTGTACCACTTTAAGGGTCTAAAAAATATTCAAATTTATTGACTAATTACATATATTTACAATCACAATAGACATTAAGACTATACAATAACTACATGACATAAACATTTAAAACCACAAGGGGCGCTGGAGGTCTGTCTCAGTGCAAAAAGTAAAATACTCTCCATTAAAAGTGTGTATCAAAATCCTATATACTATAACTAGTATGCTCTCAGATGCAAAAGTGCAAAAATACAACAAAAAATGTGCTAAACCCACCTATTAATCAATTCAGATCCACATGAGTGTACAAAAATAAAGCAAAATAACATACCATTAAGCAGGAAAACACGCCGTGGTGATGGAAGTGAAGGAGAAAGAAATGAACAAAAGTGCATACAGACCAACCAGACGTGGACCCCCCACAGGTAACAACGACGAGCGCGTTCGTAGTGTCTCCTGCACTACTTCAAGGGTGAGTAAATATATGTAATTAGTCAATAAATTTGAATATTTTTTAGACCCTTAAAGTGGTGCAACTGTTTCATCCTTGCCACTTTTTAGAGGGTACTGTGGGTGTCCCTCTTTTCTTGCAGTATATATGTATATATATATATATATTAAAGAAAAAAAAAAATATATATATATATATATATATATATTAAAAAAAAAAAAAAATATATATATATATATATATATATATATATATATATATATAGACTTGATAGAAAAGAAAAGGCTGGGAACGCCTTGCTCTGAGGCATCTAAAGACCAAATGTACTTTAGACACAGAGGGGTTAATACACATTTTTATTCACATTTTTTCCGCCAGAGGGGTTCCCATCATAAAGTGTTCGTCCCCCAGATAGCGGAACTGTTGAATAATGCATCTAACTGGCAGCGTTTCACCCCCCCCAAATGTATTTTTAATACGCCATGCACTTTATCACTTTCATTACCAGGGTTCAGTCTCGCCTTCAGCGAGGGAAGTGCTGCTCCGGGGCTCATACATCTTAAAAACTTGTACAAAATACAAACTCTCGCGAAAGTACAATGTTGCCTGAAACTAATTCCGACATATTTGAAGATTTGCTCAAAGTGGACCAAAACCCACGGCTCTATGGCCCTGAAATCTAAAAATTGCAGGGCTGCTTGATTCCACCCCCCCCTGGGCATCCCGATTCGGGATGGCCTGCTCTGTGAAACCCTCCGTGTCGCCCTGTAAACTCACCTTCTCCCCCTGCTCCGATGGTGCATGTGCAAGCAGCGGCCGCTTCCAGCTATCCCTTTAGCAAGGTGCGAACCTGCGCAATGCATTTGTGAATGGCCGACGCAGGTAAGCTCCATTTTAGAGGTTAGCCGGGGGATGCGGCCGCCGGGCACACTCGGTCCGCTTGCTTATGCGATTCCTTAGACGAAAGGACAGGATCTGAGCGCCCTGCTTGGACAACTGGCGGTGCACGTGCCGTAGGACCGGGGAAACCACAAAATTGTATAGGGAGGCACTCACAAAAAACATATTTGTCAAAGAAGATTTTATTCCATTTAATCACTACACATAATCTACATGATTAAAAACCCTTAAATGCATAATACATATAGGACAAACCAACATCAAGGTGCGTAGGTGATGGGGAGAGCGCTGGCACATATAAATAACAATCAGCATGTAAAGATACAATTTAAAATCAGGAAAATATATATAAGTGATCTACAATGCAATTAACAGTGTGCAAATCCTGCCTAGATCCGGATCCTAAGTAACTCTAAAGTGCAAAGTGCAACCAATCAGTAAATATATAAATACAATATGTGATCAAAAAACAAGACCTACATGATTACCAAGTGAATAAATATCCCATAAAAAAATGCTTCACCAATATACATACTCTAATCAATCAGACCATAGATGCCAATAAATACCAAATATACCACAAAAAATCAGACCAGGGTATAATCAAAATATCCCAAACATGTTAGTAATGAATCTCCCCACCACCTACTGCACCAGGAGCCATGCGTTCCATGGGCGCATCCCCCACTTCATCAGGACCGGGGAAAAGTGAGTTAGATTGGGCAACTTGGCGAGGGGGGTTCACACACGGGGGCAAGGACCAAAACCCAGGATAGTCAAAATCCTGGGTTTTGGTCCACTTTAAAGTGATCCTATATCCAGAAAGGAAAGTTTTAAGGAAGTTTATATCATCACCTTCAATTCCTTGTTCTCATAGTAAACACGTTTTGAGTGCGGCCTCTGTTTGCACACTACAACCATCAAGCGATAAATCAGAAAGTCAGCTGAAACTATACGACGGCCGACCGATTAACCAATTAGCTTTCATCGCTTGATGGCAGCGCCCGTTTCCACGGAGCGATTAACGCTAATTTGTGGTCGGTTTAGCAATTTCTTGCTCAATCATCGCTTCGGCCATAAGTAGTAAAGAAACATTTTTATCCTAATCTTTCTAGATAGTGCACTAACTGAGATTTGTTGTGATTGTCTCTATTGCAACCTTACAAAAGGGCAATGCGCTACCTTACAAGTCTGGTGTGCTCACTTATAAATCCAAATGCATCAACAAAAGAAGGGGGTGTGGACCAATTGCCACACTTGCCTCACACAAGAAGCACCACAACAATGTAAAATAAATCTAAATCTTTATTCAAAAAGATAACACCAAGACATACACAAAACCACTAAACACAACACAGCAGACATATTAAACAGATTAAAAACAGCTGGGCCTTCCCCTTATAAATATAATATCCAAATCTGAATCCTTAATCAATATAATAAGTATAATAATTGAACGAAGGGCCCCCCAAAAGATTGATAATGAGGCCCTAATATTTTTGTGCCGGCACTAAAAGTTAAAAAAGAAAAATTGTGGACTGAAACCCAGCGGGATTGGAATTCCCGGGCCGATACATTCCCTCCTCCCAGGGCATCCAAAATCGGGAAGCCCCGCTGTGTGAAACCTCCCAGGTCACCCGCTGCACTTACCTTAATCCGGGCCAATGACCCATGAGCGGGCCGTGTCCCCGCTATCCCTCATTTGGGAATGGCCGGCACGGGCACGCTCCCTGTTAGAGGGAAGCGGTGGATGCGGCCGCCAGCGCGCTCTGAGCCGCTGAGCTAAGACCTCAGCTTAGATATCCATAGCTCAGCGGCTCAGAGCGTGCTGATTGGACGGGCGGCTGCGCATGCGCCGTAGGTCCGGTATGAGGTGACTTGATGTAAGCGATCTGGGGGGTTTCACGTAGCGGGTCGCCCCGGGGGAAAGGACCAAAACCCAGGATAGTCAAAATCCTGAGTTTTGGTCAACTTTAATAAAATTCTATAGTCCCTATCATGCTAAGGAGAGGGACAATGATTCTAACACATACTGTGAAGAGGGGGCAATATAACCCAAAGTGACGAGTGCTAACAAACAAATAAGTGAACCATATACACTTGTGATCCAATACATATACACATAATAGCAATATATTTACAAATAATCAACAAGTCTCATGGTCATAGACACATAAGTGCAACTGTGCTAATGAATAAGAAAGATCAAAATGCAAAAACAGAGAAATTACCATACAGTCTAATGGCCAGAACAATCCGTCCAGTACAAAGGGGGAGACCAGCAGGGAACACCTGCGTGCGCGCCTACCCAGGCCGCTTCTGCTGGGTAGTCTCTGTTGCACATTTCTAGAGTATTTACATACACAATTGCGTGTCCTTTTTGTCACAGGAGGATCAGATACGGCGGAAGAAAAGAGAGGAGCGCCTAGAGAAAATGCGGCATAACGTACAACTGAAGTTTGCCTCCAAGAGGAAGGTAGGAGCCGTAAAATGATTTGTTCATGGGGGTGTTACGCCTAGAGGTGTCAGAAAAAAACGATTCTGTGAATTATTGCGATATTTCATTTGACGATACTAGAATCAATTTGTTTTCTTTCTAGAATAGATTCTGACCCCCCCCCACAGTAAAAAAACACTCACCTGACCCCTCATTTGATCCGTCCGGCTCTCCTCTTCACCCAGGGGGCCTTTGTTTCCCCCCCTCCGGGCTCTTCAGTCTTCAGGAGAGTGCCCGACAGGCTCTCTCCCCCTGCCCTCCCGTTGAGCGCTGCCATCTTTACGTGTAGCCCCGGGGGAGTTGACATCCCTCGCGCTGGTGCCATTCTGGCTTGCTGAAGCTCAGCTGTCAGATGCGGTGATCGGTGGGCAGAGGAGAGAGGCAGGCGATCCTCTGATCTTCTGCTTCCCCCCTCCTCTGGCCGGCGATCATCGCATCTGTCATCGGATCTGCGAGGGACACAGGAGCTGACAATCAGAGGTGAGTAAAGAATTTTTTTTTTTTTAATAGACATTTTCTCTGTGTGATTTTTTTTTTTTTTTTTACTGTTAACCCTTTGTGAACTGGTAAGGTATCCATGAGACCCCTATACATGTTCACAAGGCTCTAGGTCTGGCAAGTCACCTGTGGCTAGCGGGTGACTTGCCATTAACACCGAGCCCCCTATTACCTGCCTCCCCAAAGCCCATCGGGGGGGGGGGGGGGCAGAAGAGCCCGTGGCCATAGGCTATGCCGGCTTGAGGCCTGCAGGACCAGGGGCCACCAAATCTGGCCCCTGCTCCCTGTTCTACAAGCCCCCATAGCTGGTACATGCTGGTTATGCCCGGTAAGGGGGACCTCAAGCCATTATTTTTTTGGAATTTTTAATGGTTTTTAACCCTTAAGATTCCCCAAAAAATGGTGTCCCGCCCCCCTGGGAAGGGGGGCCCTAAGTACTATTTTTTTTACGTTTTTAAATTAAAATGAAATTAAAAGAAAATCGCAATATATAGTCTTCATACAGAATCAGGATATATCGTATCGTCATACACGTATCGCGATACATATTGTATCGCCAGATTCTTGCCAATTCACACCCCTAGTTACGTCTGAGGTGGGCCAGTTTGGGCCTGTATTACTGCCATGATTACCTCTAGGAATGTCCACTGTCAGTCATATGATAAATAATATGCAGATAACATGCAGGGTCATTTCCCCCATTCACTTCCGGCTGAAGAAAGCAGCGATCCGAGGGCGTGGGACAGCGCCTGGCGATGGAAGGAGGGTAAGTTGTAAAAACTAAAAAAGGTATTAAAAGACTTTTGAAAATGTGTGTTTTTTTTTTTCTGTATACGGAAACATTTAAAGTATCCCTTTGTGATCTGGTAAGGGGTCCACCTATACCAGTTCAAAGGGCAGGAAAGGCCAGCAAGTGGGTGACTTGCCAAAACACCCCCCCTGCACAATTACCTGCATCCCCAAAGGCCATGGGGGTGCAGAAGAGCCTGGTGCCCATGTGGGCTGGTTACCTTTAGGGCCAGGTGCTTTGCCTCCACGCCCTGGTCTACCAGCCCCCATAGCTGGTGCCTGGGCTGGATTTGCTGATGCAGGGCGACCCTGCGCCTTTTTTTATTTTGCTGTAGCTCCTGATATGCACCATGGGAGTGTGCGCAATTCTGGCCCCTGGTCAAATCCTGTGCAAGTGCTGTGCCTTTGCATTGGGGAGCCTGGGCGGGGGAGTGGCTTAGTGTTGGAGAAACTGTACAACGGACTTCAGCTTAATCTGTGCTGGAGTGACTTCTGCTTGATTTACTGCAGTTTACAGCTATGACAAATTATGGCACTAGATGGAGCTGTGACCAATGCTTGGATGGGGTTTCTATGCATTTTACTGCTGTGTTGTATTTCCTGTGTTTAGTTGCTCAATGGTACTTCCTTCTTTTTCCTGTCTGCGTTAGCCACCATGTAAGGTGACATTCTCTTGCTGACATCCATGTTCCAGTAAAGCCAGTTCCTGTTATACCACACACACACTTAGAAGGAAAACCGCTGTGAGTTCTGTACTGCGACAAAGTGAGATGGCAGGTATTGTACAGGTGTGGTAATGACAACATCTGCCATTCACAACAGCAGCAATCGCCCAAGGAGGCGGGACTTCCAGCTACAGCATGGGCAGCAAAACAGGGAGCAATGTGGATGATACTAGTTAAAGTGGACTGTAGCGATAACCCTTATCGCCGGAGGGCTTCACCGCCCGAGACGTCCTTTTCCCAATCGTAAGAGGTGCTGCTGGAATTCCAGAGTCGTCCGTGAGGAAACAGGAACAGCCCTTACAAGGGCTAGTGAATTGTAATATAGCGTTTCCCCCAATAAGAGACAGAACTTCAGTATTGAGGGTGAAGGTGAAGTGTCTTTATTAGTGCCACTCTAGGCCTTATATACACAAGTCTCCATGCAAGGTGGACCCGAAGGAGAACTGCATGACACACACACCGACCAATAGCAGCAGGGCACACAATCCCTCAACTCTGCCGGTGACGCAATCAGCAATACAATAGACGTCTGTAACACAATCAGTCAGAACAATGCCATTGTCTGTGACGTAATCAATCAACACAATGGCAGTCTGTAATACAATACAAACTACAATGACATTGCCTGTAACAGTATCAAAATACAATGACATTGTCTGGAACCTAATTAAGGAAAAAGTCAGTGAATGACCCGGTGGGCAATTGAATAGTGATGACATCCAAAAGGCAGAGCGTCTGTCACATGGACCAAAACCCAGGATTCTGACCATCCTGGGTTTTGGTGCTTTCCCCCGCTGTGTGAAATCCCCCAGATCGCCGCAGCCAACTAACCTCTTCCCGGTCCTACAGTTCATCTATGAGCAGCGGCTCTGACGGCCGCATCCTCCGCTTCCCTCTAGCATTGCGCGTGCCCGCGCCGGCCATTTGTGAATGGCCGGCGCGGGCACGCTTCCTGTTAGAGGGAGGCAGAGGGTGCGGCCGTCAGAGCCGCTGCACTTAGACGCTCAGTAGGACCGGGAAGAGGTAAGTCCGTTCGGGCGTCCTGGGGGGTTTCAGACAGGCCCCCAGGGAAAGGACCAAAACCCAGGATAATCAAAACTTTTTGGTCCACTTTTTAAAGGCACTGTCTGGGCTAAAATAATAGGATAGATGCAACGAGTCCCACACTGAAGACCTATAGCGGAGGTTTCTTGCTGTGCATAGTGGTGCATGGTATACAACTAGGTTTATACACTGAGATTGGCATAGAGAAAGGGGAGCGGCTGCATCCCCGTTCTCCCTACGGTCTGTGGTGCACTCCTGCCATTAGCCTATCTGAATGGCTGAAAAAACACTGAGAGGAGGATATGCACAGCCTAAGGTATAAATGGTGCAGGCCTAGGGATATCAATGCAGAAGTAAGACCAAAAAGAAATGGGGCTCTAGAACTGTCCCATTATTAATTCCAAACACTTGGCCACACACAATATGGTTGTAATCAAAAGGTATATATAGTTTATTAACTAGAGCTAAATATTGCAGTGCACATATAATGTTCCAAGGGACAACACGTACATAAAAAACATAGAACAATGGGCTAAGTGGGGAGGATAAAGGGGCTAATTGAGCCGTGTGCTGCCAGGGATGCGGCCCGCAGACATGGTGTGGCATCGCCGGAAAGGTGAGTTTTTATAAGCGATCGGCAGTGATTTGAGAGGCCCCAGTGGGAGTAAATCTGACAGTCTTGGAGCCTTTTAGACTCCAGGGCCGGCAACAACGTTGACATGTCCAGTTTATTAAAGCGAACCTTCACCCTGAATAAGAGCCTATCTTATATGTTTCCCACACCTTGTACATACAGATTGCTCACATTAAAAATCATCCTACCTGCATCTACTGCATGTTATGAGCCTTAAAACATCCAAGATGGTAGCTCATGGAGCATCAGGCAGCCTGCAAACAGGAAGTGTCTTCTGCATTTTGGGATTGCTGTCCTTTCCCTGACCCCAGCTCTGCTCTGTCTGTACAAAGCACAGCTTTAACCCCGCCCCCTGTACTTTATCCCACTCTCCTCTACTCATTATTTGTGATGCTTCTAAATCAAGATGGCAGCGCCCGTATGCTAGAGTCCTGAACAGAGTTGCAGCCCGGTGGGGGAAAGAATAATAAATAAGTCACTTAACTTAAAATATATTAATATTAGATGCTAGGGAATAGTTTAAGGGTTTGGGCTTTTCATTAAATCATGGTGAAAGTCTGGTTTAAAGAAAGTTTTGTTTGTACCGCCTCTGAATTTCCTTAATTGCACTCCTTACAGCTCCATGCTTGTGTTAGCTTTAACACCTGTAAGATCTTCTTAGCTAGGCCTCACCGATGGCAGCCCCCATGTTAAAGCGGACCAAAACCCACATATTCTAAGTATGTCACACACCCCGCTTCAAGATATCCATAACATGTGGGTAATACCGACCTGAAGAGGCGTTCCTGCAGAGATGATAGCAAAAAAGAAAGCCCCTCCCTGATCCATAAATACCTGGGACCTCCCACTCATCACCCAGTTTTCCATCTCTGCAGACGGCGAGCAAGTCAGAAGATGATGGCTCCTCCTTGCACAGAGGGATTTCAGGTAGCCGGGATGACTCCCGGCCCGCTATTTATTTATTTCCGTTTGGACCTTTTTTTCCCCAGAAATCCATATGCCTCCCAGCCTCGGCTGAGGGTCCAGGCGAGGGTATATCAGCACCTTAGGTGCTCAGGAGCTATGCTCCACCGTGAGACCCTATATGAGAGGGTAGGCGGTTACACCGGGTTGGTGACCCCGGTTTGGGATGCCCTGTCCCTTAATTAACATTCAATAGCCCTCCCAGGATCCCTTTTCCACAGGTGGGGTTGGGGAGTGTGGGTCCCTTCTTTATTTAGTCCCTAACACGTTCTGTTGTGTCCTTCTCTCTGAGTCAGTGTGTGTCTCTTTAAATGTATTCACCGCCGCAGCCGTTTTACAGGAGGCCTGTGCGGTGCTGGACCTGTCTCTTATCCCCCCATATTCACTCAGCTGGTGTTTCACATTCATCAATGGCGGAGGTATTTACCTCACGCCATGTTATACTGTCCTTCTGGTGGGGGGGGCGGGACCGGACCGTCGGCGCAGGGCCGGGGCCCGTCCCTCCTGTTTCGCATGTTTGAGGGGCTTGTGTGTGTGAGGCCGTGTATTGTAACCGGGCCGGGCGCGGCGGCCGCACTTCACACTGCGGCGCCGGCCGGCTCTTGGCGCCTTTTTTTCTGAGGAGATTCTCCTCACGTTTGACTGGGGGGTGGGGCCGGTGTTGCGGCGCGTCACCGCTGCCCGCCCCCATCTTTCTCTGGCGCCGCTGCGGAGCTCTGCCTGGTGTAGGAGAGGGGGGGGGGGGTGCTCGGCGTCCCGCGCTGACCACGCCCCCTTCTCCCCTTCTGTCAGCAAGCTCAGGTGGATTTCTCTCACGGTCGCCATTACATGCTGTTGCGGTTCTGTAAGTGGCCTATGGCCATCCCCTCTTTTTCATCCTCTGTACTGTATGAGTGTCTGTTGCCTTATTAGCCTTTTTCTGTCTTCCAGGTGGTGGTTCAGGAGCTTCTCCAGTAGCATTTAGGGGGTCTCTCCCGATCCTTAATCACTAGCTTCATTATTGCTCATAAATCCTCCCACTCGGGACATTAAAAGGGCATCCCGGGTTGTCTAGTGGCGTAATTCCCTGGGTCATAGCGACCATTCCTAAAAAAGTTCACCTTATGGAGGCATCCCCGGATACTGGGCTCGGGGCCCCTTCGGGGCATCCCCGGAAGTGTATGTTGTGTGGGGTATCCATTTCTGGGGACGATGTACTTCTGTGTATTCCATGTGCACAGCAGACTATCACACAGCAGTCCGAACCCCAGGCGTCTGGGTCTGCACCGCCGGTCGCTTCATCTCCTCCTCCCACCTTGACACGCACCCCGTGTGACGTTGTCATGGGCCGGGAGCTGCAATCTGAGATGTGTGCAAGATTGGCTAACCTTGAAAAAATTATCTCCAGCTCGGTTGCTCGTAAGGCCCCGACTAAGAGGAAGCATTTGTCGCCGGCTCCGCTGGCGGAGGACCAGGAGGATGTTAATAATCTGGATTGGTCTGATTATTCCCCGCTAGAGGAAGGGGAAGTTTATGAGGATTCTGATATTTCGGACGATGAGCAGTCCTTTGGCGCTGATGCCGAGCTTGGTGACTTGGGGAGATCCTCCGATACTCCTCACGCTCTGGCTCTGATGTTAGAGGTTCTGAATATTTCTCCTCCTGAGGAGGTGTCACAGCAGAAGGGTGAATTGTTTGAGGAATCCAGGCCGCGCTTGGAATTCCCTACACAAAGGCATTTTGACAAAATTATTGCTAAGGAATGGGACAGGCCGGCTCGGCTCCCTGGCATCCCTCAGGGGTGGGATAGGAAATATCCCTTCCCTTCGGAGACGATTAAGCGCTGGGCATCTCCCCCCGAGGTGGATGCCCCGGTTTTGGGGTTGTCCAATTCCTCGGTTTTAAATAGACCTGATTGTTCCATTCTCAAGGATGGAGAGGATAAACGTATTGACCAGATGGCTTGTCATGGTTTTGCTAGCGTTGGGTCAGCCATGCGGCCCGTTTGCGCGTCGGCACTAATGGTGTTGGCTGCCAGGTCCGTGGTCAGGGACCTGTTGACTTCTTCCGGGCTGCGTCCTGGTAGTGCTGAGTTCCTTAGCCTTAAGCGGTGTGAGTTGTTTTTATCCTTTGTGTTGACAGCCTTGGATGACACTTTGATGATGTGTGGTAGGACATCGGCTCTGCTGGTCACTATTCGGCGCTCGGTGTGGCTGCGCCAGTGGGCGGCAGATTTTATGTCCAAGAAGTCACTAACGGCTCTGCCTTTTGTTGGACTACGGCTCTTTGGAGAGACATTGGACTCTGTTACCAAGGGTGGTAGGTTACCTCAACGCAAGAAACAACGCCGTCCCTTTCGGGGGGCGCCTTCCTTTACCCCCTCCTTTCGTGGGGCCAGATCTGGCAGGGGATTTGCATTCCCCTCTTCCAGAGGAGATTCTGGAAACTGTCACCACGGATGCCAGTCTGTCAGGTTGGGGGGGTGTTTGGAAGGACCTCCAGTTTCAGGGTCTGTGGGGCCCGCAGGAGGCTCACGAGCCCATCAATGTTCTGGAGTTGAGAGCCATCAGGTTGGTTCTGTTTCGCTTGACTCATCAATTGCGGGGCCTGCCTGTTCAGGTCCGGTCGGACAACCGGACGGCGGTTGCTTACATCAATCACCAGGGGGGGACTCGCAGCAGGAGTGCCCTCAGGGAAGTGGCTTTGATTCTGGACTGGGCGGAGAGCCACGTCCCGTGTATCTCAGCAGTCTACATTCCGGGAGTGGAGAACACGGAGGCGGACTCTCTGAGCAGAGCCTCCTCTCGTCAGGGGGAGTGGTCTCTCAGTACCGCGGTGTTTCGTTCGATCTGTCTCAGGTGGGGGTTCCCAGCGGTGGACCTCTTTGCCTCTCGTCACAATCACAAGCTTCCAGTCTTTGTGTCTCTCTCGCAGGATCCTTTGGCTCTGGCAGTGGATGCCATGTCTCTGAACTGGAGGGATCTGGGGTTTCTTTACCTGTTCCCTCCGTTTCCAATGGTAGCCAGAGTGGTGCGCAAGCTGGCCCTGGAGGGCGCGTCGGCGATTCTGGTGGCACCAAGGTGGCCAAGGCAGGTTTGATTTGCAGACCTGGTAAGACTGGCAGAGGATCAGTTCGTTCTGCCTCTACTGCCGGACCTGCTCACCCAGGGTCGGCTGCGCTATCCCAATTTACCTTCGCTGGCTTTGACGGCGTGGCTGCTGAAACTGCCATCTTGAAGGAGGAGGGTCTTTCTGACGCGGTGGTTCAGACTCTTATTAGCGCCAGGAAGCGCTCTTCCTCTACTATTTACTATAGGACTTGGAGGTCCTATATTGACTGGTGTGAAAGTAGGTCTTTCTCTTGTCGGGAGTTCTCCATTTCCAGAATCCTGGAGTTTCTTCAACATGGTCTGGATCTGGGGCTTCAACTTAGTACCTTGAAGGGGCAGGTTTCTGCCCTGGCGGTGTTCTTTCAAAGGTCCTTTGCACTTCATCCCTTAGTCAAGACCTTTTTCCAAGGAGTTACGCATGTACGGCCTCCTAGGAAGCCCTTTGTTCCAGTTTGGGATTTGAACCTGGTTCTTTCTGCTCTTCAGGGTCCTCCGTTTGAGCCCTTGAATGAGGTTGCTTTGTCTTCACTTACTCAAAAGGTGGCCTTTTTGGTGGCTATCACTTCAGTTAGGCATGTTTCTGAGTTGGCAGCTTTATCCATTAAAGCTCCGTACTTCGAAAGGCATCAGGACAAGGTTGTCTTTCGTTTCAAGCCGGATTTTCTTCCTAAGGTGGTCTCTGCCTTTCATCTGAATCAGGACATTGTTCTGCCTTCTCTATGTCCTAATCCCAGCAACGACAAGGAAAGGGCGCTGCATTCCTTGGATGTAGTTCGTGTTGTGAAATTTTATCTGGTGGTTACGTCTTCCTTTCGTAAGACTGATGCTTTTTTTGTGGTGCCCTTTGGGCCTAGGAAAGGTTTGGCTCCTGCCAAATCTTCCATTAGTAAATGGATTCGTCAGGCCATCATTGGGGCCTATTCTGCCAAGGGGAGGAGTCCCCCTTTTCGTGTTACTGCTCATTCTACTCGTGCGGTTGGAGCGTCCTGGGCTTTCCAGCACCAGGCCTCTGTTGAGCAAGTTTGTAAGGCCGCTACTTGGTCCTCTGTTCACACTTTTTCCAAGTTTTACAAGGTTGATGTTCGGGCCTCAGCGGATGCTGTTTTTGGCCTCAAAGTTCTGCAAGCTGTTGTGGTTTAAGTTGTGCATTGTTGCCTTGTTTTGGATCCCCGCCCTTGTTATGGACACTGCTATTGGATGTCCCACATGTTATGGATATCTTGAAGCGGGGTGTGTGACATACTTAGAATAATACCATTTTGTGAAATACTCACCTGTAAAATGGGTATTATAAGTATGTCACACACCCCGCTTCACCCGCCCTTCTTGTATTCTGGATCCTTTATTTTGTGAACTTTGCGTTGTTATGACTTATATTTGCCTCTTCCTGGTCCCTTACCTTACTGCTTCTATATACTGGGTAATGAGTGGGAGGTCCCAGGTATTTATGGATCAGGGAGGGGCTTTCTTTTTTGCTATCATCTGCAGGAACGCCTCTTCAGGTCGGTATTACCCACATGTTATGGATATCTTGAAGCGGGGTGTGTGACATACTTATAATACCCATTTTACAGGTGAGTATTTCACACAATGGTATTTTTAACTAACCGCTAAATTGCTCCCCCAACAAATAGTAACTTTTGCCTATTTTTACTGCTCCCTCTCCCTTAGATAATGGCGCCTGCTCCATTCATTGCCACTGCTGTGTGTGGCAATGATGTCATAGCCACACCTATGCAATGACTAATCACCTGCAATTCCTCCCTCCCATTCCCCATATAGGCAGTGTGACATTTCCCCTCCCATTCCCCATATAGGCAGTGTGGCATTTCCCCTCCCATTCCTATAGGCAGTGTGGCATTTCCCCCTCCCATTTCCCATATAGGCAGTGTGGCATTTCCCCTCCCATTTCCCATATAGGCAGTGTGGCATTTCCCCTCCCATTTCCCATATAGGCAGTGTGGCATTTCCCCCTCCCATTTCCCATATAGACAGTGTGGCATTTCCCCTCCCATTCCCCATATAGGCAGTGTGGCATTTCCCTCTCCCATTCCCCATATAGGCAATGTGGCATTCCCCCTCCCATTCTCCATATAGGCAGTGTGGCATTCTCCCTCCCATTCCCCATATAGGCAGTGTGACATTCCCCCTTCCATTCCCCATATAGGCAGTGTGGCATTCCCCTATCCCATTCCCCATATAGGCAGTGTGGCATCACCCCTCCCATTCCCCATATAGGCAGTGTGGTACCCCCTCCTCCCATTCCCCATATAGGCAGTGTGGTACCCCCTCCTCCCATTCCCCATATAGGCAGTGTGGCATTCCCCCTCCCATTCTCCATATAGGCAGTGTGGTACCCCCTCCTCCCATTCCCCATATAGGCAGTGTGGCATCCCCCCCTCCCATTCCCCATATAGGCAGTGTGGTACCCCCTCCTCCCATTCCCCATATAGGCAGTGTGGCATTCCCCTCCCATTCCCCATATAGGCAGTGTGGCATCCCCTCCTCCCATTCCCCATATAGGCAGTGTGGCATCCCCTCCTCCCATTCCCCATATAGGCAGTGTGGCATTTCCCCTCCCATTCCCCATATAGGCAGTGTGGTACCCCCTCCTCCCATTCCCCATATAAGCAGTGTGGCATTTCCCCCTCCCATTCCCCATATAGGCAGTGTGGCATTTCCCCCTCCCATTCCCCATATAGGCAATGTGGCATCCCCCATCCCATTCCCCATATAGCCAGTGTGGCATCTCCCATCCCATTCCCCATATAGGCAGTGTGGCATCCCCCATCCCATTCCCCATATAGGCAGTGGGGCATTCCCCCCTCCCATTCCCCATATAGGCAGTGTGGCATTCCCCCTCCCATTCCCCATATAGGCAGTGTGGCATTCTCCCTTTCATTCCCCATATAGGCAGTGGGGCATCCCCAACTCCCATTCTCCATATAGGCAGTGTGGCATCCCCCATCCCATTCCCCATATAGCCAGTGTGGCATCCCCCATCCCATTCCCCATATAGGTAGTGTGGCATCCCCCCTCCTATTCCCCATATAGGCAGTGTGGCATTCCCCTTCCCATTCTCCATATAGCCAGTGTGGCATCCCCCATCCCATTCCCCATATAGGCAGTGTGGCATTCCCTCTTCCATTCCCCATATAGGCAGTGTGGCATTCCCCCTTTCATTCCCCATATAGGCAGTGTGGCATCCCCAACTCCCATTCCCCATATAGACAGTGTGGCATTTCCCCCTCCCATTCCCCATATAGGCAGTGGGGCATTCCCCCTCCCATTCCCCATATAGGCAGTGGGGCATTCCCCCTCCCATTTCCTAGAGGGACAGCAAAAAAACAGTGTTCCAGGGTGGTTTGATAAGCATAGTTTTAAACCCTAATAAGAGAGTATCAGCAGGGGCTTTGGCCTTATATATTTCACAAGTTCAGTGGGTTTTGGTCCACTTTAACTCCTTTAAAAATCATTGCTTCTTTGCTTACAGTTTGCCCTTTAGCGCCGAAAAGTTTTGCTGCTTAAATACGATTGACATTCACAGAATGGCGGCTTCACCAGCTTTATCTCTTAAATTTCAGACGATTTTCCTCTTTTCCTTGTAATGCAGCTCATGAATATGCAGCTGCTCTTCTTGCTGGTAAAATATTCATCCTGGAAGTTGAGCAGCTCCTGCAGGATATGGTAATGGTGGGAGGGGGGCTTTTATCTGCTGACTTTTCTCTTGTATCTCCAGAGAGAAGAGGAGGATGAGACAATGCGGCTCCTGCAGCTCAGCAAGCAGATCCTTTCTGGGGAAGATGGGCCGGCGCTGGAGCAGGGAGAAGAGGAGCTGCTTCTGGCCGAGTACCAGAGTGACGACGATACAAAAAAAATGGCAGAGTAAGCCTTAGCTTACGTTTACACCTGTCCTAATGCAATTGTGTCAAGTTTTTTTGGTTTGCATTCAAGGTCTGTTTTGTGGCTAAAAAACATTTGGGGCTGATTGGCACAGCTGCAATGTGTCTTTGTGCTGGCAGGGGCAGATTGCCAGCAGAGACCCCCCCCCCTTACTCATGCACAGGGGCTGGCTCCAGGTTTGTGGGGGCCCATGGTCAAGAGAGTCTTAGTGGGCCCCAAAGTAGTGAGTCACATGATGTCACCTTTCAGCTCCGCTGCCACAAATGGGTTATCTTCTGCTGATCACCCTCCAGTCCTTATTGCCTTCCCTATTGCCATTGTCCTCTAGTCCTTGTTGCCTTCCCTATAGCCACCAATCACCCTCCAGTCTTTGTTGCCTTCCCTATAGCCACCAATCGCCCTCCAGTCCTTATTGCCTTCCCTATAGCCACCAATCACCCTCCAGTCTTTGTTGCCTTCCCTATAGCCACCAATCACCCTCCAGTCCTTATTGCCTTCCCTATAGCCACCAATCACCCTCCAGTCTTTGTTGCCTTCCCTATAGCCACCAATCACCCTCCAGTCCTTATTGCCTTCCCTATAGCCACCAATCATCCTCCAGTCCTTATTGCCTTCCCTATAGCCACCAATCACCCTCCAGTCCTTATTGCCTTCCCTATAGCCACCAATCACCCTCCAGTCCTTGTTGCCTTCCCTATAGCCACCAATCACCCTCCAGTCCTTATTGCCTTCCCTATAGCCACCAATCACCCTCCAGTCCTTATTGCCTTCCCTATAGCCACCAATCACCCTCCAGTCCTTGTTGCCTTCCCTATAGCCACCAATCACCCTCCAGTCCTTGTTGCCTTCCCTATAGTCACAAATCACCCTCCAATCATTGTTTCCTTCCCTATAGTCATTGTCCTCTAGTCCTTATTGCCTTCCCTATAGCCACCAATCATCCTCCAGTCCTTATTGCCTTCCCTATAGCCACCAATCACCCTCCAGTCCTTGTTGCCTTCCCTATAGCCACCAATCACCCTCCAATCATTGTTTCCTTCCCTATAGTCATTGTCCTCTAGTCCTTATTGCCTTCCCTATAGCCACCAATCATCCTCCAGTCTTTATTGCCTTCCCTATAGCCACCAATCACCCTCCAGTCCTTGTTGCCTTCCCTATAGCCACCAATCACCCTCCAGTCCTTATTGCCTTCCTTATAGCCACCAATCACCCTCCAGTCCTTGTTGCCTTCCCTATAGCCACCAATCACCCTCCAGTCCTTGTTGCCTTCCCTATAGTCACCAATCGCCCTCCAATCATTGTTTCCTTCCTTATAGTCATTGTCCTCTAGTCCTTATTGCCTTCCCTATAGCCACCAATCATCCTCCAGTCCTTATTGCCTTCCCTATAGCCACCAATCACCCTCCAGTCCTTGTTGCCTTCCCTATAGTCACCAATCACCCTCCAGTCATTGTTCCCTTCCCTATAGTAATTATCCTCTAGTCCTTATTGCCTTCCCTATAGCCACCAATCACCCTCCAGTCCTTGTTGCCTTCCCTATAGTCACCAATCACCCTCCAGTCCTTGTTGCCTTCCCTATAGCCACCAATCACCCTCCAGTCCTTGTTGCCTTCCCTATAGCCATTGTCCTCTAGTCCTTGTTGCCTTCTCTATTGTCACCAATCACCTTCCAGCCCTTACTGCTTGCTCCGCTGCCACTAAAGACTTCATCATTGCTATCAGTTGTCACCTGTTCTCGCCACCTTCTGAGCTTCCATCAGTTGCCCTCCATTCCATGCCACCATCTCCATTGTTGCTGATCATCCCCTGTTGCTGAGGCCAGCCATGAGCAGGTTTGCACACAACACCCCGCTATCGCTGGTTCGAGTCCACTGTAAAATACCATGGCCAAGTGTGAGCCTGAGTGGGCCCCTGAAGGGGGCAATTGCCCAGGTTTGCCCTGTGCTGGTGCCGATCCTGCTCATGCGTAAGCAGGTCTCTCATGTCTGTAGCAAGATGGCTGCTTTCATGCAGTCCAGGAGAGCAATATCTTCAAATATATTCCACAACTCCCTGGGGTTATGCCCTTAAACAGTTCACGCCACTGATAATCAGAGTAGGGAGTTTTAGGGGAGCAATTTACTTAAAGCAGACCTTCACCCTGAATAATAGCATATCTTATATGTTTTTCCTGTGTCCTGTTCAGGTCGTTCCATTGTACCACCAGGTGGCGCTGCACTGCAAGATTAAAAGCTGTTGCCCCTATAAGAGCAGGTGTCTCTCTATCATTTCCCAGTTTTTCATCTTGCAGTGGCTGCTGCTGAAGATCGTTTGTACTCTCT
Source organism: Gastrophryne carolinensis (assembly GCA_027917425.1). Lineage (NCBI taxonomy): Eukaryota > Metazoa > Chordata > Amphibia > Anura > Microhylidae > Gastrophryne > Gastrophryne carolinensis. The sequence goes on along the minus strand of CM051238.1, from coordinate 13,862,434 downwards.
CTCTTGGATTTTGCAGTGAGCGGGGCCGCCTAGCCCAACAGCCGCTGCTCCCTTTTTGCCACCGCTCCTGTGGACCCACTTCTGCCTCCCAGCTTCGGCAGTCCGGGACGGGTGAAGGTAGGAGAACGCCGGGGTCAGGCTTTGACAGAGCTTGCTCTGGGCCGCAGACCCTGCCCAATTGGTAGCCGGCCATAGGAGATGGTGAGCCTATTTGGGGGGGGGGGGAGGAACCACTTATACCCATGGGGCTGCTGCCCTCTCCATCCCAAAGGTTTTTTATTCGTGTCTGTGCTTTTGCTACTTCTGACTGGACTTCTGCCCCTTTGTGCTCATGTGCTTGTGTGTTTTACTGCACAGTTTGTTTTCTCTGGAGGTGGCGTTTCCTTGCTCCCTCGTTGCTACTCTGGGGAGGAGTTTGACAGGTGCAAAAGATCCAGGGGCAGTGGGGTCCTCAGGAGAGCCACTTGCCCATAAATCTCCTGGAACTGAGAGCGGTTCGCTTGGTGCTCTTTATTTGACTCTCCACTTAAAGGATTGTGCGGTCCAAGTTCGCTCGGACAATCAGGGCAGGACTCGGAGCAAGCGTGCCCTCAAGGAGGTGACCCAGATTCTGCTTTGGGTAGAGGAGAATGTTCCCTGCATCTCGGCGGTTTACATCCCTGGGATAGAGAGCCAAGAGGCAGTTGCCCTGAGCAGGGGGGCCTCACGTCTGGGGGAGTGGTCCCTCAGCAACAAGATCTTTCACGCTCTGTGTCTCCGCTGGGGTCAGCTGGATGTGGACCTATTTGCTTCCAGGCACAATCACAAGCTTCCAAGGTTCGTCTCCCTTTCAAGAGATCCTCTGGCCTTCGCCACAGACACTCTGGCACTTCCCTGGACGGAGTTCAGGCTTCTTTATGCATTCAGTTTCCTCTCCTGGGCCGAGTGTTGCGCAAGATAGCCCAGGAGGGGGTACCAACCATCCTGGTGGCTCCTCGCTGGCCGAGAAGGACTTGGTTTGCGGACATAGTTCAGATGTCAGTGGATCGATACGTCATGCCCGACTATCCAGGGCTTCTCACACAGGGGTCGCTGCGACACCCCAATTTACAGACACTGGCTTTGACGGCGTGGCTGTTGAAACCTCCATCCTGATGGATAAGGGGCTGTCTGCCACGCTTGTGCGTACCATGATTCAGGCAAGGAAGAAATCTTCTTCCATGATATATTACGGAATTTGGCATGCCTACATTGCTTGGTGTGAGTCTCCCTTGTCGCACATTTTCTATCTCTTGGATCTTGGAATTTTTACAACATGGTTTGGACTCGGGTCTCCAGCTGAGCACCCTCAAGTGCCAGGTCTCTGCTTTGGACATCTTCGTTCAGAGATCTTTTGCCAGTCATAGACTGATCAAGACCTTTTTCCAGGGAGTCTCCCACGTGTTACCGGTCTGGGACTTGAATTTGGTTCTTTCAGCTCTCCAGGGTCCTCCCTTTGAGCCCTTGTGCAATGCTACCTTGTCAGTTTTTACTCTCATGGTGGTCTTTTCCAAGTGTACAGCACGGCCTGTTTCATTTAATCTTTACTTCTGGGTATTCTGCCACAAGGTGGCGCAGTTGACTGCAGAAGATTTGTGGCTCCTCCCGGCCCCATATAAAACCAGGAATCACCAAAAGACCCCCAGTGTTTCTCTGCAGTCATACTGCGAAGACCAGAAGATGGCTCACTACGGTTATTCGCAGGTGAGCGGGGCAGCCAAGCCTGCGGCCCTGCAAGCCTATTCCCACCTGCTTCCGGACCCTTCTGCCTCTCAGCCCTGGCTGTCGGATCGGGTGACGGTAGGGGAGCGCCTGGGTCGAGGTGCTCGGTGAGCTTTGCTCCAGACCGCAGACCCTATTACTGAAGGGTAGCTGGTCCACAGGCCTATGGTGAACCTAGGGGGACGGAGTAACCACTGCTGACTGCGTTGTGCATTCTCAGGGTGAGTCCTTTATTGGGGACTGTGCTGTGTGGGGGCCTCTTCTTATTGGAGGCTCTGTTCTCCCCCTCCCTCCTCCCCTCCCTTCTGACTGGTTGTTTCCACGCGCTGTGCGTTCTCTCCCCCCGTTCCCCCCCTCTCCCTCCCCTCGCCTCCCGCTTCTCTTCCGTGGTTCTTCCGCGGCGGGGCGCTTTTCGCGTCATCCCCCTGTGGCCCGCCCTTCGAGGATCGTCGGCACCATTTTGGAAGGCTCCACGGTTTGCTGCTGGGACTCCCTCCGCTGCCTGGTCCCTCTCCCTTCGCCGCTGGTGTTCTCTTGCGGTCGCCGGGCCCTTTGCGTGTTGCGGTGCGGCTCAGCTGGTCCGTGAGTGATCCGATAGGTGGTGGTTTTTGGTGCATGTGCTGTGGGATGCGCATGATTGTATTGCTTATGTCTTTCAGACGGGATTCAGCATTGTGGTTTCTCCCGGTCCAATACCCCCCCCCCGCCTGTCCCGGCTCTGTGGGGCATCCCGGGTTAGCTCTGTTTAGCCATTATTTCTGGTGGGCTGACTGTGCCCGTTTGATAATCACCATATGGAGGCTTCTGGGGATAGCGAGCTTGGGGGCCCCTCGGGGCTGCCTCGGCTGTGTGTCATGTGTGTCATCCCCTTTGAGTGGTGGTGGCGTGGTTTGTGTGCCGTGTGCCCAAAGTAATATTGTGGATCAGGCTGGGCCGATCGCTTCTCTTTCCAGTCCTGCGTTCCCTACGGCATCTCCTGCCCCTCCGTGCCTGCATTTAGCCCCCAGTGAGGGGGATACTAGCAGGGGGTCGCAATCAGATCTGGCGCTGCGCGTGGCCAGCATTGAACGGCAGTTGGCCCGACCGGCGGCGGACAAGGCCTCTGGCAAGAATCGGTACCTTGACGCCGTGCTGTCCCTATTTGCCGAGGAGGATGAGGGCCTTGATGTGTATGGCGACCGTGACTCCCCGGAGGAGGGGGAGCTTTTCCGTGACTCGGACTCCTCTGGGGATCATCAAGTCGGTTACGACAGTGACCTAGGGTCCTCCTCTGATGAGGATACCTGGCTCCCGGATGATACCGATAGGCTATTGTCTGCGATTTTTCAAGACTTTGCACATCGCCCCCCCCTAAGGCGGCGAAGAAGAAGCAGGACGAGCTTTTCCGCCCGGGCAAGCAACGCTTGGAGTTCCCGGAACAGGAACATTTCTCCAATATGGTGCTTAAGGAGTGGGAACGTCCTAACAGATTACCCTCGGTGCCCAAGGGCTTGGACAGAAAGTATCCCTTTTTGGCTGATTTGGTTAAGCGCTGGTCGTGTCCTCCTGAGGTGGACGCTCTGGTCAAGGGGCTGTCTAACCCTTCGGTCATGTCGTCCCCTGACGTATGGATCAGTTGGCTTGTCATGCTTTCATCTTTGTGGGGGCAGGCTTGCGCCCAGTCTGCGCCGCGGCCATTGCCATTAAGAGGAAGGTCAGGCGCCTTGCTGAGGCCCCTATGTCTGAAAAGAGAAAGGAGGATTATAGGGACCTCTTGCTTTGCTCTGATTTTATAGCCTTTGTGCTGGCTGCCATGGATGATGCCGTCCGGCTAGGTGGTAGGGCCTCGGCCCTCTTGGTGGCTATGCGTCGGTCTGTTTGGTTGCGTCAGTGGGCGGCTGACACTGCAGCTAAGAAGTCTCTCACCAGTCTTCCCTTCACGGGTCTCCGGCTTTTTGGTGAGCGCCTGGATGTTCTGGCCAAGGATGGTAGGCTCCGCCAGCGTAGGAAGCAGACTCGGCCCTTTCGAGGATCCTCCTCCTTTCGTCCTTTAAGGGGAGGTCGTGGCCCCCCTTTCTCAGGTAGTCGCAGAGACTCTTGGGGCCGAGGCAGATCCCGCGGTCGCCCCGGTCTCTCCTGGGGGACTAAGTCTAAACCCCCTTTCAAGACTCCTCAGGCATGAGGAGGCGCCCTCACCCGACCGGGTAGAGGGACGGCTTCGGCTTTTTGCTCACGTCTGGAGGCTTCGTGTCTCAGACCGGTAGATTCAGGAGGTGGTGTCCTCAGGTTACAAGATAGAGTTTTGCAGCCTGTCCTCCCCCAAGATTCCTCCGATCCCGGATATCTCTAAACCCTGTGTCGGCTCAGGGTCTGTGTCTAGCCGTTCAACGTCTGCTGGAGTCGGGAGTCATTCTTCAGGTACCTCACCAGGAACAGGGTCGGGGGTACTACTCAAATCTGTTCACGGTGCCCAAGAACGGTTCCCTGAGGCCCATCCTGGACTTGAAGGGTCTTAACAAGCCTTCATCTTGATGGGCAAGGGTTTGCCGGCCTCTGTTGTTGATACCCTGATTCGGGCTCGGAAGAAATCCTGGTCCTTTATCTCCTACAGGGTCTGGCATGCTTACATTGCCTGGTGCGAGTCCAAGTCTCTTCCTTGTCGGGTGTTTTCTATTCCCAGGATTCTGGAGTTTTTACAACATGGTTTGGATTCGGGCATTCAACTTAGTACTCTCAAGGGACAGGTTTCGGCTTTGGCATTTTTTTTCCAAAGATCTTTTGCCAATCACAGGCTTGTTAAGACTTTCTTCCAGGGAGTTACTCATGTACGTCCGCCGCATAAGCCTCTGTTACCGGTTTGGGACTTAAATTTGGTGTTGTCTGCTCTACAGGGTCCTACCTTTGACCTTATGTGTGGGGCTGTGTTGCCCATTCTGACTCTTAAGGTAGCCTTTTTGGTGGCTATTACTTCGATCAGGCGAGTTTCTGAGCTTGCGGCGCTTTCCATGAAACCTCCTTATTTTGAGCGGCATCAGGATAGGGTAGTGTTCCGGCTTAAACCGGATTTCTTGCCCAAGGTTGTGTTTGCTTTTCATCTCAATCAGGACATTGTCTTACCTTACTTGTGTCCTAACCCTTCTAATTCTAAGGAACGGACACTTCATTCTCTGGATGTTGTCAGGGCACTGAAATTTTATTTGGTTGCCACTGAGTCCTTTAGGAAATCTGATGCTTTGTTCTTTCTGCTGGACCTAGGAAGGGTTTGATTCCAGCCAAATCTACTATCAGCAAGTGGATACGTCAGGCGGTGGAGCAAGCTTATTCTGCTAAAGGGAAGGAGCCTCCCTTCCGTGTTACTGCTCATTCTACTCGAGCTATTGGTGCCTCTTGGGCTTTTCAGCATCAGGCTTCTGTTGAACAAGTTTGTAAGGCCGCTACTTGGTCTTCTGTTCATACTTTTTCCAAGTTCTACAAGGTTGATGTTACGGCCTCAGCTGATGCTGCTTTTGGCCGTAAGGTACTTCAGGCGGTAGTGGTTTGAACTGCCTATCATTACTCTTTGGGGATCCCACCCTATCTTTGCAGGCACTGCTATTGGATGTCCCAGAAGTAAGGATTAAATGAAACAGGCCGTGCTGTACACTTGGAAAATTACTATTCTGTGATTACTCACCTGTAGAATTGTTTTTACTGTGTACAGCACGGCCTGTTTCATCCCTCCCTTGTTATCTTTATCCTTGGTTGCCTCTTTACGGTGATTTGTTCCAAAGTTTATTATTGTGAGGCTGTTCTCTTTTTATCATGATTATCTCCCGGCTTCTTGCATAACTGCTTTTCAACACTGGGGGGTCTTTTGGTGATTCCTGGTTTTATATGGGGCCGGGAGGAGCCACAAATCTTCTGCAGTCAACTGCGCCACCTTGTGGCGGAATACCCTGAAGTAAGGATTAAATGTAACAGGCCGTGCTGTACACAGTAAAAACAATTCTACAGGTGAGTAACCACAGAATTGTATTTTTTGGTAGCGATCACTTCGGTGCGTCGCGTGTCAGAACTGGCAGCGCTTTGTATGAAGCCTCCTTATTTTGAGCGCCATAAGGACAAGGTGGTCTTTCGGTTTAAACCTGATTTTTTTGCCTATGGTCGTGTCTCCTCTTCATCTTGATGCGGAGGTTGTTTTGCCTTCTTTGTGTCCCGCACCAACTTGTGCTAAGGACAGGGCTCTTCATGCCTTGGATGTGGTCAGAGCCATTAAGTATTACTTGGTTGCAACTGAATCTTTTTAGACAGTCGGATGTACTTTTGGTTCTAGGAAGGGCTTGCCTCCAGCCAAATCCACTCTCAGTAAGTGGATCAGACAGGCGGTGGTGCAAGCATATTCTGCCAAGGGGAAGGATCCCCCTTTGTGTATCTCAGCTCATTCTACTAAAACTATCGGTGCTTCCTGGGCTTTTCAGCACCAGACTTCTGTTGAACAAGTTTGTAAGGCCGCCACTTGGTCTTCTGTTCATACCTTTACAAAGTTTTACAAGGTTGATGTTCGGGCCTCAGCTGATGCTGTCTTTGGCCGAAAGGTGCTTCAGGCGGTAGTGAACTGAACTACATGCTGTTCCGCTCTGGGGATCCCACCCTTATGGACACTGCTTTTGGATGTCCCACATGTCATTAATTGAACGACCTGAACAGGACACGGGAAAATACAATTCCGTAAGTACTCACCTGTAGAATTGTTTTTGGCTGTGTCCTGTTCAGGTCGTTCCACCCCGCTCTTGCTCTTGTTATCTCCTGTTTGCCTGTAAAGGTGATTGCCTTTTCATATTGGACTTTGTCCTTGAGTTTTTGTTGAGAGAGTACATGCTGAAGCTATGTGAAGTAACATGTTTTTTTGGCCTCCCGGCCTGTCTCTTTTCTTACTGCTTTTTAACCACTGGGAAATGATAGAGAGATACCTGCTCTTATAGGGGTCCGGGAAGAGCAACAGCATTTATTCTTGCAGTGCAGCTCCACCTGGTGGTGGGTTACCCACATGTCATTAATGGAATGACCTGAACATGACACAGCCAAAAACAATTCTACAGGTAAGTGCTCACAGATTTGTATTTTCCCACAACCTGCATTTTCTCAGCCTTTAAATCCATCCATCCAAGATGGCGGCTCATGGAGCATCAGGCAGCCTGCAAACAGGAAGTGTCTTCGGACTGTGTCGCTCTGCATTCTGGGATTGCTGTCCTTTCCCTGACCTCAGCTCGGTTCTGTATGTGTGATGCTTCTGAGTCAAGATGGCAGCACTCATATCCTAGAGTCTTGGACAGAGTTGCAGCCCAGTGGAGAAAAGAATAATAAGTGTGTAAAAACTTAAAATATATCAATTTTAGATGTTGGGGAATAGTTTTTTAAGGATTTGGGCTTTTCATTAAATCAAGGTGATGTTCCAGTTTAAGGCCCTGGAGTCTAAAAGATTCCAGGGTCAGATAAAGATGCCCTGTGTGAAACCTTCCTATTCCACAACTGCATGGGGTTATGTTTTCAAACAGCTCACGCCACTGATCATCATAGGAGGGAGTTTTAGGGGAGCAATTTACTAACGGCCCTAGCGGCATGGCCCTGGAGTCTAAAAGATTCCAGGGTTGGCCACTGGCCTCCCCCCCCCCCCCGGGGGAATTCCAAATAGGGATGCCCTGCTGTGTGAAACCTCCCTGGGGCATAGCAATGCTCACCTCCTTCGTGGCTCCCAGGCGGGTGGCCCTGGAGTTCACACAGCGGGATGCGCCAAGGACTGGAACCCGAGTGGCCCTGGAGTTCACACAGCGGGATGCCTCAAGGACTGAAACTCGGGTGGCCCTGGAGTTCACACAGCGGGATGCCTCAAGGACTGGAACCCGAGTGGCCCTGGAGTTCATACAGCGGAATGCGCCAAGACTGGAAACCGAGTGGCCCTGGAGTTCACACAGTGGGATGCCTCAAGGACTGAAACTCGGGTGGCCCTGGAGTTCACACAGCGGGATGCCTCAAGGACTGAAACTCAGGTGGCCCTGGAGTTCACACAGCGGGATGCCTCAAGGACTGAAACTCGGGTGGCCCTGGAGTTCACACAGCGGGATGCCTCAAGGACTGGAACTCGTGTGGCCTCCGGAGTTCCTTTTTAAGCCTGATTAAAGAGGAACAAAACCCGGGATTTCTACTTTTCCTGGGTTTTGTTCCGCTCCCCAGGGGCATCCAAAATTCGGATGCCTCGCTGTGTGAAACCCCAAAGGCCGCCGGTATTCACTCATGTTTCCTGGGTCCAGCAGCGCATGCGCAGACTGTCATGCAATGAGAGGCGTTTTCTATGACATGTCATTCTGCACACGACTCTCAAAGACAGGATTTTGGGTTTGGATCTGGGTTGTGGTCCTTTCCCCCGGGACACCCCGATCTGTGTGAAACCCCCCAGTTCGCCAAGTGCAATTCGCCTCTTCCCGGGCCTACGGCGCATGTGCGACCACTTGTCCAATCAGCGCGCTTGAAGCCGCTGAAGTCACGTCGTCTAAGGCTTCGTCTAAGAGCAGCGGCTCAGAGCGCGCAGACGGCCTCTTCCTGCACTTCCCTCTAACAGGGAGCGATCCAGCGCCGACCATTCACAAATGCCTGGTGCGGGCATGCGCCCTGCTAGAGGGATAGTGGGGATGCTGCTCACACATGCACCATTGGACCGGGAAACAAGGTAAGTGTATGGGGCGACCTGGGAAACCGTAGAAATGAATGGAGGAGGGTGAGCTTTACAGCTAAAACAAAGGCTATTATCTGGGATTAGAGTGGAGCAGAAGCAGTGAAAATTGGCAAGAGGAGCTCTTCATGGAGGGAGCAATTCAGGCGATGCTAGTTAAAACAGTGTGGTCCACAGTAAAGGGACAGCAAAGGCAAAGTAACAACATTCATCTGCCCCCCCCCCCCCCCCACAGGCTGTAGACTCGAACCCTCATAGTCATGTGGGTTGCAGTGGTGACAATTCTGTTTCTGATTTTCTTCATTTTTTTTTTCGATACCATCCTCATTCTAAGTAAGCAAAATGATTGAAGCCTGTTAGCCAGCTCATCCCATATAGCGCTTATTTTTGGATCGTTCGTTAAACTGCCTAGCAATCTCTTTTGCTACACTCCCGCTTTCATCACCCGCGCCACCATTCGTGTTAAGGAAATAACCTGGGATGGTGATTTCATAATGCGCTGTCACTGTTCTTTAAGCGAGTAATGAGTCTCGCAGAGCTCTGTACTCAATCAGAACTGACGGCTTACTGAGCTGCTGTCACTGCACAGCGGGTGGAGATTAATCGGGTTATTGTACGGAAAGCAAACTCCTTTATTTCTTTGGCGTGCTTTTTTTTTTTTGTCAGCCCGCCTGGCCTCCGTTTTCTTAGTGCGTAAGGTGTGCCGCAGGTACGTCGTGGCACCACGTTATAATGCAGGTGACCTAGTCTGCCAAAGAGATCTGAGATGTGCGTCAATTTTTGTGACAGGGGCGCGTTCATGGTTTTAGGATGTCTCTCATTTTAGGATTATTTTGTGTGTCTGTATGACATATCGGTATTGACACAGCGGACCCGGGCTTTATTAGTGAGGCGGTCGCTCCCTTGGAAAGCAGACAGATAAACATTTACATTTCAGATGGTTGACATTTGTATTGGGGACATGTCTGCAGCTGTCTGCTCTGCCATCTGTAGCACAGCAGGCAAGAGGAAGAATATTCTGGGGTGTTTCTATAGTTAAAATGGACCAAAACTCAGGATATTGACTATCCAGTTTTTTGGGGGGCAATATATTTTTATTAAGATTTGCAATATACATCAGAGTAAACAGAGCAACAGCAAGATAAAGGGGTACAGAGTTACAGAAAAGAACATGTTGGTCTCAGATTCACAAGCGTATACATATTTTAACTACATATAGAAATCGGCAATAACCCCCCCCCCCACCCCTATGACCGCTGACCCCCATCCCTGGTATGACACCTCAATAGTTACATAGTTAATACGGTTGAAATAAGACATGTCCATCAAGTTCAACCAAGGGTGTTTGGGTCAGGGAAGTTATTTTTAATTTTATTTTATAGGGGAAGCTATTTATTTTATTTTTTGTTTTGTTTTTTTTTTAACTGATAACCGCTAATAGTAACTGTTAATGTTATATTCTTCTAAATAAGCATCTAATCCTTTTTTGAAGCTGTCAGCGGTTGATGCTGTAACAAGCTTCTGTGGGAGGCTATTCCACAGATTTATAGTTCTTATGGTAAAAAACCATTGTCGTCTCTGGAGACTAAATTTTCTTTTTTTCCAATCGAAGACAGTGCCCCCTTGTCTTTAGAGAGGATTTCACCTGAAATAGTGTTCTCCCATATTTTTTTGTGGGCCATTTATATATTTATACAAGTTAATCATGTCCCCCCCTCAGCCGTCTCCTCTCAAGACTAAACAGATTTTATTCTCGTAATCTTTCCCCATAACTAAGATCTTTCATTCCTCTTATTAGTTTTGTGGCTCCTCTGCACCCTTTCCATAGTCAGAGCGTCCTTTCTATGAACGGGTGCCCAGAACTGGACGGCATATTCCAGGTGAGGGCGCACCAGTGCCCTGTAAAGGGGCGATATTACTCTCCTACCCCGTGATTCCAGGCCCCTTTTAAGGCATGATAATATCTTGATGGCATTGCATGCTGTTATTTAGCCTGTGATCTACCAGTACCCCCAGATCCTTCTCAACAAGTGACTCTCCCAGTTTTACTCCCCCGAGGATATATGTGGCCTTCAGGTTGTTAGACCCCAAGTGCATGACTTTACATTTCTCCACATTGAACTTCATTTGCCAAGTGGAGCCCAGACACTCAAAGTGTCCAAGTCAGCCTGAAGCTTGTGAACATCTTCAATAAACCATTGCTAGGCTAAGTGTCGGACTGATGTACGATGGATTCCCCTCCTGTCTCTCCCCTCTTAACCTCCACACCAGGGGCCTAGTAGCTGTGCCTGGGAACGATCCGGGACCGTATGTATGCTATTGGATCGGGCCAGGAAGATACAAGTCCACATGGAGACGAGGTGGGCGGGAGCGAGCGATCTGACTGGGGACCTCCATTAAGAAGTGAGAAAGGTAAACCAGGACAGTAAAGAAAGAAGGATAGAGATAAGTAGAGCATAGATAGAAGTGGGGAAAGAGTCAGAAGCAGGTCGAGAGCCAGAAACAGGAACATGCAGGCAACTAACTATCTACCGCACCCTAAGGAGTAGGTGAGAGTCCGTAAAATCTACCCACCCGGCCCAAATTTTTAAATACCGCTCTTGTGTGTCCTCAGATTCTGAGGCCAACTCCTCCATGCGGCCTATGGCTTCAACCTCCCGTGCCCATTCCATGAGCGTTGGAGTGGCTACTGACTTCCAGTGCCTGGGGATTATAGTCTTCAATGCTGTAATACAGTGCCGCAGAACCCCCTTATTATTATTAGAGATCGAGCCCGGGATCAGAGATAACAGTGCCAACTGTGGCGTATCCTGTACAAAATCCCCCGTGATGGAGTTGTAGATGGACAAGACCTTCCCCCACAGAGCCTTAAAGCGGGCCTTCACCCTGAATAAGAGCCTATCTTATATGTTTCCCACACCCTGTACATACAGAATGTTCACATTTAAAATCATCCTACCTGCATCTACTGAATATTTGAGCCTTTAAACATCCAAGATGGCAGCTCATTGAGCATCAGGCAGCCTGCAAACAGGAAGTGTCTTTTGAATGTGCTGCTCTGCATTCTGGGATTGCTGTCCTTTCCCTGACCCCAGCTCTGCTCTGTCTGTGCAAAGCACCTCCTGCACTTTATCCCGCTCTCCTCTGCTCAGTATGTGTGATGCTTCAAGTCAAGATGGCGGCGTCCATATCCTAGAGTCCTTGAACAGAGTTGCAGACTAAAAATGTAAAATATATTCATTTTAGATGCTGAGGAATAGTTTTTTAAGGGTTTAGGCATTTCATTAAATCATGCTGACGGTCTGGTTTAATAGTCGGGAAACTCCACCTCCACAACTTAAACAGATATATTTTGGTGAGATCTTGACTATCCTGGGTTTCGGTCCTTTCCCCTGGGGCACCTCGACAGTTGGGATAATTCTGAGTCATCGGCCGTTAGAAGATAAATTACATTTTATGGAACAAAACTCCCAAGGAAAACAGGATTTACAGGTCCTTCTCAAAAAATTAGCATATAGTGCTAAAGTTCATTATTTTCCATAATGAAATGATAAAAATTAAACTTTCATATATTTGAGATTCATTGCACACCAACTGAAATTTTTCAGGCCTTTTTTTGATTTAATACTGATGATTTTGCCATACAGCTCATGAAAACCCCAAAATCCTATCTCAAAAAATTAGCATATCATGAAAAGGTTCTCTAAACGAGCTATTAACCTAATCATCTGAATCAACTAATTAACTCTAAACACCTGCAAAAGATTCCTGAGGCATTTAAAAAAGCCCAGCCTGATTCATTACTCAAAACCGCCATCATGGGTAAGACTGCCGACCTGAGTGCTGTCCAGAAGGCCATCATTGACACCCTCAAGCAAGAGGGTAAGACCCAGAAAGAAATAGGCTGTTCCCAGAGTGCTGTAGCAAGGCACCTCAATGGGAAGTCTGTGGGAAGTAAAAAATGTGGCAGAAAACGCTGCACAACGAGAAGAGGTGACCGGACCCTGAGGAAGATTGTGGAGAAGGACCGATTCCAGAGCTTGGGGGACCTGCGGAAGCAGTGGACTGAGTCTGGAGTAGAAACATCCAGAGCCACCGTGCACAGACGTGTGCAGGAAATGGGCTACAGGTGCCGCATTCCCCAGGTCAAGCCACTTTTGAACCAGAAACCGCAGAAGAAGCGCCTGACCTGGGCTACAGAGAAGCAGCACTGGACTGTTGCTCAGTGGTCCCAAGTACTTTTTTCTGATGAAAGCAAATTTTGCATGTCATTCGGAAATCAAGGTGCCAGAGTCTGGAGGAAGACTGGGGAGAAGGAAATGCCAAAATGCCTGAAGTCCAGTGTCAAGTCACAGTCACAGTCAGTGATGGTCCGGGGTGCCATGTCAGCTGCTGGTGTTGGTCGACTGTGTTTTATAAAGGGCAGGGTCAATGCAGCTAGCTATCAGGAGATTTTGGAGCACTTCATGCTTCCATCGGCTGAAAAGCTTTATGGAGATGAAGATTTCATTTTTCAGCACGACCTGGCATCTGCTCACAGTGCCAAAACCACTGGTAAATGGTTTACTGACCATGGTATTACTGTGCTCAATTGGCCTGCCAACTCTCCTGACCTGAACCCCATAGAGAATCTGTGGAATATTGTGAAGAGAAAGTTGAGAGACGCAAGACCCAACACTCTGGATGAGCTTAAGGCCGCTATCGAAGCATCATGGGCCTCCATAACACCTCAGCAGTGCCACAGGCTGATTACCTCCATGACACGCCGCATTGAAGCAGTCATTTCTGCAAAAGGATTCCCGACCAAGTATTGAGTGCATAACTGAACATAATTATTTGAAGGTTGACTTTTTTTTATTAAAAACACTTTTCTTTTATTGGTCGGATGAAATATGCTAATTTTTTTAGATAGGATTTGGGGGTTTTCATGAGCTGTATGGCAAAATCATCAGTATTAAAACAAAAAAAGGCCGGAAATATTTCAGTTGGTGTGCAATGAATCTCAAATATATGAAAGTTTAATTTTTATCATTTCATTATGGAAAATAATGAACTTTAGCACTATATGCTAATTTTTTGAGAAGGACCTGTATTTCCCGAATGAAAATACCCACAATGCACTGCTCTATATTATAATGCACAGCGGAGTGTCAGTACATTTATTCTAAGTATGTCACACACCCCGCTTCAAGAATCCATAACATGTGGGTAGTATCGACCTGAAGAGGGCGTTCCTGCAGAGATGATAGCAAAAGAAAGCCCCTCCCTGATCCACAAATACCTGGGACCTCCCACTCATCACCCGTTTTTCCATCTCTGCAGACGGCGAGCAAGTCAGAAGATGATGGCTCCTCCTTGCACAGGGGGATTTCAGGTAGCCGGGGTAACTCCCGGCCTCTTTTTTGATTATTTCCGCTCGGACCCCTGTTTGTCACTGGATTTACCTTATATTACATGCCTCCACAGTCTTGACTGCTGGCCCGAGCGAGGGTACATTGGCACCTCTGGTGCTGAGGAGCAGAGCTCCACCGTGAGACCCTAAAAAAGAGGGTAGGCGGTCATACCGGGTAGGTGATCCCGGTTTGGGATGCCCCGTCCCTTGATTCTTCCCCTGGGGGGGGGCCCTTCCACCGTCTCCCTTTTACCAACTATGGGGGCTGGGGGTTCCTCTCTTAGGGTTAGCTTTATTCACTGTCTTGTGAGTGTGTTCGTTTTCTGTTGTAGTTATTTGTGTGTGTTACTTTGTTGCGGCACCACGGCTGTCATTGCAGCCTGGCGCCGGGGTCTGTCATTCTCTGTGAGGAGGTATTTTACCTCGCGCACTTTGGGGGGCGGGGCTGGCACTCTGCGCTCTGCCGCGGCCAGCCCCCGTTCTCTCTTTCAATCCTCCCGCAGCGATCGGGGCGGGTGCTCCGCTAGTAAGCGCGGACGCACCCGTTGTCACGGTCAGCCGGCGCCGCGGTTGTCGGCGGCGCCGGTCTCTGGGGACGCTGTGTGAGGGAACTTCTTCCCTCACGCTTCATTCAGAGGGGGGGGGGCGGGGCCGGGCTTTCGGCGCGTCGCCGCGGCTCCGCCCTCCTCTGTACTGGCGCCGCTGCGGAGCTATTGCTCCCTGTTGCTGGTCACTAAGGGGGCACAACTCAGTTTTTGCGCGGGCTGCGCCGACCACGCCCCTTGCACGGCCGTTTCTTCCTTCACAACAGCAAGGTCGCCATTGTTCTGAGGCGGATCGTTGATTGGAGCGTCTGTGAGTGGCCCTGTGGGCCTCATTTATTTCTTCTTTCTATTTCTGTTAGCCTTATTTTAGGGACTTATTGGTTCTCTCTGTCTTTTAGGTGGAGGTTATTCAGGAGGATCATCAGTAGTATTTAGAGGGTCTCTCCTGGTCCTGGGTCCCTGGGTCCATTTTAACATCACAAATCCTCCCACTCGGGACATTAAAGGGGCATCCCGGGTTGTCTAACTGGCGTAATTCCCTGGGTCATAGCGACCACTCAAAATTCACCTTATGGAGGCATCCTCGGATACTGGGACTGGGACCCCTTCGGGGCATCCCAAAAAGTGTATGTTGTGTGGGGTTTCCATTACTGGGGATGATGTGTTACTGTGTATACCATGTGCACAGCAAACTATTACGCGGCAGTCCGAACCCCAAGCATCGGGGTCAGCACAGCCGGTCGCCTCATCTCCCCCTCCCGCCTTGACTCGTGCCCCGTGTGACGTCGTCATGGGCAGGGATCTGCAATCTGAGATGTGCGCCAGATTGGCTAACCTTGAGAAAATGGTCTCCAGCTCGGTCGCCCGTAAGGCTCCGACTAAGAGAAAGCATTTGTCGCCGGCTCTGCCGGTGGATGATCTTGATGACATTGATAATCTTGATTGGTCTGATTATCCCCAGCTAGAGGAAGGGGAGGTTGATGAGGGTTCAGAATTTTCGGACGATGAGCAGTCTGCTGGCGCTGATGCCGAGCTTTCTGATTTAGGGAGATCTTTGGACTCTCCTCACGCTCTGGCTCTGATGTTGGAGGTTCTGAATATTTCCCCTCCCGAGGAGGCGTCCCAGCAGAAGGGTGAATTGTTTGAGGAATCCAGGCCGTGCCTGGAGTTTCCTACGCAACGGCATTTTGATAGAATCATTGAAAAGGAATGGGATAGGCCGGCTCGGCTCCCTGGCATCCCTCAGGGGTGGGATAGGAAATATCCCTTTCCTTCTGAGGCGGTCAAGCGCTGGGCATCTCCCCCCGAGGTGGATGCACCGGTTTTGGGGTTGTCTAACTCCTCGGTTTTAAACAGACCTGATTGTTCCACTCTCAAAGATGGAGAGGATAAACGTATTGATCAGATGGCTTGTCATGGTTTTACTAGCATTGGGTCAGCCATACGGCCTGTGTGCGCTTCAGAACTAATGGTGTTGGCTGCCAGGTCTGTGGTCAGGGACCTGTTGACTTCTTCCGGGCTTCGTCCTGGTAGTAACGAGTTCCTTAGCCTTAAACGGTATGAGTTGTTTTTATCCTTTGTGTTGACTGCCTTGGATGACACTTTGATGATGTGTGGTAGGACGTCGGCTCTGCTTGTGGCTATTCGGCGGTCGGTGTGGCTGCGCCAGTGGGCGGCCGATTTTATGTCCAAAAAGTCACTAACGGCTCTACCCTTTGTTGGTCTACGGCTCTTTGGAGAGACATTGGACTCTGTCACCAAGGGTGGTAGGTTACCTCAACGTAAGAAACAACGCCGCTCCTTTCGGGGGGCGATTGCCTTTACCCCCCTCCTTTCGGGGGGCCAGATCTGGCAGGGGTTCTGCATTTCCCTCTTCCAGAGGAGATTCCGGGAGCAGGGGCAGAGGACGTGCCCGTTCTGGATACTCTTGGGGCTCTAAGCCCAAACCGGCTGCTAAGCCAGCTCAGCAATGAGGGGGCGCCCTCACCCTTGCGGGTGGGGGGGACGGCTGCAGCACTTCTCCCAGATCTGGGATCAAGAGGTCTCGGACAGATGGATCCGGGAAGTGGTGTCTTCCGGTTACAAGCTGGAGTTCAAGCTCCGCCCCCCTTCCAGATTTTTCAGGTCTCGGATGCCGTCGGAGCCTCTGGCGGCGCAGGGGCTCCTGGTGGCAGTAGAGAATCTTCTGGACATGGCTGTCATTTGCCCAGTGCCCCCTTCAGATCGGGGCAGGGGCTTTTATTCCAATCTGTTCACGGTACCCAAGTAGGACGGGTTGGTCCGACCCATCTTGGATCTGAAGTTTCTCAACAGGTTCATCCGGCCGAGGAAATTCCGCATGGAAACGCTGCGTTCGGCCATTCACTCTCTTCGTCAGGGAGACTTTCTGACGTCCATAGACATCAAGGATGCTTATCTACACGTTCCGGTTTTTCCAGCACACCAGAGGTTTCTCAAGTTCGTGGTGGAGGATCAGTTTGTGGCACTTCCTTTCGGTCTCACCTCAGCTCCTCGGGTGTTCACCAAGGTGCTAGCGGGGGTGATGGCTCTGCTCAGAGTTCAGGGTATCCGCATTGTGCCCTATTTGGACGATCTACTGATCATGGCCTCTTCTTTCAACCAAGCGGAGTTGGACACCAGAGCGGTGGTGTCCACTCTGGAGAGGTTCGGTCTGTGATCAACCACCCCAAGTCTTCTCTTTCTCCGTCCAGAATTCTGACCTTTCTGGGAATGTCTCTGGACACCTCACAGGCCAGGGTGTTTCTGCCCCAGGCCAAAATTCTTTTGATTCAGGAGTTAGTTCGGCTTCTCTTGTCAGCCCCTCGTCCGACCATCCGGCTAGGGATGAGGCTGGTGGGGCTAATGGTGGCCTCATTCGAGGCAGTTCCCTTTGCGCAGTTTCATACGAGGACGCTTCAGCTTCATCTGTTGAAGGTTTGGGACAAGTCTCCACTATCGTTGGATCAGTCCTTCCGGATGTCTCCCCGTGTTCGTCGATCCCTGCAATGGTGGCTGGGGTCTGTCAATCTGTTGAAGGGCAGATCCTTTCTGGCGCCGTCTTGGGAAATGGTCACCACGGATGCCAGTCTGTCAGGTTGGGGGGGTGTTTGGAAGGACCTCCAGTTTCAGGGTCTGTGGAGTCCGCAGGAGGCTCACGAACCCATCAATATTCTGGAGTTGAGAGCCATCAGGTTGGTTCTGTTTCGCTTGACTCATCAGTTGAGAGGCCTGCCAGTTCAGGTCCGGTCGGACAACAGGACGGCGGTGGCTTATATCAATCACCAGGGAGGGACTCGCAGCAGGAGTGCCCTCAGGGAAGTGTCTTTGATTCTGGACTGGGCGGAGACCCACGTCCCGTGTATCTCAGCAGTCTACATTCCGGGGGTGGAGAACACGGAGGCGGACTTGCTGAGCAGGGCCTCCTCTCGTCAGGGTGAGTGGTCTCTCAGTCCCAAGGTGTTTCGTTCGATATGTCTCAAGTGGGGGGGTCCCAGCGGTGGACCTCTTTGCCTCTCGTCACAATCACAAGCTTCCAGTCTTTGTGTCTCTCTCGCAGGATCCTCTGGCTCTGGCAGTGGATGCCATGTCTCTGAACTGGAGGGATCTGGGGTTCCTTTACCTGTTCCCTCCGTTCCCAATGCTAGCCAGAGTGGTGCGCAAACTGGCCTTGGAAGGCGCGTCGGCGATTCTGGTGGCCCCAAGGTGGCCAAGGCGCGTTTGGTTCGCAGATCTTGTAGGGCTGGCAGAAGATCAGTTCGCCCTGCCTCTGCTGCCGGACCTGCTATCCCAATTTACCATCGCTGGCTTTGACGGCATGGCTGCTGAAGCCGCCATCTTGAAGGAAGAAGGTCTTTCTGACGCGGTGATTCAGACTCTTATCTGTGCCAGGAAGCGCTCTTCCTCTTCTATTTACTACAGGGCTTGGAGGGCCTATATTGATTGGTGTGAAAGTAGGTCTTTCTCTTGTCGAGAGTTCTCCATTCCTAGAATTCTAGAGTTTCTTCAACATGGTCTAGATCTGGGGCTCCAGCTTAGTACATTGAAGGGGCAGGTTTCTGCCCTGGCGGTGTTCTTCCAAAGGTCCTTTGCACTTCATCCCTTAGTCAAGACCTTTTTCCAAGGTGTTACGCATGTACGGCCTCCTAGGAAGCCTTTTGTTCCAGTTTGGGATTTGAACCTGGTTCTTTCTGCTCTCCAGGGCCCTCCGTTTGAGCCCTTGAATGAGGTTGCTTTGTCTTCTCTTACGCAAAAGGTGGCCTTTTTGGTGGCTATCACTTCGGTTATGCGTGTTTCTGAGTTGGCTGCTTTATCAATTAAAGCTCCATACTTCGAGAGGCATCAGGATAAGGTTGTCTTTCGTTTCAAGCCGGATTTTCTTCCTAAGGTGGTCTTGGCTTTTCATCTGAATCAGGACATTGTTTTCCTTCTCTATGCCCAAATCCCAGCAACGACATGGAAAGGGCGTTGCATTCTTTGGATGTAGTTCGTGTTGTGGAATATTATCTGGAGGTTACGTCTTCCTTTCGTAAGACTGATGCCTTTTTTGTGGTGCCCTGTGGGCCTAGGAAAGGTTTGTCTCCTGCCAAATCTTCCATTAGTAAATGGATTCATCAGGCCTTCATTGGGGCCTATTCTGCCAAGGGGAGGAGTCCCCCTTTTCGTGTTACTGCTCATTCTACTCGTGCAGTTGGTGCGTCCTGGGCTTTTCAGCACCAGGCTTCTGTTGAGCAAGTTTGTAAAGCCGCTACCTGGTCTTCTGTTCACACTTTTTTCAAGTTTTACAAGGTTGATGTTCGGGCATCAGCGGATGCTGTTTTTGGCCGCAAAGTTTTGCAAGCTGTAGTGGTTTAAAGTTGTGCATTGTTGCCTAGTTTTGGATCCCCGCCCTTGTTATGGACACTGCTATTGGATGTCCCACATGTTATGGATTCTTGAAGCGGGGTGTGTGACATACTTAGAATAATACCATTTTGTGAATACTCACCTTGTAAAATGGGTATTGTAAGTATGTCACACACCCCGCTTCACCCGCCCTTTCTGTATTCAGGATCCTCTATTTTGTGAACTTTGCGTGGTTGTGGTTTATATTTGCCTCTTCCTGGTCCCTTACCTTACTGCTTCTGTATACTGGGTGATGAGTGGGAGGTCCCAGGTATTTGTGGATCAGGGAGGGGCTTTCTTTTGCTATCATCTCTGCAGGAACGCCCTCTTCAGGTCGATACTACCCACATGTTATGGATTCTTGAAGCGGGGTGTGTGACATACTTACAATACCCATTTTACAAGGTGAGTATTCACAAAATGGTATTTATAGTTTGTAAAGAAGTGACAGTAGTCATTGGTTGAATGTGCAGCAGTAACAGGTCACATTTGTTTTGAGACGTCCCCAATAAAGAGGGGACACCCCCTTCTGACGCTTTTACTGACTCTGCTTGGCTTTATTGCTGCACCATGGATGACCATGACCCTTCTTGTTAAAGTGGACCAAAACCCACGATTTTGAATTGGCGTGCCCCGCAGTCTGAAACCCCCCCAGATCGCTGAGCACATTCCCGGTCCTACTGCGCATGGGGGGGGGGGGGGGCACTCGTCCAATCGGCACGCTCGGAGCCCCTGACGTCATGTCGTCTAAGACCAGTAAGGTAAGTGAATGCCGCGACCTGGAGGGTTTTGTATGCCACG
This sequence comes from Gastrophryne carolinensis, assembly GCA_027917425.1. Taxonomy (NCBI): domain Eukaryota; kingdom Metazoa; phylum Chordata; class Amphibia; order Anura; family Microhylidae; genus Gastrophryne; species Gastrophryne carolinensis. Next base: position 13,842,390 of record CM051238.1, on the reverse strand, counting down.
GGGGGAGGGAATCTCATAGATCCCTGGGCCGATCGCGCTGGGTTTTGGTCCACTTTAAAGTAAAGCAAATTGTGATGCCCCGCACTGTGAAACTACCCAGATCGCCAGTATCGGCTCACTTTTCCCCGGTCCAGTGGGTTCTCGTCCAATCAGAGCTGTTTGCTGTGCCTGTGTAATTCAGCAAACAACTGTAATTGTTTACAGTAGGGAGTGAGAGCAGCCTCACCCCCTGCATTTTTGGACTGTTTGCGTGTTCCCCAGATCATCCAGAAAAACTCACCTTTCACGATTCCAGTTGTCCCGGAGGGCCTGCCACGTTCAGTTTAGTTCTGCTTTAAGAGTTCACAACCCCGCCTCCTGACCCTTGTTAAAGGGCCTAGCCCCGCCCACACAGCAGCATCATTCAAATTAAATTTGTAAAGCTTTGAGCTGTATGGCTGAAGTGAAGGATAAAAAAAAACTATTTATGAATATATCTTCAGCAAACTAACTTCATATTCAGGTGGGGGGGGGGGGGGGGTGGGGGTTAACTTAAAGCGGACCTTCAGCATTATTTAATCAAAAGCCTTAAACTATTCACCTGCATCTAAAATCAATTTTAATAACTTACATTTTATTCTTTCCCCCACTGGGCTGCAACTCTGTTCAGGACTTTAGGATAAGCGTGCCACCATCTTGGCTCAGTAGCATCACATACTGAGAGGAGGGGGGGAGTGCAGGGGGGCGGGGTTATAGCTGTGCTTTGCACAGAGTAGAGCCGGGTCAGGAAAAGGTCAGCAATCCCAGAATGCAGAGCGGCGCAGTCAGAAGACACTTTCTGTTTGCAGGCGGCCTGATACTCCATGGGCTGCCATCTTGGATGTTTAAAGGCTCAGAAAATGCAGTAGATGCAGGTAGTGTGATTTTAATCTGTATGTACAGGGTGTGGGAAACATATAACATAGGCTCTTATTCAGGGGGAAGGTCTGGATTAATGTGGGCAATCTGTATGTACAGGGGGGGGGGACATATAAGATAGGCTCTTATTCAGGGTGAGGGTCCGGATTAATGTGGGCAATCTGTATGTACAGGGTGGTGGAAACATATAACATAGGCTCTTATTCAGGGTGAAAGTCCGGAATAATGTGAGCAATCTGTATGTACAGGGTGGGGGAAACATATAAGATAGGCTCTTATTCAGGGTATAGGTCCGGATTAATGTGGGCAATCTGTATGTACAGGGTGGTGGAAACATATAAGATACGCTCTTATTCAGGGTGAAGGTCCGGAATAATGTGGGCAATCTGTATGTACAGGGTGGTGGAAACTTATAAGATAGGCTCTTATTCAGGGTGAAGGTCCGGATTAATGTGGGCAATCTGTATGTACAGGGTGGTGGAAACTTATAAGATAGGCTCTTATTCAGGGTGAAGGTCCGGATTAATGTGGGCAATCTGTATGTACAGGGGGGAAACATATAAGATAGGCTCTTATTCAGGGTGGAGGTCTGGATTAATGTGGGCAATCTGTATGTATAGGGTGAAGGAAACATATAAGACAGTCTCTTATTCAGTGTGAGGGTCCGGTTTAAAGGGACAGTCCAGGCAATGTTGGGAAAAGAACAGCAAGGAGCTCACCCAAAGCCTGTCTCACATGCCTCTCCTCTATTTCCTGAAGCGCGCTGTAGATGGTCTTCAAAAATTACTCCTCATTTCCTTTCTGTTTTTCCATGATCACACTCCAAATGTGGCTACACGGTTTCCCTATACTCCCCACTATGTCCTGCCAGGCTCGCCCACGCTGGGACCAGTGAGGAATGGGGAAGCCATTTGACCACATTCGTAATGTGGTCAGGACCGTGCTCCCAGCATGAGTGAGTCTGAGCAAGCCACAGTGGTCACACTTGCTGGGGGACAGGGAAGCCCTGAAGCATTTGAAAAATCAGTTGCTTGGCCTTGGTAAGGACTCCATCAGCTTTGATTGGCCAAGTATATGTACTGGTTGCCATTAGGGTGATGACGTTTCTTGGAAATGGATTTTCTCATTAATAAGCTGCTTATTTATTCTAAGTATACAGCACGTCCTGCTCCAGAGATAATTCCTTACGTTTGAGTAATACATCCACAAGATGGCGCTGGACTGCAGAAACAGCAAAAAAGTGGCTCCTCCCGGCCCCCTATACACCAGGGACCTCCCACAAATTCCCCAGTTCTTCTCTGCAGTCTGTCCTGCGAAGGCAAGAAGATGGCTCTCTCTACTCGCGGGTGAGCGGGGCTATTAGCCTGCGGCCCTGTAGGACTAATCCCACCCGTTCCTCTTTTTCTGCCTCCCAGCTTTGGCTGCACTGGTCGGGTGATGGTAGGCAGCACCGCTGTCAGATGCTTAAGGAGCGCTGCTCCGACCGCAATCCCCCACCAAAGGGTAGGCGGTATAGGCCTATGGTGAGCCTAATGGGATGCCCCTCCCCCGCTATGGCCCCTCGCCCCCTGTTCATCGGTGGGCTCCTGTTAGGTTGGCCGCTGCCCTCCCTCGCTCTCCCTGGTAGTTCTCGGGGTGTGTGTGTGTGTGTGTGTGTGTGTGTGTGTGTGTGTGTGTGTGTATTCTTACACTTTTGTGATTGTATGCCTTGGTATGCTTTGGCTTTGTGTCACCGCCTGTATTAGTTGCACTGGTTGCCTTTTTAAAAATGGCGACTTTACCTCTGGCGCTGCTGCGCCATCATTGGTTGGCATGGTCATATGGGCGCCTTTGCTTTCTTCAGGGGTGCGGGCCTTGCGGATGGCGCGTTCTGCATCACTGTCTCCGCGACCCGCCCCTCGAGGTATCTGCGGGCGCCATTTTGCTCACCTCCTTATGTATGCATGCCGCCTTTCTTTTATGTCTTGCAGACGGGTCAAACTTAATTGTGGTTTCTCCCGGCCTATACCCTCTATTTAGTTTACTTTATTAGAGGCCTATTCTGCTAAACCTCCCACTTCCCTAGCGGGCTATTGGGGCATCCCGGGTGGCTTTTATAGCGTGAATCCCTAATGGCCGGTTGGGCCGCGATAATCACCATATGGAGGCTTCTCAGGATAATGTGCTCTGGGTTCCTTCGGGACAAGCCCGGCTGTGTGTGGCGTGCAGGGTGTCCCCTATAAGTGATGACAATGTGTGGGTTTGTGTACCCTGTGCCCAGCAGGTGCTTGCGCTGCAACCTGGGTTAACTGTGGCTGGGCCTGCGCCCCCTATGGCTTCGCCTGCTCCCCCACGCTTACATCTGACTCCCAGTGAGGTGCATACCAGTGGGGAGTCTCAGCCCGATTTGTCTACCAGGGTGGCTAGCATTGAGAAGCCGATTGCTGGCTCTACGGCGCGTAAGGTCACTGCTAAGAGGCGGCATCTGGTGTCTGGCGTTACCCTTTTTCCTATGGAGGCTGAGGAATTTTTTGACCTGGCCGTCTATCCCCCCCCCCCCGGAAAAGGGGGAATTGTTTTCTGATTCAGAATCATCTGATGAGCAGCCTAAGGGTTATGCTGATTCTGGCTCTGAACCATGGGCTCCAGATGATACTGACAGGCTTTTGGCCCACATTTTTGAAGTACTTTCTATCTCTCCTTCTGCGGCTCCTCGGCTGCAGGGGGAGTTGTTTCACACTGCTAAGCCACGTTTGGAGTTTCCTGAGCAAACTCACTTTAATAATCTTGTTCTCAAACAGTGGGAGCATCCTAGCAGGCTCCCTGGGGTGCCTAAGAGTTGGGATAAGAGGTATCCCTTTCCTGCTGAAGTGGTTAAGCGTTGGTCGTCCCCTCCCGAAGTGGATGCACCAATTCTGGGGTTGTCCAACACTTCTGTCATGCATTCCCCTGACTCTACTACCCTGAAGGTTGGTGAGAACCGGCGCATTGATCAGCTGGCTTCCCATACCTTTGCCTGTGTGGGGACCGTGCTGCGTCCGGTTTGTGCCTCTGCCATTACAGCTGTGGCTATTAAGACTGCTCAAAAGTATTTTAGATGGGGCTCCTGATGATGCTGCTAGTGAAGAGTATAAAGCCCTTCTGCGTTGTGAGGAATTTGTTGCATATGTCTTCTCTGCCTTGGATGATACCATTAGAATGTGTGGCAGGGCTTCTGCCTTGGCAGTGGCTATACGCCCCTCAGTTTGGCTGCGCCAGTGGGCTGCTGACAACACTGCTAAAAAGGCTCTAACTGGGTTTCCCTTTAAGGGACTGCGTCTATTTGGGGATCGCCTGGACCTGTTTGCTAAGGGAGGCAGGTTACCCCACCGCAAAAGACCCTTTCGGGGTTCAGGTTCCTTTCCTTCTACCGCGGGTCCAGAATGGGAAGGGGAGCTTCATTTGCAGGGGCCCGTGGAGATTTCTGGGGAAGGGGCAGAGGACTTGGCCGCCCTGGCCCCTCCTGGGGTCCCAAGCCTAATTCCTCCCCCAAGCCCCCTCAGGCATGAAGGGGCGCCCTCACCCATCCGGGTGGGGGGACGGCTTCGGCTCTTTGCTCACGTCTGGAGGCGTCATGTCTCAGACCGGTGGATTCAGGAGGTAGTGTCCTCCGGTTGCAAGATAGTTTGCAGCCTGGCCGCCCCCAAGATTCATCAGATCCCGGATGGCTCAAAACCCCCTGTCAGCTCAGGGCCTGCTGCTTGCTGTGCAGAACCTATTGGAGCAGGGGGTAATCTGCCAGGTGCCCTTAAGGGAAAGGGGCAAGGGCAACCTTTTCACTGTTCCCAAAAGGGATGGGTCCGTCAGACCTATCCTGGACTTAAAGCTTCTCAACAAATTTCAGAGTCAGAGTCAGGCGCCCAGGGGACTTCATGACCTCTGTGGACATCAAGGATGCTTACCTCCATATTCCAATCTTTCCAGGTTATCAGAGATTCCTCTAGTTCGCTCTGGAGGGTCAGCATTACCAATTCGTGGCATTTCCCTTCGTTCTCACTTCGGCTCCCAGGGTGTTCACCAAGGTGCTGGCGGACGTTATGGCTCTGCTGAGGTCTCAGGGCATTCGCATTCTTCCCTATTTGGACGACATTCTTATCACTTCTCCGTCCTTCCAACAGGCAGAGCTGGATACTCAGCGGGTAGTGTCCACACTGGAGTCATTCGGCTGGGTGATCAACCACCCCAAATCTTCCCTGTCTCCCTCTTTGGTGACGCCATTTCTGGGCATGAATCTGGATACAGCTCAGGCCAGAAGGTGGACAGTCTGCAAGCTCAGCTCCTTCTGTCCTGCCCTCATCCTTCCATTAGGCAGGGAATGCAGCTAGTGAGCCTAATGGTCTCCTGCTTCGAGGCGGTTCCTTATGCTCAGTTTCACATGAGGCCTCTTCAACTCCACCTCTTGTCAGTTTGGGACAGGGACCCTGCGTCCCTGTGTCAGGTGTTGGTTCTGTCCCCCCTAGCCAGGCGGTCCCTTGCGTGGTGCTGGACTCAAGGAACCTGTTGGTGGGCAGAACCTTTCTGGCCCCTTGCTGGGAGACAGTCACCATGGATGCCAGTCTGACAGGTTGGAGGGGCTTCTGGAGATCCCTACAATTCCAGGGGTAGTGGGGCCCTCAGGAGGCTCACACCCCTATCAACATTCTGGAACTGAGGGCGATCAGGTCGGTTCTAGCCTGCTTGACCCCGCGCGTTCGGGTCGGGCTGTTTAGATCCGCTCAGACAACCAGACGGCGGTTGCCTACATCAATCATCAGGGAGGGACCCGGAGCAAGGGGGCCCTCAAGGAAGTGTCTCTGATCCTGTCCTGGGCAGAGGACAATGTTCCCTGCATCTCAGCCGTGTACATTCCGGGGGTGGAGAATCTGGAGGCAGACTCTCTGAGCAGGGGGACTTCTCGCCTGGGGGAATGGTCCCTCAGCAACAGGGCGTTTCGCTCTCTGTGTCACCGTTGGGGTTAGCCAGATGTGGATCTGTTTACGTCCCATCACAATCACAAGCTTCCAGTCTTTGTGTCTCTGTCCCAGGACCCTCTGGCCTTAGCCATGGATGCTCTAACAATGCCCTGGCAGGGTTTTCAGCTAATGTATGTCTTTCCCCCATTTCCCCTGTTGGGCAGGGTTCTACGAAAGATTGCTCAGGAAGCGGTGCCAGCAATCCTGGTGGCCCCCCGTTGGCCAAGAAGAGTGTGGTTCGCAGACATCGTGCAGCTGGCGCTAGATCAGTACGCCCTGCCCAAGGATCCAGACCTGCTCACTCAGGGGCGGCTATGCTACCCCAATTTACAAACGCTGGCTTTAACGGCCTGGCTGCTGAAACCTCCATCTTAATGGAAAAGGGGCTGCCTGCCTCTGTTGTTAACACCATGATCAGGGCTAGGAAAAAGTCCTCTTCTTCCATCTACTATAGGGTTTGGCGTACCTACATTGACTGGTGTGAGTCTAAATCTCTTCCCTGTCGTGTGTTTTCCATTCCTAGGATTCTGGAATTTCTCCAACATGGTTTGGATCTGGGGCTTCAACTCAGCACTCTGAAAGGTCATGCTTCTGCCTTGGCTGTTTTCTTCCAGAGATCTTTTGCTCAGCATCCTCTGATCAGGACTTTTTTCCAGGGGGTTACTCATGTGCGTCCCCCACGTAAGCCTATGTTACCAGTCTGGGACTTGAACTTGGTCCTTTCTGCCTTTCAGGGGTCTCCTTTTGAGCCTATGCATGAGGCTGCTTTGTCCATTCTTACTCTTAAAGTGGACCAACACCCAGGATTTTGACTATCCTGGGTATTGGTCCACTTCCCCGGGGCACCCCGATCGGGGGTGCCCCGCTGTGTGAAACCCCCCAGAAAGCCCCCAAAACTCACCTCTCCCCGCTCCCACGTGGCCGCGCCGTCCAATCGGCGCCGACAGACAAGCTGATTGACAGCGACGTACAAGCAGCTTGCCCGTCGGCGCCTCCCACTCTTGACGTGTGCGCGCCCGCGCCGGCCATTCAGACACGGCCGGCGCGGGCGGGTGCGCGCACGTCTAGAGGAGCGCGAGTGAGGCGGCGGCGGAAGCAGCGGCTGGAGAGGTAAGGTTTTCGGGGGTTTTGGGGGGTTTACACCCCGCGGGACATCCCGATCCTGCTCCACCCCGCCCTTGTTATCATTATTCTTAGTACCTCTGTATGGTGATTGTTATCATGGTTATCATTGTTAAGATTGTTTGATTATGGTTATTATTCTCCTGGCTTCTTGCTAACTGCTTGTCAATACTGGGGAATTTGTGGGAGGTCCCTGGTGTATAGGGGGCTGGGAGGAGGCACTTTTTTGCTGTCTCTGTAGTCCAGCACCATCTTGTGGATGTATTACCCAAACGTAAGGAATTATCTCTGGAGCAGGACGTGCTGTGTACGTATAATACCAATCCTACAGGTGAGTAATCACAGAATTGTATTTTTTTTGTATGCTCACAGGTCAGATGAGGAAGATCTAGAGGAGGAACATGTGACCAAGGTTAGTTACCAATCTGATCACTACAGAATGATAAATCTCTCTGTCATTCTCCCTCTCTCTCTTATTCTCTCTCTATCTCTCATTCTCTCTCTCTCTCTCTCTCATTCTCTCTCTCTCTCTCATTCTCTCTCTCTCTCTCTCTCTTTCTCATTCTCATTCTCTCTCTCTCTCTCTCTCTCTCTCTTTCTCATTCTCTCTCTCTCTTTCTCATTCTCTCTCTCTTTCTCTCATTCTTTCTCTCTTACTATCTCATTCTCTCATTCCCTCTCTCATTCCCTCTCTCATTCTCTCATTACCTCTCTCATTCTCTCATTCCCTCGTTCTCTCGTTCTCTCATTCTCTCTCTCATTCCTATATATATATATATATATATATATATATATATATATATATATTTTATAATAAACAACCATGATTTTCCCTATATCCAGTCCAGGTCATCCCAAAGTGATGACATGTGGGTATTCCGCCCCCAGGGGGCGCTCGACTGCAAGATCAAAAGCTGTCACTCCTCCCGGCCCCCTATAAAAGCAGGTGTCTCACTATGATTTCCCAGTGTTCATCTGCTGAAGATCTTTGGATACTCTCTCCTGGATATTGCAGCTAAGCGGGGCCGCTTAGCACGTCGGCCGCTGCGGACCCTATTACCACTGATCCCGTGGACCCACTATTGCCTCCCAGCCACGGCTGTCGGGACTGTGACGGTAGGGAGAACGCCGGGGTCAGGCGTTTTGGCAGAGCTAGGCTCTGGGCCGCAGACCCTGACTAAAGGGTAGTCGGCCATAGGCTGATGGTGAGCCTATGGGGGGGAGGAACCACTTATTGCCCACTGGTTTTCATTCCCTCTTTGCCCCACAAGCTTTATTGCTGTGTTGTGTTGGTGATACTGTCACTGTATTTTACCCCTCGAGTGTCTCCTGCTCCCTCTCCCCTCCATCTTTAGGCTTGTTACGCTGTGAGGGGGGGGGGGGGGGTCAGACGCTGCGCAGCGGGTTTTTTTCTGAGGGCGCATCTTTCTGGATAATGGCGGCGGTGGTGCGGGTTGTAGGGGGGCCCCGCTGTGGGCCGCCCAGTGACATGCTATGCGGGGGCTTCTGGTGGAGGAAGGCCTCCATCTTGGGGGCGCCCCCTTCGCACTGACGGGGGGTGGGCACGGCCGCACGATGACGCTTTTCGCTCTACTGCGACTGCGGCTCTTTCGGAGTTCATCTGCCTATCGCTCCTTTTGAGGAGGAAGAGGCTCTTCATTTTCAGGTGGCTGCAGATATTCCTGGGGACGAGGTAGGTCCCGCGGCCGACCCAATCCCGCTTGGGGATCCAAGTCCAAACCCCCTGCCAAGGCCCCTCAGGCACGAGGAGGCGCCCTCACCTATCCGGGTGGGGGGGGGGGGGCGGCTTCTGCTATCTACTCATATCTGGAGACAGTGCGTCTCGGATCGATGGATACAGGAGGTGGTGTCTTACCGGTTTCAAAAAAAGAGCTAGCAGTCAGGCCGCCCTCAAGATTTCTTCAGTCTCGGATAACCCAGAACCCATTGAAGGCACAGGACCTGAGAATGGCCGTGCAACACCTCCTGCGGTTAGGTGTGATTTGTCCTGTACCTCGTCAGGAACAGGGTCAAGGCTTCTACTCCAATCTGTTCATGGTGCCCAAGGACAAAACGCTGAGGGTCAGACATTTCCGCATGGAAACCTTACGGTCCGCGGTGAGCTTGCTTCGGCCCGGCGACTTCCTTACCACGGTGGACATCAGGGATGCTTATCTGCACATCCCGATATTCCAGGGGCATCAGAGGTTCCTGAGGTTTGCTCTGGAGGAACAGCATTACCAGTTTGTGGCTCTGCCATTCGGGATAGCCTCAGCCTCCCGTGTTTTCATGAAGCTGCTGGCGGGCATCATGGCTATTCTGAGGAATCAGACACACACTGGCCGAGAAGGAGTTGGTTTGCGGACATAGTTCAGATGTCAGTCGATCGCTACATCATGCCCGACGACCCAGGGCTTCTCACTCAGGGGTCGCTGCGGCACCCCAATTTACAGACGCTGGCTTTGACGGCCTGGCTATTGAAACCTCAATCCTGACGGAAAAGGGGCTATCGGCCACGGTTGTGCAGACCATGATTCAGGTGCGGAAGAAGTCTTCTTCCATGATATACTACAGAGTTTGGCATGCTTACATTGCTTGGTGTGAATCCAAGAGTCTCCCTTGTCGCACATTCTCTATCTCTAGGATCTTGGAGTTTTTACAACACGGCTTAGACTTGGGTCTCCAGCTGAGCACCCTCAAGGGCCAGGTCTCGGCCTTGGCCATCTTTTTCCAAAGATCCCTTGCCAATCATAGACTGATCAAGACATTTTTCCAGGGAGTCACCCATGTACATCCACCGCGTAGGCCTGTAATACCGGTGTGGGACTTGAATTTGGTACTTTCTGCTCTCCAGGGTCCTCCCATTTGAGCCTTTGTGCGATGCTGCATTGTCTATTTTGACCCTCAAGGTGGTCTTTTTGGTAGCGATCACCTCGGTGCGTCGCGTGTCAAAGCTGGCCACGCTTTGTATGAAGCCTCCTTATTTTGAGCGGCATAGGGATAAGGTGGTTTTTCGCTTTAAACCTGATTTTTTTGCCTAAGGTCGTTTCTCCCTTTCACGTTAATGAGGAAGTGGTCTTACCTTCCTTGTGTCCGGCACCGACTAATTCTAAGGAAAGGACCCTCCATGCCTTGGATGTGGTCAGAGCCATTAAGTATTACCTGGTTGCGACTGAATCCTTTAGGAAATTGGATTTGCTCTTCGTCCTAACAGAGGGTTTTAGGAAGGGTTTGCCGCCAGCCAAGTCCACTCTCAGTAAGTGAATCAGACAGACGGTGGTGCAAGCATATTCTGCCAAGGGGAAGGAACCCCCTTTTCATATTACGGCTCATTCTACTAGAGCTGTTGGTGCTTCCTGGGCTTTTCAGCACCAGGCATCTGTTGAACAAGTTTCTAAGGCTGCCACTTGGTCTTCAGTTCACACTTTTACAAAGTTTTACAAGGTTGATGTTAGGGCCTCAGCTGATGCTGTCTTTGGCCGAAAGGTGCTTCAGACGGTAGTGAACTGAACTACATGCTGTTCCGCACTGGGGATCCCGCCCTAATGGACACTGCTTTTGGATATCCCACATGTCATCACTCCAAGAGTCTCCCTTGTCGCACATTCTCTATCTCTAGGATCTTGGAGTTTTTACAACACGGCTTAGACTTGGGTCTCCAGCTGAGCACCCTCAAGGGCCAGGTCTCGGCCTTGGCCATCTTTTTCCAAAGATCCCTTGCCAATCATAGACTGATCAAGACATTTTTCCAGGGAGTCACCCATGTACATCCACCGCGTAGGCCTGTAATACCGGTGTGGGACTTGAATTTGGTACTTTCTGCTCTCCAGGGTCCTCCCATTTGAGCCTTTGTGCGATGCTGCATTGTCTATTTTGACCCTCAAGGTGGTCTTTTTGGTAGCGATCACCTCGGTGCGTCGCGTGTCAAAGCTGGCCACGCTTTGTATGAAGCCTCCTTATTTTGAGCGGCATAGGGATAAGGTGGTTTTTCGCTTTAAACCTGATTTTTTTGCCTAAGGTCGTTTCTCCCTTTCACGTTAATGAGGAAGTGGTCTTACCTTCCTTGTGTCCGGCACCGACTAATTCTAAGGAAAGGACCCTCCATGCCTTGGATGTGGTCAGAGCCATTAAGTATTACCTGGTTGCGACTGAATCCTTTAGGAAATTGGATTTGCTCTTCGTCCTAACAGAGGGTTTTAGGAAGGGTTTGCCGCCAGCCAAGTCCACTCTCAGTAAGTGAATCAGACAGACGGTGGTGCAAGCATATTCTGCCAAGGGGAAGGAACCCCCTTTTCATATTACGGCTCATTCTACTAGAGCTGTTGGTGCTTCCTGGGCTTTTCAGCACCAGGCATCTGTTGAACAAGTTTCTAAGGCTGCCACTTGGTCTTCAGTTCACACTTTTACAAAGTTTTACAAGGTTGATGTTAGGGCCTCAGCTGATGCTGTCTTTGGCCGAAAGGTGCTTCAGACGGTAGTGAACTGAACTACATGCTGTTCCGCACTGGGGATCCCGCCCTAATGGACACTGCTTTTGGATATCCCACATGTCATCACTTTGGGACGACCTGGACTGGATATAGGGAAAAATGCAATTCTGTGAAACTCACCTGTAGAATTGTTTTTGAATATATCCAGTCCAGGTCGTCCCACTCTGCCCTTGTTTCATTATCTCTTGTTTGCCTGTTTTGGTGATTACCTTTTTATCTTGAACCATTGTCCTTAAGGTTTTTGGTTGAGAGAGTACATACTGAAGCTATGTGAAGTAACATGGTTTCTTGGCCTCCCGGCTTGTTCTTACTGCTTTTTAACCACTGGGAAATCATAGTGATACACCTGCTTTTATAGGGGGTTGGGAGGAGCGACAGCTTTTGATCTTGCAGTCGAGCGCCCCCTGGGGGCGGAATACCCACATGTCACTTTGGGACGACCTAGACTGGATATATTCAAAAACAATTCTACAGGTGAATTTCACAGAATTGTATTTTTTCTCAGCTAGCCACACCCACCCAGTAAATTTGAGATTGTTGATTGGATGATCTCCAATTTGCTTTGATGACTTGGCACACCTACTGGCCACATCCCCAGCCACACTTTAGTCTGCCCATCTCAGCCCAGAGATGGCAGGAATGTGGCTGCAGGTCCGCTGGCATAGTCAATTAGTAGGGCATCCCTTTGCTGGGAGAGGCAATTGGCCAGCCCTGGAGTCAGCCAAAGAATTCTGATTCCATCCCAGTTTTTTGCCGTGAGGATCTTAAAGTGGAAAGAAATGTGCTTAGCTTGTCTTATGGGTTGTTATAACACGTGTTCTCTTCTATACAGATCTATTACTGCAGCCGCACCCACTCCCAGCTCTCCCAGTTTGTCCACGAGCTTCAGAAAAGCCCTTACGGCAAGGATACCCGGCTGGTGTCTCTGGGGTCTCGACAGGTAACAACACTTACACCCTTTCTGTGTAACGTAACTAGTTCATTATCTAGCTTACAATGCATTCAAAGGCATAGTCCGGGCAATGGCAGTAATGAGGCAGCAAGGTGGTCATGTCTCTAAATGTAAAATCCTGCTCTGAGCACCGTATGGGCAGCGCTGTGTTATCCAGGAGAGAGATTTAGGGATACTGATTACTGATAGCTGCAAGATGAGTGGACAGTGTAGCCAGGCAGTGGGAAAAGCAAGCAGGATGCTCGACTGCATAGCTCGAGGCATCACCAGTAGGAAGAGGGAGGTTGTGATGCCGCTGTATAGAGCCCTGGTGAGGCCACAGCTAGAATACTGTGTGCAGTTCTGGAGACCTCCCCTGCAAAAAGACATTATTCAAATAGAACGGGTCCAAAGGCCGGCAACAAAAATGGTGGAAGGGCTTAAACTTAAATCTTATCAGGAGAGACTTAAAGAACTTAAATCTGTACAGTCTGGAGGAAAGAAGGGAGAGGGGGGACATGATTGAGACCTTTATATATGTGAAAGGATTGAATAAGGTTCAGGGGGAAGTGTTTTTAAAAAGAAACTTAATGATAGAACAAGGGGCCCAACCTGAAGCTAGTCGGAGGGAAGATCAGGAGCAATGTTAGAAAATATTATGTTACAGAAAGAGTAGTAGATGATTGGAACAAACTTCCAGCAGAGGTAGTTGAAAAATCAACAGTCACTGAATTTAAACATGCCTGGGATAAGCCTCCATCTATCTTAAGATAAAGAGAACATACAGTATACACATACGATACAGAGAACATACAGTATATACATAAGATACAGAGAACATACAGTATACACATAAGATACAGAGAACATACAGTATATACATAAGATACAGAGAACATACAGTATACACATAAGATACAGAGAACATACAGTATACACATAAGATACAGAGAACATACAGTATACACATAAGATACAGAGAACATACAGTATATACATAAGATACAGAGAACATACAGTATACACATAAGATACAGAGAACATACAGTATATACATAAGATACAGAGAACATACAGTATACACATAAGATACAGAGAACATACAGTATATACATACGATAAAGAGAACATACAGTATACACATAAGATACAGAGAACATACAGTATATACATAAGATACAGAGAACATACAGTATATACATAAGATAAAGAGAACATACAGTATATACATAAGATACAGAGAACATACAGTATATATACATAAGATACAGAGAACATACAGTATACACATAAGGGCAGAGAACATACAGTATATGCATAAGATACAGAGAACATACAGTATATACATAAGATACAGAGAACATACAGTATATACATAAGATAAAGAGAACATACAGTATACACATAAGGGCAGAGAACATACAGTATATGCATAAGATAAAGAAAACATACAGTATATACATACATTAAAGAGAACATACAGTATATACATAAGATAAAGAGAGCATACAGTATATACATAAGATAAAGAGAACATACAGTATATACATAAGGGCAGACTAGATGGAGCATATGCTCTTCTTCTGCCGTCATCCTTCTATGTTTTCTATGTTTCTATGTCCCATGAGCCTCTCCTCCATTCCCTGCAACATGCTGTAGAATGTCTCCAAAGTTTTCTCCTACTTTACTTTCTATTTCTCCATGACCACGCTCCAAATGTGGTCACACAGCTGCACTTGTCCACCTTTGCTTTCAGCGTGAGGGAGCCCAGCAGCCTGCTGAGATACAGGGGCGGCCGTGTGACCACACTTTGTGGTCATAGAAAAATGGAAAGGAATGAAGAGACATACCATGGAGCCCTCCTGCACCATTTATTGAGCGCCGCAGGAAATTGAGGAGAGGCACATGTGACAGGCTTTAGGTGACCTCCTTGCTGCCTTATTATAGCCATTGCCTGGACTGCCACTTTTAAAAAGCACCAAAACCAGACATGGAGTCTTTTAGTCTTTTATACCTATAGGCATCCCACAGTGTACAACCTGTGCTGTATGCTTACCTCATTTCGCAGCTCAGTGCTGCAGTATCTCCGCTCTGCACATACTTTATGCTCAACAGCCATGAAATACTCTCACACAGAGCGCAGGGTTCCGAGAGGAGTATGGTTGCACAGCTGAAACTTAAAGGAATTGACGGAAGGGCACCATAATTAATTTGACTCAACACGGGAAACCTCGCCCGGACACGGAAAGGATTGACAGATTGATAGCTCTTTCTCGATTCTGTGGGTGGTGGTGCATGGCCGTTCTTAGTTGGTGGAGCGATTTTTCTGGTTAATTCCGATAACGAACGAGACTCCCGCATGTTAAATTGCTACACGACCCCCGGCGGTTCGCGTCCAGCTTCTTGGAGGGACAAGTGGCGTTCAGCCACACGAGATCGAGCTATAACAGGTCTGTGATGCCCTTAGATGTCCGGGGCTGCACGTGCGCTACACTGAACGGACCAGCATGTGTCTACCCTTCGTCGACAGGGGCGAGTAACCCGCTGAATTCCGTTTGTGATAGGGATCAGGGACTGCAATTATTTCCCATGAACAAGGAATTCCCAGTAAGCACGGGTCATAAGCTTGCGTTGATTAAAGTGGACCAACACCCTGCCGTTTTTTTTTTTGCCTTTTAAAAATATGCCAATAATGCTGCCGGACCCGTTATCAATAGTAATGGAAAAATAACTTACCTCTAATGCTCCAGCGCTGCGTCACTTCCTTTTGAATCTCTCGCCGCCATCTTGGATTTGCTTGTAAAAGGAAGAGATCGTTTGACCTCTTCCTAAAGCAAATCTCGTGCATGCGCAGTAGGTAGGTGAAGCGCCGCTTGCATCGGTAGCGAGCGGCCCTTCACCTGACCTAAATCAGCGCTACTGCTCATGCGCTCCCCCGATGACGTAGAGAAGAGCAGAAGAGAAACTGAAATCGCGCGAGTGAGGAGGAAAGGAAGAGGGACAGCATGCAAATGAACGGACAAGCAAGACGGACAGCATGCTAATGAACAGACAAGAGCTGATGGGCGGGACTTCCGGCTGAGATTTGTGAAGAATACAGGCGCTGCGAGGGACAGAAGGCTGCAAAAGTCATCAAAAGGTAAGTGTCTTTTTATGTTTAACTGATCAGAGACATGTTGTTTTGGAGGGTGTTGGTCCACTTTATGTCCCTGCCCTTTGTACACACCACCTGTCGCTACTACTGATAGAATGGTTTGGTGAGGTCCTCAGATCAGCCCTGGGGGAGCGCCAAGAAGCCGATCAAACTTGAATATCTAGAGGAAGTAAAAGTCGTAACCATGATCAGTCCGCAGGTTCACCTACAAAATCCTTAACGGTTTAGATGTGGGTATGCTGTGGCCATAAAATGCTGCACTGGCCGGATCCCTAAACAATATTAATACAGCACTGGACAACAAATTTTACACTGTGGGGCATCCCAATTCAGCAGAGGTTTTAGTTATTTTTACAGCTGTCCAGCCTAGTCCTGCCCTTGCCCTATGCTGAGGATTTGGAGGTTTAAAATAAAAAAAAGGCTTACATTGCCAGTGAGAGCCACTCATTCCTCTGATGATCAGACCGAGCCGCAGGAAGAGTGTCCACCCCGGCTGGGGTTGGTGCACTCTGGTTGGGTGACTGGGCATTCGGTTACAGTTGGGACGGGAGCTCAGAACATGGAAGCTTGTTTCTTTTTCCCTAATTCACCTCAGCATCAGGTCCCGGGGCAGACTGCAGCAGAGGATGAGCTTCTGCTTTAAAGTGGACCTATGACCAGGATTTTAACTATCTTGGTAATAGGTCCTTGTCCCGATTTGGGATACCCCGCTGTGTGAAACTCCGCAGATCGCCCACACAACTCAGCTTTCGGCCGTTCCCATGGTGCATGCGTCGACTTTCATTCAATCTAGTTTTATGTTGTGTATACTAATACACAGCATAAACCATTTCAATGTGAGATCCGGCATAGGAAGCTGCCCCATCCCCGGTTTCCCTGCTGCGGTTCGCACATAGCCTATCTAAACTCCTGGGAGGGTAAGCGATTGCGGCAATGCTGGGGGGGCTTCACACAGCGGGGCATTCCAAATCAGGATCCCTCAGGGGCCCTGGAGTCTTTTACACTCCAAAGTGGACCAACTGCCATGCTGTCCTGCCCTGGAGTCTAAAAGACTCTAGGTCTGGCCATTTTCCCTATATCCAGTCCAGGTCGTCCCAAAGTGATGACATGTGGGTAGTCCCCCACCAGGTGGCACAGTTACTGCAAGATCCAGAGCTGTACCTCCTCCTGGCCCCCTATAAAATGAGGTGTCTCAGTAGAATCCCCAGAGTTCATCTTGCAGTGCTGCTGCTAGGATCGTCTGGATACTCTCTCCTGGATACTGCAGCTGAGCTGGGCCGGCCACTGCACCCCTATTCCCACTGTTCCCGTGTACCCACTACTGCCTCCCAGCCTTGGCTGACGGTGGAGGTAGGGTGAACGCCGGGGGTCAGGCGTTGACAGAGCTAGGCTCTGGGCCGCAGACCCTCCTTAGCCGGCCATAAGCGATGGTGAGCCTATTGGGGGGGGGGGGGAGGAACCACCTTATGCCCGAGGGTTATGCCCATCTGTTCCCACAAGCTTTATTGTATATTGTTTTGTGCATGCTTCACCTGCTGGGTTTTGACTGTCCTGTCTCTGACTGACATACCTACCTCCCTCGTTCCCTCGGCTCCTTCTCCTCTCCCCTCCATCTTTGACGCACTGTGGGGGGGCGGGAGCTGCGCTTCGGCGGGGCCTTTTGTTCTGAGGCTGCGGGCATCGGAGATGTCTGTGCCGGGCGCGCTGCGTCGGGAGGACCCCTCCCTGTCCTCAGTGTTTGAGACCTTGCATATTGTCCTTCCTAAAGCGGCTAAGAGGAAGCAGGGTGATTTATTCCGTCCTGAGAGACAGAGACTTGTCTTCCCTGAGCAGGCCCATTTTTCCAATATGGTTTTTAAGGAATGGGAAAGACCTAATAAATTACCATCGGTGCCTAAGGGCCTGGACAGGTGGTACCCCTTCCCGGAGGAGCTGGTCCGCCTCTGGTCCCGTCCCCCCATGTGGATTCCCCTGTGTCGGGGTTATCCAACACTACGGTTATGCCGTCACCCGATACTGCTTTCTTGCGCGACCCTGCTGACAGGTGTATGGATCAGCTGGCTTGTCATGCGTTCACCTTTGTGGGTGCTGGGCTTCACCCTGTCTGTGCTGCGGCCATTGTCTCCTTAGCCATCAGGAAGAAGGTGAGCTCGCTTAGGCCCGGCGACTTCATGACCACGGTGGACATCAAGGATGCTTATCTGCACATCCCGATTTTTCAGGGGCATCAGAATTTCCTGAGGTTTGCGCTGGAGAATCAGCATTACCAGTTTGTGGCACTGCTGTTTGGGATATCCTCAGCCCCCCGTGTGTTCACCAAGGTGCTAGTGGGCATCATGGCTATACTGAGGAACCAGGGCATTCGCGTTCTTCCTTATCTGGAAGATTTGCTGATTGCGGCTCAGTCCCTTCAGCAGGCCGAGAGCGACACCCGGGCGGTGTTATCCACTTTCTGTGGGTAATAAAGTACCCCAAGTCTTCTATCACTCCCTCAATGGTGAGGTCCTTTCTGGGTATGACGTTGGACACCTCTCAGGTCAAAGTATTCCTGCCCTTCGCCCAGTTCCACATGAGACCTCTTCAGTTGAATCTGTTGACCGGCTGGGACCGGACGCAAGAGTCCCTGGAACAGGAATTTTCGCTGTCTCCCCTGGCCAGACAATCCCTCTTGTGGTGGTTGGACCCCAGAAATCTGTTGGTGTGCAAGTCCTTTCTGACTCCCCGGTGGGAAATTGTTACCACGGACGCCAGTCTGACCGGCTGGGGAGGTTTTTGGCAAATGCAGAAGATCCAGAGGCCCACTTGCCCATCAATCTCCTTGAGCTGAGAGCGATACGTTTGGTGCTTCTTCGCTTGACTCCCCACTTAAGGGGTCGTGCAATCCAGGTTCGCTCAGACAATCAGGCGGCTGTTGCCTACATCAATCACCAGGGAGGAACTCGGAGCAAGCAAGCCCTCCAGGAGGTGACCCAAATTTTGACTTGGGCAGAGGAGAATGTTCCCTGCATCTCGGCGGTATACATTCGCAGGGTAGACAACCAGGAGGCAGATTCCCTGAGCAGGAGTGCTTCACGTCTGGGGGAATGGTCCCTCAGCAACAAGATCTTTCACGCCCTGTGTCTCTGCTGGGGTCAGCTGGATGTGGACCTGTTTGCGTCCAGACACAATCACAAGTTCCCGAGGTTCGTCTCCCTGTCAAGAGATCCTCTGGCCTTTGCCACAAACGCTCTGGCAATTGCTTGGGCGGAGTTCAGGCTCCTTTATGCATTCTCTCCGTTTCCACTCCTGGGCCGAGTGCTGTGCAAGATAGCCCAGGAGGGGGTACCAACCATCCTGGTGGCTCCTCGCTGGCCGAGACGGAGTTGGTTCGCGGACTTAGTTCAGATGTGAGTCGATCGCTACATCATGGGGTCGCTGCTTCACCCCAGTTTACAGACGCTGGCTTTGACGGCTTGGCTATTGAAACCCCAATCCAGACGGAGAAGGGGCTGTCGGCCACGGTTGTGCAGACCATGATTCAAGCTCGGAAGAAGTCCTCTTCCATGATATACTACAGAGTTTGGCACTCTTACATTGCTTGGTGTGAGTCCAAGAGTCTCCCTTGTCGCACTTTCTCTATCTCTAGGATTTTGGAGATTTTACAACACGGCTTAGAATTGGTTCTCCAGCTGAGCACCCTCCTTTGCCAATCATAGACTGATCAAGACATTTTTCAAAGGAGTTACCCATGTATGTCCACCACGTAAGCCTGTACTACCGGTGTGGGACTTGAATTTGGTGCTTTCTCCTCCCTTTGAGCCTTTGTGCAATGCTGCATTGCCTATTTTGACCCTAAAGGTGCTCTTTTTGGTAGCTATCACCTCGGTGCGTCGCGTGTCAGAGCTGGTCGCGCTTTGTTTGAAGCCTTCTTACTTTGAGCGGCATAAGTATAAGGTGGTGTTTCGCTTTAAACCTGATTTATTGCCTAAGGTTGTTTCTCCCTTTCATCTTAATGAGGAAGTGGTCTTGCCCTCCTTGTGTCCAGCACCGACTAATTCTAAGAAAAGGACCCTCCATGCCTTGGATGTGGTCAGATTCATTAAGTATTACCTGGTTGCGACTGAATCCTTCAGGAAATTGGATTTGCTCTTCGTCCTAACAGAGGGTTCTAGGAAAGGTTTGCCACCAGCCAAGTCCACTCTCAGTAAGTGGATCAGACAGGCGGTGGTGCAAGCATATTCTGCCAAGGGGAAGGCACCCCCTTTTCATATTACGGCTCATTCTACTAGAGCTATTGGTGCTTCCTGGGCTTTTCAGCACCAGGCATCTGTTGAACAAGTTTGTAAGGCCGCCACTTGGTCTTCTGTTCATACCTTTATCAAGTTTTACAAGGTTGATGTCAGGGCCTCAGCTGATGCTGTCTTTGGCTGGAAGGTGCTTCAGGCGGTAGTGAACTGAACTACATGCTGTTCCGCACTGGGGATCCCACCCTAATGGATGTCCCACATGTCATCACTTTGGGACGACCTGGACTGGATATAGGGAAAAATACAATTCTGTAAAACTCACCTGTAGAATTGTTTTTGAATATATCCAGTCCAGGTCGTCCCACCCCGCCCTTGGTTCATTATCTCTGTTACCTGTTATGGTGATTACCATTTTTATATTGGACGTTGTCCTTAAGTTTTCTGTTGGAGAGAGTACATGCTGAAGCTATGTGATGTAACATGGTTTCTTGGCCTCCCGGCCTGTCTCCTTTCTACTGCTTTTTGACCACTGGGGATTCTACTGAGACACCTCATTTTATTTTATCTTGCAGTAACTGCGCCACCTGGTGGCGGACTACCCACATGTCATCACTTTGGGACGACCTCGACTGGATATATTCAAAAACAATTCTACAGGTGAGTTTCACAGAATTGTATTTTCAGTTCCCCCGAGGCATACCTCACTGTGTAAAACCCCCTGATCAACTGAAAAACCACTCCCCTTTCCTGGTTTCTGCCCAGCCACACTATAAATAATGAGTAACAAGTGATGAGTAACTGAGACCGGCACTCCAAATCATCGTATACAGGAAAATATATTCAAAAGGAAAACCATAAGGTGACATAGCGCAGTACCTTGTACCCAATGTTTCGGGGGGTACCGACCCCCTTCCTCCCAGTTAAAAATTCCTGCCTGATGTCATAAAGACATTAGCTGGACATGCAAATGAAGTAAGGAATGTATAGGAATTACATGATTAACTATAAATAAGGTACATTCCTATGCACAGCTATTCAGGACTCGGGAGTGCGCCTCAGTCTGCAGATAGGCCAGGAATGCTGCCGCTCCGGCTCCCTATGTTGAAACTCTGGTCTAAAAGTCCAAAGCACACGTATGTGCTGTAGAAATGTCAGGAGGTACATTATTATAGGTGACCTGGGGGGATTTCACACTGCATCCCAATTGGGGGGGGGGGTGCAATCATGGATTTTGGTCCATTTTAAACCAGACCTTCACCCTGAATAAGAGACTATCTTGTATGTTTCCCTCCCTGTACATACAGATTGACCACATTAATCCGAACCCTCACCCTGAATAAGAGCCTATCTTATATGTTTCCCATACAGATTGCTCACATTAAAAATCATCCTACCTGCATCTACTGCATTTTCTGCGTGGGGGAAACATATAAGATAGGCTCTTATTCAGGATGAATGTTCGGTTTAAGTCATTTTTGACTGTCGGTCCGATTTAAATCCCCTCTTTAACCTGCTGCTGTTCCATTTCAGCCCTTCCACTTTCAAAGTTTCTCTTTTTGCACCCAGCTGCTGACAAGTCCTCTTATATTGATAAAGCACAGCAAACTTTGCTACTAAGGACATTGGATTCTTTTTTTTTTTTTAGGTTGAGGGTTGTTGCTATAAGTAAAGTGCTGACAGCTTTATTGTGAGCAAGTGATGAATCGCCTTGCCGGTCTCTCTCAGTCACCCGTGCAGTAGCACGGGACATTTTTACATAATGTCCCCATTGTGGGGGAAGTCTGTGTATGGATAGGGCTTGGGCTTAATACAGAAGTGCCATTTGGCATTGCTGCCTCATTGCCGGTGAATATCACCTCGGCGGTAATATAAGCAATGGTGCACACAACACTGTTTATAACTAGACTCCTAAATTGAATGCTCTCCGCTTGTAAGGACAAAGGAATATTATGGCTGAAGGAGAAGTAAAGGTGAGCTTCTTTACAGGGAGCAGCGTGTCCTTGTTTGGGTGCAGCATGTGACTAGGACAATCCTTATCTGAATATGCAACAAAAAGTGGACTGCCAGTACAGATCACAAGGCCCGCCCCCGTAAATAGGTCAGCCGCACTACAGAGATATATTCCAAAATCTATTTTATTGTACCAAATGATATTCAAGAGCCAAAACATACAATTTAAAAACAATTATTGTGCAAGGTGTGAGGGACATTATGGACTATTCTGAAATGAATATTTATATATATAATCCTATAAGTTTATACCATGTACACAGGTTATGCCTTGAGGTCTCACCCACTGAAAGTGCTTGTGCAATGTGCAATAGATAAATAGACAATAAAATGCTTTGCAAAAAGGTATAAAGTGCAAAAGAGGAATCAGATGAGTGAAGACACTAAAAGTTGAAAAAGTTAGAGAGGGACTAAAAGGTCCCTCTAATAAAAGTGCACCAGTGAAAGTGCTATGTGCAATGTGTACTGAGAAAAAGAGTGATGAGGCTCCAAGGCATAAATCACAGGGATACTTAGATAATAACTATAGATAACACATGTGTATCCTAATCATGCGGCAATGTACATTACCAGGTAAGGAAGTCCTAGTCCACCTCAGACCTCAGCATACTCGCACCACTGACGCGTTGCGTGGCACCTTCTCACTGCCACTTCATCAGAGTCTCTGATGAAGTGGGGGGGATGGTATTATTATTATTACTCTTCTATTCTTTAATATATATATATATATATTTATATATATATATATATATATATATATATATATATATATATATGTGTGTGAGTGTGCTTGTGCGCTTGGTCCACGTTGCGCTGTGCGCTCTGCCTGCAGTCTGGGGAGCTTCTTCCCCTCAGGCTGATTCTGTGAGGGGGCGGGGCCGGGCGCTCGCGCTATTGAGGATCCATCCCATTGCTGGGAACCGCATTACAGGACTAGGGGGCTGGGTGCGGCGTGCGTTCCACGTTGGCCCGCCCCTTCTTCTCCCTTCCTCTCTCCCTCTCAGGCGCTGCTGGCTAAATTGGACGCCATTTCTGTGGTGGGTGAGTGCCCTGCTGGGCTCCCCCCCCCCCTCCTGCTATACTGGGACATTATGCATCAGTCACCGCTTGGGGCAGCGCTGGCCTCCCTGCTATTGTTGTTTCTGATGACATGTATTATTTCACTGTGTGTGTGTGTGCATGTGCTTATGGCCACATATTTTGTGTCTTTCAGGAGGACTCCCTGTGCCTTGCTTAAAAGGGGGTTCTCCCGGTCCTAGGGTCCCTAGCTGTAATTTGGGGCACTTATAAATCCTCCCACTCGGGACTTAAAGGGGCATCCCGGGTTGCTTGCCAGCATAATTTCCTCTGGTCATTGCGACTTCTTTAAAATCACCATATGGAGGCTCCACAGGATACCGGGCTTGGGCTCCCTTCGGGGCAATCCCGGCTATGTGTGGGTTTTGGGGTACCCCTTACGGGGAGAATGTACTAATGTGCATACCATGTGCGCAACAGGCCATTACCTGGCAGTCGGGATCCCAGGCGACTGGGTCCGTGACTCCCGCCTCATCTCCTACCCCTCCCTGCATCATCCGTACCCCAAGTGACACTGTCATTAGTGGGGAGTCGCACTCGGATGTATGTGCTAAGCTGGCCAACCTTGAAAAAATTATTTCCAGCTCAGTGGGCAGAAAGGCTCCTGCTAAGAAAAGGCATTTGTCACCGGCTACGCCAGTAATTGATTTTGATGATTATGACTCCCCTGACTGGGCTGATTATTCCCCGCTCGAGGAGGGGGAATTATTTGAGGAATCCGAGGCTGAGGAACTGCAGTTCTTTGATTCGGATGCCGGGCAGGCGCTGGGGGATGCTGTGGATACTCCCAGGGTCCTGACCCATCTCTGAGGTTCTGGGTATTTCCCCACCAGTGTAGGCCCCTCCGAAGAAGGGGGAATTCTTTGGGTTCTCTAAGCCCCGCTTGGAGTTTCCAAATCAGGATCATTTTGACAGCATGATTCTTAAAGAATGGGAGAAGCCGAGTCGCCTTCATGGTGTTCCTCAGGGATGGGATAGAAAGTATCCCTTTCTGGTGGACGCGGTGAAGTGCTGGTCTTCCCCGCCCGAGGTTGATGTGCCCATCTTAGGTCTGTCCAACACCTCCGTTGTACATACTCCTGACGCCACTACCCTTAAGGATGGTGAGGACAAGCGCATTGATCAGATAGCTTGTCATGCCTTTGCCAGTGTGGGTTCAGCCTTGCGGCCTGTCTGTGCATCGGCACTCGTGGCTGTGGCTACCAGGTCGGAGATCAGGGACATGTTAAATGGGTCCCAGCTCAACCCGGACAGCGTTGACTTCACAGCCCTTAAGAGGTGTGAATTGTTCATGAATTTTGTTTTATTGGCTATGGACGACACTATTACCATGTGTAGTAGAACTTCGGCTCTGTTGGTCGCCATGCGCCGATCGGTCTGGCTGCGCCAGTGGGCGGCTGACATTGCGGCAAAGAAATCTCTTACAGCTCTGCCCTTCCTGGGAACGCGGCTTTTTGGAGACAAATTGTATTCTGTGGCGAAAGGTGGAAAGCTACCTCAGCGTAAGAGGCAGCGTCGCTCCTTTCAGGGGGCAAGCCCCTTCAGTCCTTCCTTTCTCTGCGCCAGAGGGGGCAGAGGTCTTGCCTACTCTGGCTTCAGAGGGGGTTCCTGTAACAGAGGTAGAGGACGTGCCCATCCAGCCTCTACCTGGGGTTCCAGGCCCAAGCCCGCTGCCAAGCCAGCTCAGCAATGAGGAGGCGCCCTCACCCTTACGGGTGGGGGGACAGCTGCGGCTCTTCTTCCAGGTCTTGTCCCTTACCTGGTGGGATCTGGGGTTTCTGTACCTGTTTCCCTCCTTCTCCATGGTGGGCAAGGTAGTACGCAAGCTGGCTCTATAAGGGGCACCAGCAATTCTGGTGGCCCCAAGGTGGCCAAGACAGGTTTGGTTCGCAGACGTAAGATTGGCGGTAGATCAGTACAGGCTGCCCATGTCCCCGGATCTGATCTCTCAGGGTCAACTACGGTACCCCAATTTACAAACGCTTGCTTTGACGGCGTGGCTGCTGAAACCTTCATCCTGAGGGAGGAAGGTTTGTCTGAGGCAGTTGTTCAAACCTTGATTAGAGCTAGGAAGAGGTCTTCCTCTACCATTTACTATAGGACTTGGCGGTCCTATATTGACTGGTGTGAGGCTAGGGCCTTACCTTACAGGGTGTTTTCGATTCCTAGGATTTTGGAGTTTCTACAACACGGTCTGGATCTGGGGTTCCAGCTCAGTACTTTGAAGGGTCAGGTTTCTGCCCTGGCTGTCTTTTTTCAAAGGATACAATTTTAATATACATTGGTGAGCACACTCATTTTAGGAAAATACCTGGGTATGTTATAGCTTAGTGGGTGCATTCATATATAAAGGGGTGATATCCCCCTGATATACCATAAAGAACTATAAATAGAAGCACACCTACAACTCTTGTATGATGCAAAAGGTAACAAGGTGATTTATTTTTCACAAAAATGTACAAGAAATGGGCAGAAATTTAGGTCCACATGAAGGCAATATGGACACTGAGTATAAAGACACACAATTTATCTTAAGCCAATACTATATACACTATTTACAAAAACCAAAAAGCACACTGAATACTGTACAGGTAGTTAATTCTGCTGTTAATATTTCTTTAAGAGTGAACAGTATTCGGGAGAAGAGAATATTTGTCAGATGTATTGAATCAGCTGAGGTGGATTTCAAAAAATAGTGAGGTTTGTTGCCATGCAGAGAAGAATATTTTCTTTTCAATAGAGTCTTGGTCAAAAGATTGCAATACCTGGCAAAATAATGCTGAGGCACTCCTGCTGGGTGAAATGGCTGTTGCAAGGGCTGGATGGTCCGCACAGGGTTAAACAAGCACAGTGATGAGGCAGAAGTAGTCCAAATAGCTAGCTCCGCTAACACATGTTTCAGGAATGATCCTTTCTTCAGAGCGTTAGATCAAGGTGCAGAAAGCTGGTGCGGTGAAGCAGGGAGAAGCGGTGCCTGGTGGTGCCTGACATTGTTGCCGTTTAAATGCGCGTCTGGAGCGCGCGAATCCCCCCCGGGCCGGCCCGTGTGACGTGGGCGTGGCGCGTGCGTTGCTCGCGTCACTCCACGTCACGTCCGGTGACGCGCGTCCCGACCCGGCGCCAACCACCTGTGTTGTCAGGAATGACAAACACAAGATGGCGGCGCGCAGGCGCACGGGGCGCGCACCACTCGGCAGCAGACAGAAGGAGCGCTGCTAGGTGAGTATGCACCTGATTGGAGGGGGAGTGGAAAGGGGAATTCGCCTGAAAAAAGAGAAAAAGCATACTGTAAGGCATAATGTATACATGACAGCAACGGCAAATAAAGAAACGGTTTCAACATATACTGTGTGCAATCTTTCAAATGTGAACCAGAAAAAACCTCCATATAATGGGGTATACTGAGCTACACTGGATCTATGAATTAAACACTAAAATTCCTATGGGGATGAATGAGGAGTGTGATCTATCACCATTCTTTTGACCAGCATGTCTCCTTGACCATAGGTTCCTTACCATTTGACACTACTACTGTACATTACTAACCTTCTCTTCCTTTTGCCTTGCCAGCTATTATTATACCACCATGGGAGACCTACAGGCTGCCATACTTATAACGAATCCTCATCTCCTTTCATAAAAACCATTGTCTCCCTTTCCAAAGGTAAATGTCTAGTTCACTATACAACTTGTCTTATTTTAGCTATACTGAAGGGTTAAATACTCTACGGATGACTTAGTCAGAATAGCATATGGTTGTAATCATTGGATCCACATGCACCTTGGGTTAGGTACATACACACAACATTCAATATGATGCCTAAATCAGATCTCTGGTCCCTCCATCTATATGACTTTAGCTACTATAAAGGCTAGTTGATAAGCCCTAATCCCCTCTCCATTTAACCTGCTCACTTCCCTCTAGTGTACTATGGCGTTTGTTCTAATATTGTCCTGTGAAAGGATTTCTCCTTAAACTTTATTAGTATACCCCATTATATGGAGGTTTTTTCTGGTTCACATTTGAAAGATTGCACACAGTATATGTTGAAACCGTTTCTTTATTTGCCGTTGCTGTCATGTATACATTATGCCTTACAGTATGCTTTTTCTCTTTTTTCAGGCGAATTCCCCTTTCCACTCCCCCTCCAATCAGGTGCATACTCACCTAGCAGCGCTCCTTCTGTGTGCTGCCGAGTGGTGCGCGCCCCGTGCGCCTGCGCGCCGCCATCTTGTGTTTGTCATTCCTGACAACACAGGTGGTTGGCGCCGGGTCGGGACGCGCGTCACCGGACGTGACGTGGAGTGACGCGAGCAACGCACGCGCCACGCCCACGTCACACGGGCCGGCCCGGGGGGGATTCGCGCGCTCCAGACGCGCATTTAAACGGCAACAATGTCAGGCACCACCAGGCACCGCTTCTCCCTGCTTCACCGCACCAGCTTTCTGCACCTTGATCTAACGCTCTGAAGAAAGGATCATTCCTGAAACATGTGTTAGGGGAGCTAGCTATTTGGACTACTTCTGCCTCATCACTGTGCTTGTTTAACCCTGTGCGGACCATCCAGCCCTTGCAACAGCCATTTCACCCAGCAGGAGTGCCTCAGCATTATTTTGCCAGGTATTGCAATCTTTTGACCAAGACTCTATTGAAAAGAAAATATTCTTCTCTGCATGGCAACAAACCTCACTATTTTTTGAAATCCACCTCAGCTGATTCAATACATCTGACAAATATTCTCTTCTCCCGAATACTGTTCACTCTTAAAGAAATATTAACAGCAGATTTAACTACCTGTACAGTATTCAGTGTGCTTTTTGGTTTTTGTAAATAGTGTATATAGTATTGGCTTAAGATAAATTGTGTGTCTTTATACTCAGTGTCCATATTGCCTTCATGTGGACCTAAATTTCTGCCCATTTCTTGTACATTTTTGTGAAAAATAAATCACCTTGTTACCTTTTGCATCATACAAGAGTTGTAGGTGTGCTTCTATTTATAGTTCTTTATGTCTTTTTTCAAAGGTCTTTTGCTTTGCATCATCTGGTCAAGACTTTTTTCCAAGGGGTCACTCATGTTCAGCCCCCTAGAAAGCCTTTGGTTCCCGTTTGGGACCTAAATTTGGTTCTTTCGGGCCTCCCTTTGAACCGATGAAGGATGTGGCTCTTTCTGTGCTCACTCAAAAGGTTGCCTTTTGGTGGCTATTACCTCTGTTCGGCATGTCTCTGAGTTGGCGGCTCTGTCTATTCAGGCCCCTTACTTTGAGAGACACCAGGATAAGGTGGTTTTTGCTTTAAACCAGATTTCCTTCCTAAAGTGGTTTCTGCTTTCCATCTCAATCAGGATGTAGTTCTCACTTCCTTGTGTCCTAAGCCTAGCAATGACAAGGAGAGGGTTTTGCACTCTTTGGATGTGGTTCATTGTGTGAAGTACTTTTTGGTTGCTACTTCTCCTTTTCGTAAGACGGACGCCATGTTCGTGGTGCCTTCTGGGCCTAGAAAAGTTTTGGCGTCCCCCAAGTCACCATTATAATGGATACGCCAGGCCATTGTTGGGACCTATTCTGTTAAGGGGAGGGTTGCTCCTTTTAAGATCACTGCTCATTCTATTCGTGCTGTTGGGGCTTTCTGGGCTTTTCAGCACCAGGCTTCTGTTGAACAAGTTTGTAAGGCGGCTACTTGGTCTTCCGTTCATACTTTTTCAAAGTTTTATAAGGTTGATGTGCGGGCCTCAGTGGATGCTGTTTTTGGCCGAAAGGTTCTGCAGGCGGCAGTGGTTTAAACTGTCTGCTGCTGCCTTTTTTCTTGGGGATCCCACCCTACTTTATGGACACTACTATTGGATGTCCCGATTGTAAGTATTATATTTGGAGCAGGACGTACTGTATACTAAGAATAATACAATTCTGTGATTACTCACCTGTAGAATTGTTATTATGAGTATACAGTACGTCCTGCTCCAACCCACCCTTGGCTTTGCATTATCTTGGATCCCCTGTATGGTGATTGTTATCATTGTTATTGTTGATAGTTTGGGTGGATTAATTCTCCCGGCTTCTCGTTAACTGCTTTTCAATGCTGGGGATTTGTGGGAGGTCCCCGGGTATTTGAGGGGCCGGGTGGAGCCTATTTTCAATGTCTCTGCAGTCCAGCGCCATCTGGCAGAATATAACCCGATTGTAAGTATTATATTTGGAGCAGGACGTACTGTATATTCATAATACCATTTCTACAGGTGAGTAATCACAGAATTGTATTTTTGTCTGCGGTTTTTGAAGCCTTGCACATTGAAGGCGACCAAAAAGAAGCAGGGGGACCTGTTTCAGGCCCGAGAGACAGCGGCTTGTCTTTCCTGAACAGGGCCACTTCTCTAAAATGATTTTTAAGAAATGGGAGAAACCTAATAGACTGCCGTCGGTGCCTAAGGGCCTGGACAGATGGTATCCCTTTTCAGAGGAGTTGATTCGTCTCTGGTCCCGTCCCCCTGAGGTGGATGCTCCTGTTTTGGGGCTCTACAATACCATGGTTTTGCCGTCTCCTGATACTTCTTTCTTGT
This sequence comes from Gastrophryne carolinensis, assembly GCA_027917425.1. Lineage (NCBI taxonomy): Eukaryota > Metazoa > Chordata > Amphibia > Anura > Microhylidae > Gastrophryne > Gastrophryne carolinensis. The sequence goes on along the minus strand of CM051238.1, from coordinate 13,812,956 downwards.
GCGATCATGCTGACGGGTGCATGGATCAGCTGGCATGTCACGCTTTCACTTTTGTGGGCACTGGTCTTCGCCCTGTCTGTGCCGCGCCCATTGTCTCCATAGCCATCAAAAAGAAGGTGAGACGCCTTGTGGATATCGCCAGAGCCCACAAGCGAGCGGAGGAGTGTAAGGATCTCTTAGCTTGCGCGGACTTCATTGCCTTTGTGATTTCGGCCATGGATGATACCGTCCCGCTTGGCGGCAGTGCTTCAGCCCTGCTGGTCGCTCTTCGTCGTTCTATCTGGCTGCGACAGTGGGCAGCGGCAAGAAAGCTCTCACTGGTATTCCCTTTCTGGGACTCCAGTTGTTCGGGGAGGATCTCCTGGTGAAGGACGGGAGGCTCCCTCAACGTCGGAAGCCTGTGCGGCCCTTTCGGAGCTCTTCTTCTTTTCGTCCCTCTCGGGGGGGGGGGGGGGGGGGACGAGGTTCTTCCTTCTCAGGTGGCCACAGAGACTTCTGGGGACGAGGTAGATCCCGCGGCCGTCCCAGTCCCTCCTGGGAGTCCAAGTCCAAGCCCACTCCCAAGGCCCCCCAGGCATGAGCAGGCGCCCTCACCCATTCAGGTGGGGGGACGGCTTCTGCTATTTGCTCATGTCTGGAGACAGCATGTCTCGGACCGGTGGATTCAAAATTGAGCTGGCAGCTTGGTCGCCCACAAGATTTCTTCGGTCGCGGATTTCTTCAAGATTTCTTCGGTCGCGGATTTCCCAGAACCCATTGATGGCGCAGGGTCTACGATTGGCTGTCCAACGACTTCTGTTGTCCGTAGTGATTTGTCCTGTACCTCACTTGGAACGGGGTCGAGGGTTCTATTCCAATCTTTTCATGGTGCCCAAGAAGGACGGTACTCTAAGACCTATTCTGGACCTGAAGGGTCTCAACAAATTTGTCAGATTCAAAGACTTCCGCATGGAGACCTTACGGTCAGCGGTGAGTTCACTTCGGCCAAGTGTCTTCATGACCACGGTGGACATCAGGGATGCTTACCTGCATGTCCCTATATTCCAGGGACATCAGAAGTTTCTGAGGTTTGCGCTGGAGGATCAACACTACCAATTTCTGGCACTGCCGTTTGGAATTTTCTCAGCCCCCCGGGTGTTAACCAAGGTGCTGGCGGGTGTCATGGCACTGCTGAGGAACCAGGGCATTCGTATTCTTCCTTATCTGGACGACTTGCTGATTGCTGCTCAATCTTTTCAGCAGGCCGAGAGCGACACTCGGACGGTGTGACTCTCGAGGAATTCGGCTGGGTGATCAATTATCCCAAGTCCTCGATCACTCCGTCATTGGTGAGGTCCTTCCTGGGCATGATGTTGGACACCTCTCAAGTCAAGGTGTTCCTCCCCCAGCAAAAGGTGGGGGGTCTTCAGCGCGGGTCTTGCTGTCGTGTTCACACCCGTCCATCCGTCTGGGGATGAAGCTGGTGGGTCTCATGGTGTCTTGCTTCGAGGCTGTACCCTTCGCCCAGTTCCACATGAAACCTCTTCATTTGAATCTCTTGACCGTTTGGGATCAGACACAGGAGTCCCTGGAGCAGGAATTCTCTCTGTCCCCTTTGGCCAGGCGGTCCCTCTCTTGGGGATGGTTTGACTCAAGAAATCTTCTAGTGGGCAGGTCCTTTCTGACTCCGCGTTGGGAGTTTGTCACCACGGATGCCAGTCTGACCGGTTGGGGAGGTTTTTGGCAATTGCTGAAGTTTCAGGGCCAGTGGGGACATCAATCATCAGGGCGGGACTCGGAGCAAGCGAGCCCTCAAGGAGGTGACCCAGATCCTGTCTTGGGCAGAGGAGAATGTTCCCTGCATCTTGGTGGTTTGGTGGAGAACCAGGAGGCAGACTCCCTGAGCAGGGGGACTTCTTGTCTGGGAGAATGGTCTCTCAGCAACAAGATCTTTCATGCTCTGTGTGTCGCCGCTGGGGGCAGCCGGACGTGGACCTCTTTGCGTCCCGACACAATCACAAGCTTCCGAAGTTCGTCTCTCTGTCCAGAGATCCTCTGGCCTTCGCCACGGACGCGCTAGCAATTCCTTGGACGGAGTTCTGACTCCTCTATGCCTTTCCTCCTTTCCCTCTCCTGGGTCGCGTGCTGCACAAGATAGCCCAGGAAGGAGTACTGACCATCCCGGTGGCCCCTCGTTGGCCGAGGCGGTGTTGGTTTGCGGACATAGTCCAGCTGTCAGTGGATCGCTACGTCATGCCCGACGATCCAGGGCTTCTCACTCAGGGTCTGTTACGCTATCCCAATTTACAAACGCTGGCTTTGATGGCTTGGCTGCTGAAACCTCCATCTTGACTGAGAAAGGGCTGTCTGCCCCGGTCGTGCATACCATGATTCGGGCTCGGAAGAAATCCTCCTCCATGATTTATTACAGGGTCTGGCATGCTTACATTGCCTGGTGTGAGTCTAGGGGTTCCCTTGTCGCACATTTTCTTTTTCTAGGATTTTGGTGTTCCTACAACATGGTTTGGATTCGGGCCTCCAGCTGAGTACCCTCAAGGGGCAGGTTTCGGCCTTGGCTATTTTCTTCCAAAGATCCTTTGCCAATCATAGACTTATCAAGACCTTTTTCCAAGGGGGCACTCATGTACGTCCACCGCGTAAGCCTATGCTACCGGTGTGGGATTTGAATTTGGTGCTTTCTGCTCTCCAGGGTCCCCCCTTTGAGCCCTTGTGTGATGCTGCTTTATCCGTTTTGACTCTGAAGGTGGTCTTTTTGGTAGCTATCACTTCGGTGCGTCGCATCTCGGAGCTGGTGGCGCTTTGTATGAAGCCTCCTTACTTTGAGCCGCATCAGGATAAGGTGGTCTTAAGCCTGACTTTTTACCCAAGGTTGTTTCTGCCTTTCATTTCCATGAGGACATTGTCTTGCCTTCTTTGTGTCCCGCGCCTTCTAATTCTAAGGAGAGGACCCTCCTTTCCCTGGATGTGGTCCGAGCCCTTAAGTACTACCTGGTTGCTATGGAATCCTTTAGGAAGTCGGATTCTCTTTTTTCCTTCTTCACGGGCCTAGGAAGGGTTTGCCTCCAGCCAAATCCACTATCGGCAAGTGGATCAGACAGGCATCAGGCTTCTGTTGAACAGGTTTGTAAGGCCGCTACTTGGTCTTCAGTTCATACTTTTACAAAGTTTTACAAGGTTGATGTTAGGGCCTCAGCTGATGCCGTTTTTGGTGGTGCTTGAGGCAGTAGTGTCATGCACTATGTGCTGTTGCTCACTGGGGATCCCACCTTTTCTTGGACACTGCTTTTGGATGTCCCAATTGTCAAGAATGGAGCGACCACTGGGGATTATTAGGGAAACAGATGCCTTTATATGAGCTGGGAGGAGCCACAAGTTTCGTCTTGCAGTCAACTGCGCCACCTTGTGGCGGATAACCCAATTGTCAAGAATGGAGCGACCCGAGCAGGACACCACCAAAATTAATTCTACAGGTGAGTACTCACAGAATTGTATTTTCTTCCTTTTTAAAGCGGAACAAAACCCAGGAATTTGACTGTAATGGATTTTGTTCCGTGTATCCGGAGCATCCTGGATTGGGAATTGCTGTGTGAAACTCCCCAGTTCGCTCAATAAAACTCACCCCTCCCCTGTCCAACAGTGCATGTGGCTCTCATCCAATAAGATCCCTTTGCCATTATTATTATTATTATATTCCAGGTCGCCCGTTGGTTTTTTTTTTTTGTATATAATGGTAACAAAGTGGCAAGAACTTTACCTTCCCATTCTCCATCCACAGAGCATGTGTGTCAATGAGGAGGTGCGCAACTTGGGCACGGTGCAGCTCATCAATGATCGCTGTATGGAGATGCAGAAGACCAAGCATGGTAGGTGCTTATTGCTTAAACTGATGGGCAACTGTGGGCAGACCCCTTTTGCTCTCTCCGCCCAGTGACACTTTATTTTTATATGGAAGTAAAAAAACACAGCACACGTCATCTATTGGACATCATCATATAAGGAAAAATCTAATTACTGGCTCAATGATTGGTCATCACAGCTAAAAATGATATTCTTGGGACGCCTAGGGGGCCGGACAAAATAAGGTGTGTCCAGCTCCTCAACGCCATCTTGTTCACAGTAATGTGTTAATAGCAGCATGCTTCATTAACTTTATTGCTCTAATTCAGTACAAGCAAAAGGAAAGAATTAGCTCAGAGATAAGTGGCTTACTGAGGGTTTATCTCACCTTTATTAGCCACTAAAGCATACAATGCAAAGATAGGAATCTATTTTTTAATGGAGAGGGAATGTTCACACACACACACACACACACACACACACACACACACACACACACACACACACACATATATAATCATTTTATTGACTCTGACCTCCATTCATCACACTACTATTCTTCTGGCCAGAAAGGGTCCTTCTACCAGCTTTATTTTATTTGTGTTCATGCATGTCTATGCGGCTATTCATTTGATTTCTTTTCAATTTAAATAGGAACTCAGGGTTAAAGTGATTCTTTATTTAGAAAGAAAGTTTAAGTAGTCCCCTTCTATCCCCAGCCCTGTGCCCCAAACTAAAGCCTTCGCTCAATATTCATAAAAACACATTAACAGGATGCAGTATAATGTCTGATTGGCATCCGTATAGCTCCCTGGCCATGCAGCAGCGCCCTCTGGTGTTCTCCAGCGATTACTCAATCAGTTACACACAGCTGAGGCTGGGGAGGGGAGGAAGGGGTCAGGCTGTTTATATATAATAACTGCAATAAATCTGAGAGCACTACAAGCTAAACTGCCACATTCACCCCAGTAAACCTTCACACAGAAAAACGTATACAGTGTGTGTGATTTATATATATATATGCTGGGGAGAGCTGCAGCTGAGTTTCTAATTCACTTAGGAACTCAGGGTTAACGTGATCCTTTATCTAGAAAGTTTAAGCAGTCACCTTTTTTCCCCAGCCCAGTGCCCCAAACTAAAGCCTTCACTCAATATTCATAAAAACAATAACATGATGCAGTATGATGTCTGATTGTCATCCGTATAGCTCCCTGGCCATGCAGCAGCACCCTCTGGTGTTCTCCAGCGATTACTCAATCAGTTACACACAGCTGAGGCTGGGGAGGGGAGGAAGGGGTCAGGCTGTTCAGTTATAATAACTGTAATAAATCTGAGAGCACTACAAGCTAAACTGCCACATTCACCCCAGTAAACCTGCACACAGAAAAACGTATACAGTGTGTGTGATTTTATATGTATATATGCTGGGGAGAGCTGCAGCTGAGTTTCTAATTCACTTGAGAACTCGGGTTTAACGTGATCCTTTACCTAGAAGGAAAGTTTTAAGCAGTCACCTTCTATCCCCATCCCAGTGCCCCAAACTAAAGCCTTCGCTCAATACTAATAAAAACACTAACAGGATGCAGTATGATGTCTGATTGGCATCCGTATAGCTCCCTGGCCATGCAGCAGCGCCCTCTGGTGTTCTCCAGCGATTACTCAATCAGTTACACACAGCTGAGGCTGGGGAGGGAGGAAGGGGTCAGGCTATTCAGTTATAATAACTGAAATAAGCATTTTACCCTCTCTCCATTTTTCTAGAAAAGAAGAGCGAGGAGCCCGAGGGAAAGAAGAAACGAGGGAGCCGGCTCACATGTCCCTATTATTCCTATGAGCAGATGCAGTTCCTGCGGGATGAGATTCTTGTGGAGGTGAAAGACATCGAGCAGTTGGTGTCACAGGCCCGAGAGTTGAAAGCTTGTCCCTACTATGCCAGTCGCTATGGCATCCCCGCTGCCCAGGTGAGCAGGATAACCCGCTAATTCGCAACAAAGTTAATGGAATGAGAATATTGTGGCCTGAACTATTTAAAGCGGACCTTCACCCTGAATAAGAGCCTATCTTATATGTTTTCCTCACCCTGTACATACAGATTGCCCACATTAATCCGGACCCTTACCCTGAATAAGAGCCTATCTTATAAGTTTCCCCCTCCTGTACATACACATTGCTCACATTAAAAATCATCCTACCTGCATCTACTGCATGTTATGAGCCTTTAAACAGCCAAGATGGCGGCCCATGGGGCTTCAGGCAGCATGCAAACAGGAAGTGTCTTCTGACTGTGCCGCTCTGCATTCTGGGATTGCTTTCCTTTTCCTGACCCCCAGCTCTGCTCAGTCTGTGCAAAGCACAGCTATAACCCCGCCCCCTGTACTTTATCCCGCTCTCCTCTCCTCAGTATGTGTGATGCTTCTGAGTCAAGATGGCGGCACCCGTATCCTAAACAAAGTTGCAGTCCAGTGGGGGAAAGAATAATAAGTAAGTGACTAAAAACTTAAAATAATACCATTTTGTGAATACTCACCTTGTAAAATGGGTATTATAAGTATGTCACACACCCCGCTTCAAGATATTCATAACCTGTGGGTAATACTGACCTGTAGAGGGCGAACTGCAGAGATGATAGGAAAAAAGAAGCCCCTCCCGGTCCACAAATACCTGGGACCTCCCACTCATTACCCAGTATCAAAAGTTCACAATATGAAGGATCCAGAATACAAAAAGGGCGGGGTGAAGCGGGGTGTGTGACATACTTATAATACCCATTTTACAAGGTGAGTATTCACAAAATGGTATTATTCTAAGTATGTCACACACCCCGCTTCAAGATATTCATAACCTGTGGGACATCAAATAGCAGTGTCCATAAAGGGCGGGGATCCAAAACAAGGCATAACTCACAACTTAAACCACTGTAGCCCGCAGAACTTTGCGGCCAAAAACAGCATCCGCTGAGGCCCTAACATCAACCTTGTAAAACTTTGAAAAAGTGTGAACAGAAGACCAAGTAGCAGTCTTACAAACTTGCTCAACAGAGGCCTGGTGCTGGAAAGCCCAGGAAGCCCCAACCGCACGAGTAGAATGAGCAGGAACACGAAAAGGGGGACTCCTCCCCTTAGCAGAATAGGCCCCAACAATGGCCTGACGGATCCATTTACTGATGGAAGACTTGGCGGGCGCCAAACCTTTCTTGGGCCCGGAGGGAACCACAAAGAAGGCATCAGTCTTGCTAAAAGAAGAAGTTACTACCAAATAGTACTTCACAGCACGAACCACATCCGAGGAATGCAGGGCCCTCTCCTAATCGTTGTTGGGATTAGGACACAGAGAGGGCAGAACAATATCCTGATTTAGGTGAAAAGCAGAAACCACCCTAGGAAGGAAATCCGGCTTGAAACGGAAAACCACCTTGTCCTGATGTCTTTCAAAATACGGAGCTTGAATAGACAGGGCCGCCAACTCAGAGACGCGCCAAACTGAAGTGATGGCTACCAAAAAAGGCCACCTTCTGTGTAAGGGAAGACAAAGCAATATCATGCAAGGGCTCAAAGGGAGCCCTGAAGAGCGGAAAAACCAAATTCAAATCCCAGACCGGAATTATAGGCTTCCTAGGAGGCCGCACATGCGTAACCCCTTGGAAAAAAAGTCTTAACCAACGGATGAAGAGCAAAAAATCTTTGGAAAAACACAGCCAGGGCAGAAACCTGCCCCCTCAACGTACTGAGATGGAGCCCCAGATCCAAGCCGTGTTGGAGGAACTCCAGAACTCTAGAAATAGAGAATTCCCTACAAGGGAAGGCCCTAGTTTCACACCAATCAATATACGATCTCCCAAGTCCTATAGTAGATTGTGATTGTGACGGGAGGCAAAGAGGTCCACCACCGGTGACCCCCACCTGAGACAAATCGAGTGAAAAACCCTGGGACAGAGAGACCATTCCCCCTTGCGGACAGACAACCTGCTCAGAGAGTCCGCCTCCGTGTTCTCCACTCCCGGAATGTAAACTGCCGAGATGCACGGGACATGGCTCTCCGCCCAGTCCAGAATCAGAGATACTTCCTTGAGGGCACTCCTGCTGCGGGTCCCTCCCTGGTGATTGATGTAGGCAACCGCCGTCCTATTGTCCGACCGGACCTGAACCGGCAGTCCCTGTAGGTGATGAGTCAAACGTACAAGAACCATCCTGATGGCTCTCAATTCCAGAACATTGATGGGCTCGTGGGCTTCCAGAGGTCCCCACAAGCCCTGAAACTGAAGATCCTTCCAGAAGCCTCCCCATCCTGATAGGCTGGCATCCGTGGTGACCATCTCCCACAGAGGCATCAGAAAGGATCTGCCCTTCAACAGATTCACAGAATTCAGCCACCACCGTAGTGACTGGCGAATCCGAGGAGTCATCAGAAAGGATTGATCCAACGACAGAGGAGACCTGTCCCAGGCCATCAATAGATGGAGCTGTAACGTCCTTGTGTGAAACTGAGCAAAAGGCACTGCTTCGAAGGAGGCTACCATCAGCCCCACCAGTCTCATCCCTAGCCGGATGGTCGGACGAGGAGTGGATATGAACAACTGAATCAACTCCTGAATCAAAAGAACCTTGAACTGAGGAAGGAACACCCTGGCCTGAGTTGTATCCAAAGACATTCCCAGAAAAGACACGATCCTGGACGGGGAAAGGGAGGACTTGGGGTAGTTGATCACCCAACCGAACCTCTCCAGAGTGGATATCACCGTCCTTGTGTCCAATTCCGCTTGGCTGAAAGACGATGCCATGATAAGAGGATCGTCCAGATATGGCACTATGCGAATTCCCTGTGCTCTGAGGAGAGCCATGACCCCTGCAAGCACCTGCGCGGCCAGTGTGTCCGTGGGCACCAGAGACCTGAAGAAACGCGGGGGGGGGGGGGGGGCGGGACTCGAACTCCAGCTTGTGGCCGGAAGCCACCACTTCCTGGATCCATTTGTCTGAAACCTCTCGAATCCAGATCTGAGAGAACTGTCGCAGCCGTCCCCCCACCCGCACTGGTGAGGGCGTCCCCTCATTGCTGAGCAGGTTTGGCCACTGGTTTAGGCTTAGAGCCCCAAATGTATCCTGAACGGGCACGTCCTCTGCCCCTGTTCCAGGAATCTCCTCTTGTGGATGGGAAGGCAAATCCTCTTCCCGCTCTGGAACCCCGAAAGGAAGGAGTGAAGGAAAAGGCTCCCCGAAAAGGACGTCGTCGCCTCTTTCGTTGCCCACTGGCGCAACCAAATAGAACGTCTAATAGTCACCAGCAGAACAGAAGTTCTGCTACACATCATCAAAGAATCATCCAAAGCGGCTAGTACGAAATACAAAAACATCTAACATCGTTTAAGTCCAAGAAATTCTCCACTGACCGGATCCAAACCGGAGGAGGTTAACAGATCCCTGACCACCAACCTGGTAGCCACCACCAGCAGCGCTGAGGCACAAACAGACCACATGGCTGACCCAACGCTAGCAAAACCGTAGCAAGCCATCTGGTCAATACGTTTATCCTCACCATCTTGAAGTGTGGAACAATCAGGGTTATTCAAAACAGCTGAGTTGGACAGTCCCAGAATTGGTGCGTCCACTACGGGAGGGGACGCCCAACGCTTAACTGTATCCAAAAGGAAGGATACCTTTTATCCCAACTCTGAGGAATGCCTGGGAGCCTAGCAGGCCTCTCCCATTCCTTAGAAATAATTTTATCAAAATGCTTTTGATTAGGAAATTCCAAGCGCGGCTCAGGAGGGGAGATAGCCAGAACCTCAAACATCTGAGCCAGGACGTTAGGAGTATCCATGGAACTCCCTGACCCCTTCTCAGAATCAGCACCAACAAATTGCTGATCATCTGAAGTATCAGATTCCTCAAACAACTCTCCTTCCTCTTGAGGAGAGTAATCTGACCAATCCAGATAATCTACTTCATCATATTCAAATGCCGGAGTGACCGGTGACAAATCTTTCAAGATTGGCCAATCTGGTACACACATCAGACTGCGACTCCCCACTCATGACAACGTCACACACGGGGCACGGGTCAAGACGGGAGGGGGGATGAAGACGGCGGTGCTGACCCAGATGCCTGGGGTCCGGACTGCCGTGTAATAGTCTGCTGCGCACAAGGAATACATAGAAATACATCATCCCCTGTTAGGGATACCCCACAACCCATACACTTCCGGGATTGCCCCGAGGGGAGCCCGATATCCGGGGATGCCTCCATAAGGTGAACTTTTGGGTAGTAGCAATGACCGAGGGAATTACGCTTATAAGCAACCCGGGATGCCCTTTTAAAGTCCCAAGTGGGAGGATTTGTATAAGTATATTGAAAACCCAGGGACCCTAGGACCGGGAGAGACCCCCTAAACCCCTATGTAGGTCTACCTGGAGGACATAATAAAGACACTAAATAAGCATATGAAAAATCAATAGAATAGTAGAGTTATGAAGGGGGCCCAGAGGGCCACTCACTGTGCCTTCCAGTCAGGAGGAGGTTAATGGCGTCCTCACGCCACGAGCGAGGCAGCAGCAGGAGGAAAGAGAGGAGAAGAGGGGGGCGTAGCCAGAGCGGAGCGCGATGTCCCTGCTCCGCCCCCCCTTCACAGCCCAGCCAAATGATTGAAAAGAAGCCCAGGCTCCGCAGCAGACCCTGCCGAACGGGGGCGGGCCGTGGCGTCCTCGCCGAAAGCCCGGCCCCGCCCCCCGCTACAGCGTGTTTGGGGAGAAGCTCCCCTCCGCCATACACAGCTGACAACAAAAAGGCCAGCGCCAGCGTCCAGTAAATATAAAATAAAGCCAGCGCCAGGCCCCGCCCCCCGCTGCCAGTGACTGAGGAGAGAAGCTCCCCTCAGCCTGTCATGAGGTAAAAAAGGCAAAAAAACTGCTGAATGATCTCTAGCGGCTGCACAATTTAACGTGACAAACACAAGTTATACACACGGTTATAATAAAGAAGAAAGAAAAGCCTGTACACAGAGGAAAGGACCCCAGGTCCGTCCCCCCCCCCCCCCCTCTAAGGAGAAGGGTATCCGGAGAGGGGTTTTTAACACCAGCTAGGGTGAAATGGCCAAGGGACAGGGCATCCCAAACCGGGGTCACCAATCCGGATAGCCGCCTACCCTCTTGTATAGGGTCTCGCGGTGGAGCTTTGCTCCTAAGCACCTAAGGTGCTTTTCTACCTTCACCCGGAACGCAGCCTAAGGCTGGGAGGCATGTGTATATGGGAAATATAAAGGAATCCGGGCGGAAATAGATAAAAAACGGGCCGGGAGTTATCCCGGCTACCTGAAATCCCCCTGTGCAAGGAGGAGACATCATCTTCTGACTTGCTCGCCGACTGCAGAGATGAAGACTGGGTAATGAGTGGGAGGTCCCAGGTATTTGTGGACCGGGAGGGGCTTCTTTTTTCCTATCATCTCTGCAGTTCGCCCTCTACAGGTCAGTATTACCCACAGGTTATGAATATCTTGAAGCGGGGTGTGTGACATACTTAGAATATATTAATTTTAGATGCTGGGGAATAGTTTTTTAAGGGTTTGGGCTTTTCATGAAATCATGCTGCAGGTCCGGTTTAAGGGTAAACGACAAAGGAGGCACACCAATATCCAAATCAAAATGGATGCCAAACTTTATTTAATAGGAATATCCACAACACATTATACTAGACATATTAAAAGCATTAAAAACATATAACAAATGACATACAGGACAAACAAACATAAAGGATGCATAGGCAGTGGGTTGAAGACTTAATATTCCATCAATAATAAAAGATAACAAAAGCTAAATTCATACACCGATCTACCCCAATATATAAGCTGTGCAAAAGTGTGCAAAGATATGCAGAAATTGTGTGCAGACCTGTCCCCTCTCAGTATGTGATGCTTCTGAGTCAAGATGGTGGCGCCCGTATCCTACAGTCCTGAACAAAGTTGCAGCCCAGTGGGGGAAAGAATAAGTAGACTTATATATTAATATTCCAAGTATGTCTCACACCCTGCTTCGGAAAGATTAATTACATGTGGGTTATGGTCCAGTAGAGAGCGAACTTCTGCAGAGATGACTAGAAAAAGAAGCCCCTCCCGTTCCATAACTACCTGGGACCTCCCACACATTCCCCAGTTAAGTCTCTGCAGAAGGCGAAGCAAGTCAAGAAGATGGCTGTCTCTAAGGTAAGCCGGGTTTTACTCCCGGACATTTCTTATTTCTATTGCCGCCCGGACTCCTTTGTTAATTCCCCTTGCCTCCCAGCCTTGGCTGTAGGGTCTGGGTGAGGGTAGGGTAGACCTCTAGAGGTGTCCTGTTACCTGGAGCTATGCTCCACCGCAAATCCCCCACCAAAGGGTAGGCGGTTGTCAGGTTGGTGATCCTGACTTGGGATGCCCCGTCCGTCGAGTAGCCCTCACTACATATTAAAATGTAGCTATCGGCTTCCCCCTTTACTCCCTTCCCGGATAGTAGGGGGGGGGGGGCTTCTCTCCCTCAGCTCCCATTCACTTTTATTCCGTTTGTGCCCCGGCTGGCCGCGCCAGCGTGGGTTTGTGAGAGTGAGTGTGTGTGCGTTTTATTGTGCTTTTACTGTGCCTTTTATTGTTTTTTCCGCTCTTTTCTTCTGTCACCGCCGCGGCCCGACCGGTTTTGCTCTGGTGTTGGCGGGCCGGCTCCGCAGCCTTGCTAGGGAGCGCGGCCTCAGGACTCAGTCAGGGGAGGGGGGCGGGGCCGTGCGCTTGTCGTGCCGTGTGCTGCCCGCCCCCTACCGTTGGCGCTGCTTCTATTGGTGGGGGCGCTTCACTTCCTTCGGGAGGGGGCGGGGCCATGCGTGGCGCGAAAAACGACTTGCACTGGCCCGCCCTTCTTCCTCCTTTCCCGGACAGCGCCGCCATTTCAGCTGCTCTGCCACGCGTGAGTGCCCCCCCCCCTTCTTATTTTATATGGCATTATATTGGCCTTTTTTGAAGATGAAATATAACCGCGCTGATATTTCTTAAAATTATTAAATTATTGAATTATTATTGCTCAACGTGTGTTAATCCTTTACCCCTATGGATCCTAAATGCACATATTATTCCAAAAACACAGAGCAATCGATGATAAAACAACACACTTTAGGTCAGCTTTAACTCTTAAAACATTATATAAAAAAGTCCAAGCTATTGGGGTGGTTCCCCAATCTGAGAGTATCTTCTAAGGCCAAGGATTTTAGTGACCTTCTATCACAGGGATGTTCAAAACACTGTAGCAAATTCCACCACGTGTATATAACAGCAAATTGCTGATGAGAATCTCGTGCCCACCACCTCCTTCAAAATACTCTTACCAGATAATAATAAGCTTTAGTGCCTTATTAAAAATCCTCCATGATTTATTCCTCTCTTATTGGATAGGAGAGCCGGTTAAGTATTCTGGTCCCCGCTTTAACAGGTGGAGGTGTGCTTGAATGCCTTATTAGATCCTCAATATTCCATTCCTCTCTTGTTATTAACAGAGCCGATTTGATATTCTTATCCCACTTTGGCTTTTAAAATTGTCCCAGATTGGACAAACCACATAGAAAGGAAAAACCAAATAGAAAAATCTAGCGTAATATCGTTTTAATCATGTGCACTGATTAAGTTAAAAATGCACTCACATAAAAACAATGTATATCAAGTATTTAGGAGACGCCAGGCAAGATTCTCACCAAACCCTCAATGTGTCTCGGCCGATTGATGTCTCAAAGGGAGGGAGGGGAAGTGAAGTATCCCTGGAGTGTAGCTTGCCCGTGTACTGATAAGATCCGTCCGCCGCCGTCAACGCGTTTCGTTGGTAGCCAACTTTCTCAAGGCTCTAACAGGGAGTGTGTCCGTCCGTGCCATTCATAAATGCCTGGTGCGGGCACGTGCCCTGCCAGAGGGATAGTGGGGGATGATGAGCCATTGGACTCTGAACAAAGGTGAGTGTTTGGGCGACCTCGGGGGTTTTCCCCGATTGGGGTGCCCCGGCGGGAAGCGAGTATGCCTGCCCTGAAGTCTCATAGACTCCAGGGTGAGTTTTGGTCCTAATCACTAACAATCACTTAAACCGGACCTTCAGCAAGATTTAATGAAAAGCCCAAAACCTTAAAAAACTATTCACCAGCATCTAAAATTAATATATTTTAAGTTTTTAGTCACTTGTTATTCTTTCCCCTGTCGGGTATATAAAGCAAAGCTTTATATAGAATAAGGAGGATCAAACCATATGAAACGTTAGCTATAGCTAGGGTGATCCTACTAAGGCGGACATAAACACCTTATAAAAGAGATCTCTTGAGGTAATTTAGCAGCTCAATATTAAAACTTACTAATAACGGTTAAAGATAAATAACAATTATTTATTATATATACAACTAGAATAACCAACAAAACAAAACAATCAGATTAAAACCATATACCCTGCACTTATCAAATTTAGCCACAAGATGGCTTACTACTATACCATAAAATAACCCAACGCTAAGGCAACCTAATAAACAATTATAAAGAAACAAAGGGGGGGTGGCAGCCGCTCAGACCATTTTATAACTAACCTGGGAGGTGCACGTTAGCAGGGCATTTAGTATACAAAAGTCTTAAAGGAGCCACAGCACTCAACCCTGTTAGCTTGCAGGCCAGCCTATAATCTGTCTCTAAACTTGGTTAAAAACAGAGGACTCGGTCCACACACATCTGCAGAAGTATGCTTAAGCTGCACCACTACGCCAAAGTGCCTCTGTGGGGTGCAGTCCTAACACTAACCTCTGAGAGCCCCATTTGGGACATACAGTGCAATAGATAAATTGGGAGCAGGCTTACCTGAGGTTGCCCTAAACCTCTCAAGTGCAAGCCATGGGGTGGAAGGGTCAAAGACCTTGCAATACAGCCTAGACCCCACACACCATGTGCTTGCACAAATTCAAAAGAAACAAAGGGGGGGTGGCAGCCGCTCAGACCATTTTATAACTAACCTGGGAGGTGCACGTTAGCAGGGCAGTTAGTTTTAGTTTAGGGCAACCTCAGGTAAGCCTGCTCCCAATTTATCTATTGCACTGTATGTCCCAAATGGGCTCTCAGAGATTAGAGTTAGGATGGCACCCCCCAGAGGCACCTTGGCGCTTGGTGGTGTAGCTTAAGGAATCATTCTACCCAATCATCATTTAAATTAATACATTGGCCATTTAACATGCTAAAAATAAAATGGTGCTGCATATATTTTATATGACATCACTAGGGAAACTTTCATTGTGATTTAACATTTTAGCTGACAAGCCAGTTTCGAGTGAAAGGTACCGTATATACTCGAGTATAAGCCGAGTTTTTCAGCCCACTTTTTGGGCTGAAAAAAGCCACCTCGGCTTATACTCGAGTCCAGGGGCGGACTGCCAGGGAAGGCCGCAACCCTGAACCCAACAGATGCTGGAGGATGAGGGGCGGCCGCTGCGGGTCCCTGCTGTACCCGCTGCTGCCGCCGCCGCCGCCGCTCTCATACACACAAACACGCACACACATTCACACACTGACTGGCACTTCCAGGCTGCTGCGTGCTGGTCGTCAATGGGCGGCGTCCAATGTTTTCATTGGACGCCGGCCATATGGGGCACGCCCACCGACGACCAGCGCGCAACAGCCAGGAAGTGCTGGTGTGTGTATGAGAACGGCGGCGGCTGGCGGCTGCCAGGCAGAGCTGAATGGAGGGTGTTGTGTGCCGAGCGACCGGCAGGAGGAGGAGGGGAGGGGGACCCCGCTGCCCCTCTGCAGGGTAACCTCGGCCAAACCCTGTCCCCCGACACCTGCGCGTCTGAGAGCGGCGGCGACGGCAGCAGCAGGTACACACAGTGTGTGTGTGTGTGTGTGTGTGTGTGTGTGTGTGTGTGTGTGTGTGTCTGTGTCTTTTTCTGTGTGTCTGTGTCTTTTTCTGTGTGTGTGTGTCTCTTTCTGTGTGTGTGTGTGTCTCTTTCTGTGTGTGTGTGTGTCTCTTTCTGTGTGTGTGTGTGTCTCTTTCTGTGTGTGTGTGTGTGTCTTTCTGTGTGTGTGTGTGTCTCTTTCTGTGTGTGTGTGTGTCTCTCTCTTTCTGTGTGTCAACTCCAATTCCAATTGAAAAAAGCCGCCTCGGCTTATACTCGAGTCAATAACTTGTTCCATTTTTTTGTGGTAAAATTAGGTGCCTTGGCTTATATTCGGGTCGACCTATACGCGAGTATATACGGTATCTCCCTTTGAAACTAGGTAATTAACTCAAACCAATTGTTTATCCTGGAAGAGCTGATACCCTAGGAAACCTAAAAACACACAATGGCTTGTTTGTAAGTCTGATCCGGCATTATAAAATTCCCCCTAGCTTATACACATCACTGATAACCAGGCAGACACTGGTGGGTGACGTATATTACGCTTTCCAACCTTTTGCCCAAGACATTGAAATACTGATAACCGTGGTTCCATGTAAGCTTTCTCATGGGGGCACAGCCATACAGCCTGGTCTCCTATTGTGATGACTTTTCCTGGTCAAATAAGCCCTCTGTCTGTGAAACAATAAACTTAGCAGATACGCAAATATACAGGTTCCCAAATAGTAAAGTCTTGACCTCAGCAGAATTGATATTGTAAAACGTGGCCTTGCATTGCCCTCACACAGGTCTCACAAGAGAAAAACATATATATAGTTCATCCCTAGGCCATGGCTTCTGCTAAATTTGGGTATAAATTCATACACAAATTTATATATCGATATCTAGAAATATATCTAGAAAGATATCTAGAAATAGCCTGACACCCCCTCCGGGCTGCAACTTTGTTCAGGACTTTAGGACACGGGTGCTGCCATCTTGACTCAGGAGCATCGCATACTGAGGAGAGGAGAGTGGGATAAAGTGCAGGGGGCAGGTTTATATCTGTGCTTTGCACAGACAGCAGAGCTGGGGTCAGGAAAAGGACAGCAATCCCAGAATGCAGAGCGACACAGTGAGAAAACACTTCCTGTTTGCAGGCTGCCTGATGCTCCATGAGCCGCTATCTTGGATGTTTAAAGGCTTATAACATGCAGTAGATGCAGGTAGGATAATTTTTAATGCAAGCAATCTGTATGTAGTCCCATGGGGTTCCATGATGCATGAGGGCCATATTACCTGTAAGGAGTAGTCCCCTTCCTGTCATGTGACTAATGGCTTCCCGTCCTCTCTTCCAGGTGGTGGTGCTGCCTTACCAAACGCTGCTCCATGATTCCACGCGACAGGCGTCTGGGATCAAACTGAAGGATCAGATTGTGATTATTGATGAAGCGCATAACCTAATAGACACCATTACCGGCATGTATAGCTCGCAGGTCACAGGCACACAGGTGATTCCCCCTCGTCTTTGTGGTGCTTTTTAAAAATAAATTTATATTGTAAAAGTGGGCGGGGTAAACAATTTAATACTCCTGAATGGCTCGTCCAATTTATGTAATAACTAGAATATTAATAATATTATATATATATTTATCCTGCCCAGCTCGACTAAAATAGGCAAACAAATATATAAATATTATTAATATCTGGCCAATGATGGCGCAATGGATACACGCACAAGACTGTAGATTCTTTGGACTTCTGGTATATACGGAGGACACTGAGACGAATTGTAAATAAAGAGATATATTGTAGGTAAAATAGCAATTCAACCTGACAACAAAATACCACACACAATCAGAGTTAAATGATTGGCATACATATATACAGGGATTAAGGCAACATTAAGAGCATTACCCTCCTGAAACGGGAACCCACAAGCGGACCTTGCAGCTGGCAGCCTTCTTGCCTCCTTTCTCTCTTCTCTCCCTCTTAGTTGCCTCAGTGGATGGTCTTTCTCCTCAGGACTATAGCAGGGCCTTTCTCATGTGCTCGCAGTCTCTCCTTCTTGCCTTTTCTTCCTCCAGATATATATCCAATATCCCCTTTGATCTCTGGTCTTCTTCTTCTTTGATATTTTATGACCCTAGTCATAAGTTTTATCTTCTCCTAGTCTGGCTCCTCTACCTTGTCCCCACCTGCTTTGTTTGGATTTTATTGCTTTATTGTCTCAGAATGCTGATACTATCCACTTTGAATACAGTTCCTGCCCTAAGCCTGCTGGTATTCTAAACAGTTTCCTACTAATGTCATGCCATGAACTATTTTGCTGTATATTCCTATATTTATATATGCAACATTATTAACAATATTGATTTTCGATAAAGGACCATTTTTTACAGCTGGGTTCCTGGCAAACCACAACACGACCCTTATATACCCCCTTGGGGGTGACACTAGTGGCCTACAGTTATGGATGGTGGCAGGTTCTTTTCCCAGCTGGGAAATGGCTGAAGTGCTCATGAGTAGGGTTCCCAACCCCCTACTTTTTCCATGGGTGCCGTTTCTAATGCAGCCCAGTGCTTCGGCATGCGTTCATTAGAGCTTAGGAGGGACAGTGTTAGGGGTATTAGAGGACCAACAGTCAAAAGCAAAACAAAGCCCAAAACACTTCCGGAAGAGGTCCGCATGACCCTGCGGCCACACAGCCGACTGATGTCAAAGGCTGCACCCTGGGGGGGTTGTTGGTTACATAATCCTGGGCGTACCAAGATGGTGGTGTGGGAGCGAGATATCTGAGAGCATACTCCCGGGTGTAACAAGATGGCGGTGTGGGAGCGAGATGTCCAAGGCAGGCAGGCAGGTAAGGTGAGTAAGTCATTGCTAAGCATGCAGCGGCTTGCATGCTTATTTTTGACTTCTTTTTTTTTTTTTTTTTAAATAAACCCCCTAGGTCGCCCCATACACTCACCTTCTTTCTCGGTCCAACGGTGCATGCACAAGCCGCGGCCGCATCCCCGCTATCCCTCTAGAAGGACGCGTGCCCGCTTCAGGCATTTATGAATGTCCGGCATGGGCACTCTCCCTGTTAGAGGGTAGCGGGGGATGCATCCGTCAGCGCGTTCAGAACAGCTTGCCTTAGACGTCTTGACTCAGCAGATCTGGACTGGATAGTCAAAATTAGGTTTATTAAATTAACTTTAGGGGTAAAGTCCTGCCCCTCAACCCTAGGTGCTTGTTCCTTAGGGAGGAGTATAAGAGGGACCCAAGGGGGGTGGGGGGGAGTAGCTTGAGTCCAGACAAGTCCAAGGTGAAGAGAGGACCTGACGTTCGGACATTAGAAGTGGGCCCCGGAGAGCCGGCCACCTGTAGAGAAGCAGCCAGGAGGTCGGTGCAGCGGCTATACCCACCCCCCAGGGCAGTGCCTGGCGCACTCCCCTTTAGAACATGCTTCAGACACTGTGATGAGGCAGGGGGTGGAGTCACGTCCACCTGTTTTCTTGTTAACAGTGGACAATTTGCTTGTTAACAGTGGACAGCATTTTAAAGTGTCTCAAGTCCCAGCTGGATCGGCCCAGGGATCTTCAAGATTCCCACGCCGATCGATTCCCTCCCCTCGGGGGAACCAAAATCGTGATGCCCCGCTGTGTGAAACCCCCCAGGTCACCCTGTTCACTTACCTTCTTTCCCAGTCTCACGGCGCGTCTAAGAGCAGTGCTTGCCCACGCTAGGCATTTGTGGATGGCCAGCGCAGGCATGCTCCCTGTTAGAGGGAAGCGGAGGATGCGGCCATCAGAACCGCTGCTCTTAGACGCGCCGTGGGACCGGGAAGAGGTGAGCTGGTCTCGGCGTCCTGGGGGGTTTCACACAGCGTGGCATCCACAATCGGGGTGCCCTGGGGAAAGGAACAAAACCCAGAATAGTTAAAATCCTGGGTTTTGGTCCACTTTAATTGTTGTGGATGTAGTTACCAGTGGAGGCCACCAGATGCCCCCATAGGGTAAGCTATAGAATAACTGGTTTAAGCTAAAGGCCTCCCTGCCACACAGGGGTAAATTGAAGTACTGCCCGTACCCTAGGTGACCGTTCCTTAGGGGGGAATGGGGGCGGGGGGAAGGACCTTGACTCCAGACAAGTCCAAGTTGGAGAGAGGACCTGACGTTCGGGCATTAGAAGTGGGCCCTGGAGAGCTGGCCACCTGTAGAGAAGCAGCCAGGAGGTCGGTGCAGCGGCTATACCCACCCCCCAGGGCAGTGCCTTGCACCCCCCCCTCTGGAGCATTCTTCAGACACTGTGATGAGGCAGGGGGTGGAGTCATGTCCACCTGTTTTCTTGTTAACAGTGGACAGCATTTTAAAGAATCCTTGGGCCCTCGCTTAGCTGCACGTCCTTTTCTCTGAATCATTTAAGGGGTGGTACATTCACATGACGTACTGGTAAGTATTGCCTTTTATTTGCCAGGGGTGGTACATTCACACAAGGTAAGTACTGCCTTTTCTTTTGACCGACCATTCCCATTAACTCCTTCTGTGCTGTTTGGCAGAGTCCTCCTAATTGTAATATGAAAGAGCCAATCAGCTGCCTAGAAAAGCAATATAGGTTTGATGGCGGTGTAATTGGTTTTCTGGTTGAGCGATCACACTGTGCTTTTCTCCTTGACCGTTTTGTGTTTGTTTTAACTACGGGAGCAGCTGGCGGCGCGAGGCGCAGGCTAATGTCTTCCCGTTCATTTACATTTATATGGTTTCACACATCGGGATTTGCAAGATGCGTTTTAAGCTAGGACCTGCCCGGAATAACGATGGAGGATATTATCGATAATTTAGGTCATTCCACTAAGGGCAGCAGCCATAGATAATATTAGCCCCGGCAGGGCCGGCACCAGCACAGGGCAAACCTGGGCCATTTGCCTGGGCCCCTGGCATCTTCAGGGGGCCACTCAGGCTCACACTTGGCCACAATATTATTTTACAGTGGACCCGAACTGGGTGTTGTGTGCGGACCTGCTCATGGCTGGGCTCAGCAACAGGGGATGGTCAGCAACAATGCAGAAGGTGGCCTGGAATGGAGGGCAATTGATGGAAGCTCAGAAGGTGGCGAGAACCAGGTGACAACTGACGGCAATGATGGAGTCTTTAGTGGCAGCAGAGCAAGCAGTAAGGGCTGATGGGTGCTTGGTGGCTATAGAGAATGCAACAAGGACTAGAGAACGATTGGTGGCTATGCGGAAGGTAATAAGGATCAGAGTGTGATTAGTGACTATAGGGAGGGTGATTGGTGGCTATAGGGAAGGCAATAAGGACTAGAGGACGATTGGGGGCTATAGGGAAGGCAATAAGGACTGGAGGGCGATTGGTGGCTATAGGGAAGGCAATAAGGACTGGATTGCGATTGGTGGCTATAGGGAAGGCAGGCAATAAGGACTGGACTGTGATTGGTGGCTATAGGGAAGGCAATAAGGACTGGAGGATGATTGGTGGCTATAGGGAAGGCAATAAGGACTAGAGGATGATTGGTGGCTATAGGGAAGGCAATAAGGACTGGAGGATGATTGGTGGCTATAGGGAAGGCAATAAGGACTGGAGGGTGATTGGTGGCTATAGGGAAGGCAATAAGGACTGGAGGGTGATTGGTGGCTATAGGGAAGGCAATAAGGACTGGAGGGTGATTGGTGGCTATAGGAAGGGCAATAAGGACTGGAGGGTGATTGGTGGCTATAGGGAAGGCAATAAGGACTGGAGGGCGATTGGTGGCTATAGGGAAGGCAATAAGGACTGGAGGGCGATTGGTGACTATAGGGAAGGCAGTAAGGACTAGAGGCCGATTGGTGGCTATAGGAAAGGCAATAAGGACTGGAGGGTGATTGGTGGCTATAGGGAAGGCAATAAAGACTGGAGGGTGATTGGTGACTATAGGGAAGGCAATAAGGACTGGAGGGTGATTGGTGGCTATAGGGAAGGCAATGAGGGCTGGAGGATGATTGGTGGCTATAGGGAAGACAACAAGGACTGGAGGGTGATTGGTGGCTATAGGGAAGGCAATAAAGACTGGAGGGTGATTGGTGGCTATAGGGAAGGCAATAAGGACGGGAGGGTGATTGGTGACTATAGGGAAGGCAATAAGGACTGGAGGGTGATTGGTGAGTATAGGGAAGGCAATAAGGACTGGAGGGCCATTGGTGGCTATAGGGAAGGCAATAAGGACTGGAGGGTCATTGGTGGCTATAGGGAAGGCAATAAGGACTGGAGGGTGATTGGTGACTATAGGGAAGGCAATAAGGACTGGAGGATGATTGGTGACTATAGGGAAGGCAATAAGGACGGGAGGGTGATTGGTGGCTATAGGGAAGGCAATAAGGACTGGAGGGCGATTGGTGGCAATAGGGAAGGCAATAAGGACTGGAGGGTGATTGGTGGCTATAGGGAAGGCAATAAGGACGGGAGGGTGATTGGTGGCTATAGGGAAGGCAATAAGGACTGGAGGGCGATTGGTGGCAATAGGGAAGGCAATAAGGACTGGAGGGTGATTGGTGGCTATAGGGAAGGCAATAAGGACTGGAGGGTGATTGGTGACTATAGGGAAGGCAATAAGGACTGGAGGGTGATTGGTGACTATAGGGAAGGCAATAAGGACGGGAGGGTGATTGGTGGCTATAGGGAAGGCAATAAGGACTGGAGGGCGATTGGTGGCAATAGGGAAGGCAATAAGGACTGGAGGGTGATTGGTGGCTATAGGGAAGGCAATAAGGACTGGAGGGTGATTGGTGACTATAGGGAAGGCAATAAGGACTGGAGGGTGATTGGTGGCTATAGGGAAGGCAATAAGGACTGGAGGGTGATTGGTGACTATAGGGAAGGCAATAAGGACTGGAGGGTGATTGGTGACTATAGGGAAGGCAATAAGGACTGGAGGGTGCTTGGTGGCTATAGGAAAGGCAATAAGGACTGGACGGTGATTGGTGACTATAGGGAAGGCAATAAGGACGGGAGGGCCATTGGTGGCTATAGGGAAGGCAATAAGGACTGGAGGGTGATTGGTGACTATAGGGAAGGCAATAAGGAGTGGAGGGTGATTGGTGGCTATAGGGAAGGCAATAAGGAGTGGAGGGTGATTGGTGGCTATAGGGGAGGCAATAAGGACTGGAGGGTGATTGGTGGCTATAGGGGAGGCAATAAGGACTGGAGGACGATTGGTGGCTACAGCGAAGGCAATAAGGACGGGAGGGCCCTTGGTGGCTATAGGGAAGGCAATAAAGACTGGAGGGTGATTGGTGGCTATAGGGAAGGCAATAAGGACTGGAGGGTGATTGGTGGCTATAGGGAAGGCAATAAGGACTGGAGGGTGATTGGTGGCTATAGGGAAGGCAATAAGGACTGGAGGGTGATTGGTGGCTATAGGGAAGGCAATAAGGACTGGAGGGTGATTGGTGGCTATAGGGAAGGCAATAAGGACGGGAGGGTGATTGGTGGCAATAGGGAAGGCAATAAGGATGGGAGGGCCATTGGTGGCTATAGGGAAGGCAATAAGGACTGGAGGGTGATTGGTGGCAATAGGGAAGGCAATAAGGATGGGAGGGCCATTGGTGGCTATATATAAGAACCATATACTGTTAAAGCGGCTGGCCCTGGAATTAAGGAGATAACAGGGCCAGCCGCTAGCGTACCCCCAGGGCATTCTATTGCAGGGATGCACCTATGTGTGAAACCCCCGTGGACGGCGGTATACTCACCTTTACCACCTGCAATCGGCAGCCACCACATCCCCAGTCCCGCTGTAGCTGCGCGCGCGCGCCTGCACCCAGCCTATCGGAGTTGTGTAGCGTGAAAGCCATGGATGCGGCCAGCCGGGGTTAACCCTTTGATAAATACTCCCCAAACCTGGCTTGTCTGGTCCTCCTGCCCCTCTGATTTTTATTTCAGCTAATAAATACCTTTCCGTGTGCACGGAGCTCTGTCATCCCTCCAATCCCTCGACATCTTCTGCAGTGCAGCGCCATCTTGGACGTCTTCACCTTCTTGACATACACTGAGCCTCCCCTCCGATCTTGTGTCATTGCTTAGGCGGCAATGACACTTGGTGCAAATGCCCGCAAGATTTTAAAGCAGACCTTCAGCATCATTTAATGAAAAGCCCAAACCTTTAAACTATTCCCCATCATCTAAAATTAATATATTTTAAGTTTTTAGTCACTTATTATTCTTTCCACCACTGGGCTGCAACTCTGGACTCTAAGATACGGGTGTGCCATCTTGCCTCAGAAGCATCACATACTGAAAAGAGGAGAGCAGGGTAAAGGACAGCAATCCCATAATGCTGACCAGCATAGAAGACACTTCCTGTCTGCAGGCTGCCTAATGCTCCATAAGCCACCATCTTGGATGTTCAAAGGCTCAGAATACGCACTAGGTACAGGTAGGATCATTTTTTATGTGGGCAATCTATATGTACAGGGTGGGGGAAACACACAAGACAGACTCTTATTCAGGGTGAGGGTCCAGATTAATGTGAGCAATCTGTATGTACAGGGGGGAAACACACAAAACAGACTCTTATTCAGGGTGAGGGTCCAGATTAATGTGAGCAATCTGTATGTACAGGGGGGAAACATACAAGATAGGCTCTTATTCAGGGTGAGGGTCCAGTTTAAGAGCGACTGGCGGAAGGGTGAGTGCTGCTGGAGCCACTCCTTCACTCAATGGCTGCGAAGGTGCAGGGGGGCGGAATAGGGACTGGAAATGCCGCTGGATATCATAGGATGTTTTAGATAACATCGACATCCAAATGGTTTTTCGGGGGCAGGAGGGACGTTCTTTTAGAAACTCGCAGTTGGGTCTGTTGTCCCTCTTTAAACCGGATCTTCACCATGATTTATTAAAAAGCCCAAACCCTTTAAAAACTATTCCCCAGCATCTAAAATTAATATATTTTACGTTTTTAGTAACTTACTTGTTATTCTTTCTCCCACTGGGCTGTAAGCATCACACTTACTGAGGAGAGGAGAGTGGGATAAAGTACAGGGGGTGGGTTATAGCTGTGCTTTGCACAGACAGAGCAGAGCTGGGGTCAGGAAAAGGTCAGCAGTCCCAGAATGCAGAGCAGCACAGTCAGAAGGCACTTCATAAGCCGCCATCTTGGATGTTTAAAGGCTCATAACATGCAGTAGATGCAGGAAGGATGATTTTGAATGTGAGCAATCTGAATGTACAGGGGGGAGGGAAAAATATAAGATAGACTCTTATTCAGGGTGAAGGTCCAGATTAATGTGAGCAATCTGTATGTACAGGGGGATAAATCTATAAGATAGGCTCTTATTCAGGGTGAAGGTCCGGATTAATGTGAGCCATCTGTATGTACAAGGGGGGAAACTTACAAGATAGGCTCTTAATCAGGGTGAAGGTCCGGTTTAAGAGCGACTGGCAGAAGGGTGAGTGCGGCTGGAGCCACTCCTTCACTCAATGGCCGCAATGGTGCAGGGGGGCAGGAATAGGGACTAGGAATGCCGCAGGATGACTGTGTTTTAGATAACACCGACCTCCAAGCGGTTTTTCGGGGGCGTGAGGGACGTTCTGCTGGAAACTCACAGCTGGGTCTGTTGTCCCTCTTTAAAAACTTGAAGGGCGGAGGCTATTGGGGAAGATTTTTCTCCAAAATTGGCTTTAACGGAGGACTATCATAAAATTGTTTCATATTAAAAATCCAAATAAACACGTCAGCTAATGAGAGGAGGGGTCACTTATACACCTGAATTGAATAAAACTCCCGCCAAGCTTGTGGTTTATTCTCTCATGGTGGCAATAAAATCCAGGGGTGACAGGTTTAGTCTATCAGGGGTGGCAGAGCCTGTCACCTCTGATGTCCTTTTTTCCCGCACAATCCTAGAGAAGAACCAGCACTCCAGATGTAATTCACGTCAAAAAGTATATATTGTAAATCCAAAGTATCCGTATGGTACATAAGCAGTCCATAAATAATTCAAAGTGCGCAAAGGTTGTAGGTTGATGTTTCGGGGTGCTCGGCGGCCCCCTTCCTCAGGACCAACCGTCTTCACAATTGTTTGATTGTTGGCATATGGTTGGTCCTGAGGGAGGGGGCCAGCGAGCACCACGAAACGTCGACCTACAACCTTTGCGCACTTTGGATTATTTATGGACTGCTTTTGTACCATACTGATACTTTGGATTTACAATATATACTTTTTGACGTGAATTACGTCTGGAGTGCTGGTTCTTCTCTAGAGCTTAGAAGACACTGCCTGATGCTCCATGAGCCACCATCTTGGATGTTTAAAGGCTCATAACATACAGTAGATGCAGGTAGGATGATTATTCTAAGTATGTCACACACCCCGCTTCAGGTTACTAAATCATTAGACATGGGTTATACTCACCGCTAGGTGGCACTGTTTGCAGAGAAGTCCAGAAAACAAGAAGCCCCTCCCGGTCTATACATACCTGGTACCTCCTAACAATTCCCCAGTGTTCTTCTCTGCAAGGTGGCAACAAGACAGAAGAAAGAAGTCTCCTGCTTGCAGGTAGCCGGGGTATCACCCCGGCCCCCCCCCATGGTCTATTTCTGCCCGGCTCCTTTTGTTTTTGTCCCCTTGTTTAATGGTAGCCTCCCAGCTCAGGCTGTAGGCCGGGCAAGGGTAGATGGCACTTTAGGTGCTTAGGAGATTAGCTCCTCCGCTCGACCCCATATTATGGGGCATAGCGGTGATCCGGTTCGGTGATCCGGATGTGGGATGCCCCAGCCCTTATACTCCCCCTCAGGTTTTTCATTTTGACTTTTATCTTCCTTATGCATGTGTGTGGATGTTACAGTGTGTGTGTGTGTTTGTGGCAGGGACGGGTGGCCTGTGCGGCGCGGGCCCGTCCGTTTTCTGCCTTTTTTCTTGTGCTTGGGGGCTTCCTGAGCCCCTGTGTTTACTTGTGGGGACGGGTCGGGCGGGGGTTCCGCCGGCCCGCCACCCGGTTTTGATGGCGGGCGCCATGTTAGGGCGCCCGTCTTTTGTCCAAGTTACCTCAGTGTGTATGGTCATTGCCGGTGGGCGGGGCCGGGCGGCGCGCTATTATGCAGACTGAACGTTCTTTTAGAAAGAGTGTTCAGTTAAGGGGGCAGCTATTCTTTTCATGAGCACTAACCGGCCGCCTGTCTTTTAGTTCTGGCTGCTACATGGTCTGTACCCCCAGTTGGGGGTGACGGCAGGGTGCTTCAGCCAGGCCTTGGGCATGCTGGCTGGAAGTGTCTTTCTATGTTCTTATGTCTTTTTTATATGATCTTGGTCCTGTAGTCTCTTTGTGTTTAGCCTGACCCGCCTTTGTTCCTCAGTGTTTTGTGTTTTTCTGTGTGCCTGGATTGACTGTTGTCTTTGTTTTCCAGATTCCGGGATTCCATCAGACAGGGCTCTCCCGGTCTTATATACCTGGCTATTTGGGGTTGGCTTTATAGTCCCTTTTGCTAATTTCCCTGGTCAGGGCTATATAAATATTTATATATATATATATATATATAGATATATTTCTATTGAAATCCGAGAGGGGCATCCCGGGTCGCTTACGGCGTAAATCCCTGGGGTCTGCGAATACCATAAATTCACCATATGGAGGCTACCAAAGATACCAGAAATGGTCCTACGGGCCAGTCCAGGCTGTGTGGGGGGTGTGGGACCCCGCTCCCAGGGGATGATGTCATTATTTGTATTCCATGTGCTCAGCGGAACATTGAGCGCCAGTCCGGCACCCCGGTACCCGGGACTTCTTCGGCCGCGCCATCTCCCTCCCCTCCTCGCCTGTTCCGGACCCCGTGTGACGTTGTCGTTGGGGGTGATTCGCAATCTGAGGTATGCATCCGGTTGGCCAGCCTTGAGAAAATGTTTTCCGCTGTGGTCGCTCAGAAGGCTACGGCTAAGCGGAAACACCTGTCTCCGCCTCCGCCGGACTCAGATGAGGAAGTTATTGGGGCGCTGGATTGGTCAGATTGTCCCCTTGAAGAGGGGGAGCTTGTTGAGGAGTTAGAGGATTCTGAGGTTCAGCAGTTGCTGGGCGCTGAGGGTGACCAGGCGGAGGGGCCCCTCCCTGATACGCCTTCCATTCTGGCCCAAATGTTTGAGGTTTTGGATTTGGATCCTCCTGAAGCTGCTCCTCGGCCTAAGGGTCAGCTTTTTGGGGTGTCCAAGCCGCGCTTGGAGTTTCCCAGTCAACAGCATTTTGAGGATGTTGTCCTTAAGCAATGTGAGCAGCCTACGCGTCTCGTTGGGGTACCGCCTAGTTGGGATAGAAAGTATCCTTTTCCGCCGGACTTGATGAAGCGTTGGTCTGTCCCTCCCGAGGTTGATGCTCCAGTCTTGGGACTGTCTAATACGGCGGTTGTACATTCTCCTGACACGACTTCTCTTAAGGACGGCGAGGATCGCTGGATTGATCAGCTGGCCCGTCATGGTTTTGTCTGTGCGGGTTCGGTTTTGAGGCCTGTTTGTGCTTTGGCACTTTTGGTGTTGGCGGTTAGGTCTATTGTCAGGGATTTATGTGTGGACCTTGATCCTACTTGTGATGAGTTTCTTGCTCTTAAGCGTTGTGAATCCTTCTTGTCATTTATTCTGGCCGCTCAGGATGATGCCATGTTGATGTGTGGCAGGGCTACTGCTCTGTTGGTGGCTATTCGCCGTTCAGTGTGGTTGAGGCAGTGGACGGCTGATTTTAATTCTAAAAGATTGCTCACGGCTCTTCCTTTTCTGGGTCTGAGGCTTTTCGGTGAAAAGCTGGATTCTGTTGCCAAGGGAGGTAAGTTACCTCAGCGCAAGAAATTTCGTCGTTCCTTTCGGGGGGCGGCCTCCTTCAATCCGTCTTTTCGGGGAGCCAGAGCCGGCAGGGGTACGGGCTTCCCGGCCTCCAGGGGCGCCAGTTGGAATAGGGGTAGAGGCCGTGGCCGCCCCGTTCACGTCTGGGGCGCCAAGCCCAAGCCAGCTGCCAAGCCCGCTCAGCGTACGGGTGGGGGGACGGTTGCGACTCTTCTCCCGGGTATGGGACAGGTGGATCCCGGAGGTGGTGTCGGTCGGGTACAAGCTGGAGTTCGAGTCCCGCCCTCCTCCAAGGTTTTTCAGGTCTCGGGTACCTTCAGATCCTTTGGCCGCGTAGGGGCTCCTGGCGGCGGTAAGGAATCTTCTGGAATTTGCAGTTGTCTGCCCGGTCCCTCTTTCGGAGGTGGGGCAAGGGTATTATTCCAATCTCTTCACTGTACCCAAAAAGGATGGGTCGTTCCGTCCCATCTTGGATTTGAAGTTTCTCAACCGGTTTATTCGTCCCTGGAAGTTTCGCATGGAAACCCTGCGGTCTGCGATCGGTTCGCTTCGGCAGGGGGACTTTATGACGTCCATAGACATCAAGGATGCATACCTTCACATTCCGATTTTTCCAGCTCATCAGAGGTTTCTTCGCTTTGTGGTGGAGGATCGGCATTTCCAGTTTCTAGCTCTTTCATTCGGCCTCACCTCGGCTCCGAGAGTGTTCACCAAGGTGTTGGCGGGGGTGATGGCCCTGCTCAGAGCTCAGGGGATTCGCATTGTGCCTTACCTGGACGATCTTCTCATCATGGCGCCTTCCTTCAGTCAGGCGGAAGGGGACATCAGCATGGTGGTGTCTATGCTGGAGAGGTTCGGCTGGGTGATCAACTACCCCAAGTCCTCTCTGGTCCCGGCCAGGGTGGTGACCTTTCTGGGGATGTCCTTGGACTCTCACCAGCACAGAGTTTTTCTCCCTCAGGCCAAGGTTCTTTTGATTCAGGAATTGGCTCAGCTTCTTCTTTCCAATCCTCGCCCGTCCATCCGGCTAGGGATGAGACTGGTGGGGTTGATGGTTGCCTCCTTCGAGGCAGTTCCCTTCGCGCAGTTTCACACGAGGACGCTTCAGCTTCATCTTTTGGCGTCTTGGGATCGGCGACCGCGGTCGTTGGATCGGTCCTTCCGGATGTCCCCTCGGGTTCGGCAGTCTCTTCTGTGGTGGATGGTCTCGGACAATCTTCTGAAGGGCAGGTCATTTCTGACCCCGCTTTGGGAAACTGTCACCACGGACGCCAGTTTGTCAGGATGGGGGGGTTTTTGGAAGGATCTTCGGTTCCGGGGCCGGTGGGGTCCTCAGGAGGCTCACTTACCCATCAATGTTCTGGAGCTGAGAGCCATCAGGTTGGTTCTGTCTCACTTGACGCAGCATTTATAGGGTCTGCCGGTTCAGGTTCGATCGGACAATCGGACGGCGGTTGCTTACATCAGTCACCAAGGAGGGACTCGCAGTCTGGGTGCTCTCAGGGAGGTGTCTCTGATTCTAGTTTGGGCAGAGACTCATGTTCCTTGCATCTCGGCAGTGTACATTCCGGGAGTGGAAAACACGGAGGCGGACTTTCTGAGCCGGTGTTCGTCCTGCCGGGGGGAATGGTCTCTCCACCCCCAGGTGTTTCGGTTGCTTTGCCTTCGGTGGGGGACGCCGGAGGTGGATCTGTTTGCCTCTCGTCACAATCACAAGCTTCCGACATTCGTGTCGCTTTCTCAGGATCCTCTGGCTCTGGCGGCGGATGCCATGGCCCTGAGCTGGAGGGACCTGGGGTTTCTTTATCTGTTTCCTCCGATTCCCATGCTAGGCAGGGTGCTGCGAAAGTTGGTTCTGGAAGGAGTTCCCGCCATTCTCATGGCTCAAAGGTGGCCAAGGCGGGTGTGGTTCGCAGACATCGTTCGTCTGGCGGTGGATCAGTTCGATCTGCCTCTTCGGCCGGATCTTCTCACTCAGGGTCAGCTGTGTTACCCCAGTTTACCAACGCTGGCTTTGACGGCTTGGCTGCTGAAACCTCCATCTTAAAGGAGGAGGGTCTTTCGGATTCGGTCATTCGGATTCGGTCATTCGGACTCAGTGCCAGGAAGAGATCCTCTTCTTCCATCTATTATAGGGCTTGGAGATCTTATATTGATTGGTGTGAGGCTAGATCTTTGCCCTGCCGGGTCTTTTCTATCTCTAGGATTTTGGAATTTCTTTTCTTCAATCTGGGCTGGACTCTGGTCTGCAGCTTAGTACCTTGAAGGGGCAGGTTTCTGCCTTGTCTATCTTTTTTCAGAGGTCTTTTGCTCTCCATTCTTTGGTCAAGACTTTTTTCCAGGGGGTTTCGCATCTGCGGCCTCCTAGGAAGCCTTTGCTCCCTGTTGGGATTTGAATTTGGTCCTTTCTGCTCTTCAGGCTCCTCCTTTTGAGCCTTTGCAGGATATTGCTCTCTCTATGTTGACTCAGAAGGTTGTCTTTTTGGTGGCCATCACTTCGTTTCGGAGTTGGCAGCCTTGTCGATTCAGGCTCCTTATTTTGAGAAACATCAGGACAAAGTGGTTTTTCGTTTCAAGCCAGACTTTCTCCCTAAAGTGGTCTCTGCTTTTCATCTTAATCAGGACATTGTTCTTCCCTCCTTGTGTCCTAGGCCTGGGAATGACAAGGAGAGGGCGTTGCATTGTTTGGATGTGGTACGTTGTGTCAAGTACTATTTGCTTATTACGTCTTCTTTTCGTAAGACTGATGCCTTTTTGTGGTGCCCTGTGGGTCTAGGAAGGGCTTGGCTCCGGCTAAGTCTTACATTAGCAAATGGATTCGTCAGGCGATTGTTGGGGCCTACTCTGCCAAGGGGAAGGATCCCCCTTTTCGTGTTACTGCTCATTCTACTCGTGCGGTTGGAGCGTCCTGGGCTTTTCAGCACCAGGCTTCTGTTGATCAAGTTTGTAAGGCTGCTACTTGGTCTTCGGTTCACACTTTTTCCAAGTTTTATAAGGTTGATGTGCGGGCCTCAGCGGATGCTGTTTTTGGCCGCAAGGTTCTGCAGGCTGCAGTGGTTTCAGTTTCTGCATTATTGCCTGGTTGGATACCCGCCCTTTGTGGACACTGCTGTTGGATGTCCCATGTCTAATGATTTAGTAACCTGAAGCGGGGTGTGTGACATACTTAGAATAATACCATTTTGTGATTACTCACCTGTAAAATGGGTATTATAAGTATGTCACACACCCCGCTTCACCCGCCCTTTTTGGTATCCTGGTTCTTTATATGGTGAAGCTTTTTAGTTACAACTGAGGGTTACCATTGTTTTTTCCTGGTACCTTGTCTTTTTGCTGTTTGAATTACTGGGGAATTGTTAGGAGGTACCAGGTATGTATAGACCGGGAGGGGCTTCTTGTTTTCTGGACTTCTCTGCAAACAGTGCCACCTAGCGGTGAGTATAACCCATGTCTAATGATTTAGTAACCTGAAGTGGGGTGTGTGACATACTTATAATACCCATTTTACAGGTGAGTAATCACAAAATGGTATTTTTAATGTGAGCAATCTGTATGTACAGGGTGGGGGAAACATATAAGATAGGCTCTTA
The DNA here is from genome assembly GCA_027917425.1 of Gastrophryne carolinensis. Classification (NCBI taxonomy): domain Eukaryota; kingdom Metazoa; phylum Chordata; class Amphibia; order Anura; family Microhylidae; genus Gastrophryne; species Gastrophryne carolinensis. Next base: position 13,780,896 of record CM051238.1, on the reverse strand, counting down.
TTCAGGGTGAAGGTCTGGATTAATGTGGGCAATATGTATACTGGGAGTTACTGGGGGAAAGTCTTTATAGCGAGTCAGTAAAGCCATGCAGTGATGATCGTTAGCAGGAACCAGGACTGGATTATGAGGGGGGCGCAAGTGGTGCGCGTCCACCACTTGCCCTGCAAAGGGGGCCTCCACCAACTTTGGGTTATGTCCAGGAGGCTTTTCAGAGCTGTCACTGCACATAAGCCACCAAGCACAGCTGCTGGCAGCTCATAGGGAACTGTTTTCTGCTGGACCAGCCGGGGGTGACTACACTACCCCCCACCCAGAATGGCAAAGCAGGAGTTCCTGAGAAGCACGCACCCGCACAAGGGTGGCACAAGAGATTCGATCTGACGTTCTAGTAAGTAGGCCGGTGCCAGGCAACCACCAATCAGTTACTTGGCTGGACTATTATTTTAAAGAAAAAAATACTGAATCTGGGGCCTCCACCAGATTTTTTGCCCAGGGCCCCCCACTACCCTTAATCCGGCCCTGGCAGGTACTGGGACAGCGAGGGAGCCGCGCTTCTCTGGCTGAAAAGCAGCCTCTTGGGTTGCTGATATTTTCACTATATCTGGTTGTCCCAGAAGTGATGACAGTTGGGTAGTCCGCCACCAGGTGGCGCAGTTACTGCAAGATCCAGAGCTGTAACTCCTCCCGGCCCCCTATAAAAAGAGCTGTCTCCATAGAATTCCCAGATTTCGTCTTGCAGTACTGCTGCGAGGATCTTCTTGGATACTCTCTCTGGATACGGCAGCTGAGCGGGGCATTTTTAAGTCTGTCCGCCGCTGCACCCCTATTGCCTGTGTTCCCGTGGACCCACGTATGCCTCCCAGCCCCGGCTGACGGGACAAGGTGAAGGTAGGGAGAACGCCAGGGTCAGGCGTTAACAGAGCTAGGCTCTGGGCCGCAGACCCTCTCTAAAGGGTAGCCGGCCATAGGCGATGGTGAGCCTATTGGGGCGGGAGGAACCACCTAAGCCCGGGTTATCCCTCGTCTGTCCCTTGTCTGTCACACAGCTTTATTATTTTTTGTGTGAGTGTGTGCTTCACTTTAATTTTGCCACTGGCATGCTTACCTCTCTCGCTCCCTTGGCTCCTTCCCCCCTCCCCTCCATCTTGTCAGCGCGCTGTGAGGATGAACTGGAGCGGCTTCGGCAGTCATGTGGAGGCTGCGGCCTTGGGAGGATGTGCGGTGCGCGCAGCCGGGGGGACGGGGCCGCGCGATGACGCGTTTTGCGTCATAGCTACGTGGCCCGCCCCTCGAGGTTCGTCGGCGCTGCATTCCGGCGCCATTTTCCCTGCTGCCCTGCTCTGCACTTGGGGCTGCGTTTTCCTGCTGAAAACCTTGTACCTGCCGGTCTTTTTGTTGGGGAGTCCCTGGATGCCATCCTTGTGGTCGGTTCCTCTTTTGTTAGATATATATACATTTCTATGTGCATGCGCTGTGGGATCTCATGGCCTTTCCCATTGTGTCTTTTAGGTGCGATCCCCTTGTCAGCTGTGGGTTGTGGTTCCTCCCAGCCCCCGCATCTCTCTCCGCACCCTCTGCCATAAGAGGGATCACGATAAGAGGGACTAAATTGTGGGTTCTTACTAGGTTTGGGCCATTAGTGCCTTGTAACCTGTATTTTTTTATCACCATAATAGAGGCTTCTGGGGATAGTGAGATAGGGGCCCCCATCTGGGCGGGTGAAGCTCTGCCCCATGTGCGGTACCTGCCCCCTGGGCGGACTCAGCACGGTTTGTGTCACTTGCGCCAGGAGCGTTCTTTTGGAGCATGATAGGGCGGGCGTCTGCCCCTAGCCCTCCTGTGACTGTGGCCTCACCAACCCCCCACTACTGCAGACGGCCCTCAGCCAGGGGGAAGCCAGCAGGGGGTCCCAGGCCGATTTAGCACACCGGGTGGCCAGCCTGGAGAGACAGTTATCTCACATGGCTACGGGGAAGGCCACGAGTAAGAAGTGGCACATTGAGCCAGATTACTCGGATTTTGCTGACGATGATGATCTTTTTGGAGGTCGGGACTCCATGGAGGAGGGAGAGTTGTTTAAGGACTCCGCTTCCTCAGGGAATCGGTCGGTTGGTTACGACAGCGAGCCTGGTTCCTCCTCGGACGAGGATATGTGGCTGACACGGAACAATTGCTTTCGGGGGGGTTTCAGACAGCGGGGCACCCCCGATTGGGGTGCCCCACCAAAGTGGACCAAAACCCAGGATAGTAAAAATCCTGGGTTTCGGTCCACTTTAAGGATTGGGAAAGACCTAATAAATTGCCATCGGTGCCTAAGGGCCTGGACAGGCGGTATCCCTTCCCTGAGGAGCTGATCCGCCTCTGGTCCTGTGCCCCCGATGTGGATGCCCCTGTCTTGGGGTTATCCAACACTACGGTTATGCTGTCACCCGATACTGCTTCCTTGCGCGACCCTGCTGACAGGCGCATGGATCAGCTGGCTTGTCATGCGCTCACCTTTGTGGGTGCTGGGCTTCGCCCTGTCTGTGCCGCAGCCATTGTATCTTTGGCCATCAGGAAGAAGGTCAGGCGCTTTGTTGATTTTGCCAAATCTCGCAAGCGGGGGGAGGAGTATAAAGACCTCAAAGCCTGTGTGGATTTTATTGCTTTTGTAGTCTCGGCCATGGACGATAGTGTGCAACTGGGCGCCAGGGCCTCGGCTCTGCTTGTTGCGCTTCGTCGCTCGCTCTGGCTGCTGCAGTGGTCGGCTGACGCTGCTGCCAAGAAGTCTCTCACTAGTATCCCCTTCCTGGGGCTCAGGTTATTCAGGGAGCGCTTGGACCTTCTGGCCTTCTGGACAGAAGACTCCCTCAGCGACGGAAGCCTGCGCGACCCTTTCGGGGTTCTTCTGCCTGTTTCTCCTTTCGAGGAGGAAGAGGCTCTTCATTTTCAGGTGGCCGCAGAGATTCCTGGGGACAAGGTAGGTCTCGCGGTCGACCCAATCCCTCCTGGGGAGCTAAATCCAAAGCCCCTGCCAAGCCCTCTCAGGCATGAGGAGGCGCCCTCACCCATCCGGGTGGTGGGACGCCTGCTGCTGTTTGCTCACATTTGGAGACATCACGTCTCAGATCGGTGGATTCAGGAGGTGGTGTCCCCTGGGTACAAAATAGAGCTGGCAGTTTGGCCGCCCTCAAGATTTCTTCGGTCGCGGATTTCCCGGAACGCTCCGACGGCGCAGGGCCTAAAGAGGGCCTTTCAGAGCCTTCTGCTGTCCGGCGTGATTTGTCCCGTGCCTCGCCACGAACAGGGGCGAGGGTTCTACTTCAATTTGTTCACGGTGCCCAAGAAGGACGGAACACTGTGACCTATCTTGGATCTAAAGGGTCTCAACAAGTTTGTTAGAGTCAGGCATTTCCGCATGGAGACCTTACGGTCCGCGGTGAGTTTGCTTCTGCCCAGCGACTTCATGACCACGGTGGACATCAAGGATGCTTATCTGCACATCCCGATTTTACAGGGGCATCAAAAGTTCCTGAGGTTCGTGCTGGAGGATCAGCATTACCAGTTTGTGGCACTGCCGTTCGGGATAGCTTCAGCCCCCCGTGTGTTCACCAAGGTGCTGGCAGGCATCATGGCCATCCTGAGGAACTGGGGCATTCGTGTTTTTCCTTATCTGGACGATTTGCTGATTGCGGCTCAGTCCCTTCAGCAGACCGAGAGCGACACCCGGACAGTGTTATCTACTCTCTAGATGGGTAATCAATTACCCCAAGTCTTCTATCACTCCCTCAATGGTGAGGTCCTGGGCATGACATTGGACACCTCTCAGGTCAAGGTATTCCTGCCCCAGCAGAAGGTGGAGGGCCTCCAGACGCAGGTGCAGGCCCTACTGGCTTGTCAACGGCCCTCGATCCGTCTGGGGATGAAGCTGGTGGGCCTCATGGTGTCCTGCTTCGAGGCAGTGCCCTTCGCCCAGTTCCACATGAGACCTCTTCAATTAAATCTGTTGACCGGTTGGGACTGGACGCAGGAGTCCCTGGATCAGGAATTTTCAATGTCCCCCATGGTCAGACAGTACCTCTTGTGGTGGTTGGACCCCAGAAATCTTTTGGCGGGCAAGTTACCACGGACGCCAGTCTGACTGGCTGGGGAGGTTTTTGGCAAACACTGAAGTTCCAGGGTCAGTGGGGGCCACAGGAGGTCCACTTACCCATCAATCTCCTGGAGCTGAGAGCGATTCGGTGGCTGCCTCTTCAATTGACTCCCCATCTAAGGGGTCGTGCAATTCAGGTCCGCTTGACCAATCAGACGGCTGTCGCCTATGTCAATCACCAGGGCAGGACTCGGAGCAAGCGAGTCCTTCGGGAGGTGTCCCAGATCCTCACTAGGGCGGAGGAGAATGTTCCCTGCATCTCGGCGGTTTACATCCCCGGGGTAGAAAACCAGGAGGCAGACTCCCTGAGCAGGGGGACTTCTCGTCTGGGGGAATGGTCCCTCGGCAGCAGGGTGTTTCGCTCCCTGTGTCTCCGTTGACTGGTGCGAGTCTAGGTCGCTTCCCTGTCGTGTGTTTTCCATTCCTAGGATTTTGGAATTTCTGCAACATGCTTTGGACCTGGGTCTTCAACTCAGTACTTTGAAAGGTCATGTTTCTGCCTTGGCTATTTTCTTCCAGAGAACTTTTGCTCAGCATCATCTGGTCAAGACCTTCTTCCAGGGGTTTCTCACGTGCGTCCCCCACGTAAGCCTATGTTACCAGTCTGGGATTTGAACTTGGTCTTGTGCAGGAGGCTCCTTTGTCCATTCTTACGCTCAAGGTAGTCTTTTTTGTGGCTATCACTTCTGTTAGGCGTGTTTCTGAGCTGGCTTGTGGCGCTTTCTATCTCGCCCCCTTACTTTGAGAGACACCAGGACAAGGTGTTTTTTTGGTTTAAGCCAGACTTTCTTCCTAAGGTTGTGTCTGCCTTTCATCTCAATCAGGATGTTTTGCCTTCCCTGTGCCCTAATTCTAGTAACCCTAAGGAACGGGTTTTACACTCTCTGGATGTTGTCAGGAACTTGAAGTTCTATTTGGTGATTACTGCATCTTTCAGGAAGGCTGATGCTCTTTTTGTTCTCCCTTCTGGGCCTAAGAAGGGTTTGGCTCCGGCTAAGTCCACTATCAGCAAGTGGATTCGCCAGGCTGTGATTCTGGCCTACTCTGCTAAGGGGAAGAATCCTCCCTTCCGCCTTACTGCTTACTGCTGTTGTTTTAAACTGCCTGCTGTTGCTTTTTAGGGATCCCACCCTACCTTACGGGCACTGCTATTGGATGTCCCAAACGTAAGGAATTATCTCTGGAACAGGATGTTCTGTATACTTAGAATAATACAATTCTGTGATTACTCACCTGTAGAATTGGTATTATATGTATACAGCACGTCCTGTTCCACCCCACCCTTGTTTTCATTATTCTGTTACCTCTGTATGGTGATTGTTCAGTTTTGATCTCGTTATAGTTCTCCCGGCTTCTTGTTAACTGCTTGTCAATACTGGGGAATTTGTGGGAGGTCCCTGGTATATAAGGGGCCGGGAGGAGCCACTTTTCTGTCTCTGCAGTCCAGCGCCATCTTGTGGATATATAATCCCAAACGTAAGGAATTATCTATGGAACAGGACATGCTGTATACATATAATACCAATTCTACAGGTGAGTAATCGCAGGATTGTATTTTCTGGCTTCTGCCACCATAAACATCAGACGGTCGCATCCCGGCATCATTGGACTGCGAGCATGTTCCCGCCCCCAGCCATTCAGTGAATTAAATCAGAACTATGGTAAAAAATTACCAATGTTCTGCTGTACTATATAGCCGTACACATCATCCTGTTCAAAAAAGAAACTGGGTGCCCAGATACTCACTGATCGGAGCCTCCTCTGCAGCTTCTTCTACGGCTGCTGTGGCGCAGCCTATGAGCCTCCAGGACGCTCCAATGTGACCGCCAGCAGCCCATCAGCGCTGGCCCTGGAGGCTGACGGCTGCAGAAGGGACCTGGAAGTGGTGAGTATCCGGGTGCCTGGTTTCTTGTTTTAATGGCGGCGTTGGGCAGATAGGATATCCCCTCCTATCTGGTGGTCAAGCTTTCCTCCTAGAAACCAAACCTTGGCGTCACTTGGTCCCTTCATGCCATGTTCCAGCTAAGCCTAACGCGTTTCGTCACATCATAGGATTTTGTCGTAGGACTCACCTCTTCCCGGTCCCATGGCGTGTCTAAGAGCAGCTGCTCCGACGGCCGCATCTTCCGCTTCCCTCTAGCAGTGCGCATGCCCGCACCAGGCATTTGTGAATCACCGGCGCAGGCACGCTTCCTGTTATAGGGAGGTAGAGGATGCGGCCGTCTGAGCTGCTGCTCTTAGACATGCTGTGGGACCGGAAGAGGTGAGTCAGTTCGGGCGTCTTGGGGGGGGGGGGGGGGGGTTCACACAGCGGGGAAAGGACTAAAACCCAGGATAGTCTAAACTTTTGACTTTCCTGGGTTTTGGGCCTCTTTAATCTGTTTTGAAATTTACCAGGTGGAACACCTGCTGGCTTCATCCCCAGGCTCCCTCTAGTCCGAGGCACGCTCCTGTCCCCCCAGTTTGAGTGGCTGGGCGTGAGAGTGCGGCTCTGCCTAGAGATACCAGGAATGACACTGGCAATGAGCTTTGGGCCAGCTTTAAATGTGCTTTTCCTCGGGCGATCCTGGGGGTTTCATACAGTGGGGCAACTGAAATCGGGATACCCCAGGGAGAGGCAATCAGCCGTCCCTGGAGTCTTTTAGACACAAGAGCTCACTTTTGTGCCAAATGAGAAAAGGGCTCTTCCAAAACTTCTGCCAGACAATTCTCTGGAACGGCGCTGCATTATGGATGTTGCATTTTTAAAGTGCACCAAAACCCAGAATAGTCAATAGTTTTGACTATCCTGGGTTTTGGTCTTTTCTCCGGGGGCACCCTCAATGGGCTCTTAGACGCGCGGTGGGACCAGGAAAAGGTGAGTTCGTTTGGGCGTCTTGGGGGGGGGTGGGGGGGTTCACACAGCAGAGTGCCCCTGGGGAAAGTACCAAAACCCAGGATAGTCAAAACTTTTGACTATCCTAGGTTTTGGTCCACTTTAATCTGTTTTAAAATTTGCGCGGTGGAACACTCGCTGGCTTTATCCCCTTTAGTCTGACGCACGCTTCTGTCCTCCCAGTTTGAGTGACTGGGCGTCGGAGTGCGGCTATGCCTAGAGATACCAGGAATGTGGCCGCTGGCCATGAGTGTGCTTTGGGCCAGCTGGAAATGCGATTTTCCTCGGGCAATCCTGGGGGTTTCACACATTGGGGCAATTGAAATCAGAATGCCCCAGGGAGAGGCAATCGGCGGTCCCTGGAGTCTTTTAGACACAAGAGGCCATTGTCATGCCAAATAAGAAAAGGGCTCTTCCAAAACTTCTGCCAGACAATTCTCTGGAACGCCGCTGCATTTTGGATGTTGCATTTTTAAAGTGCACCAAAACCCAGGATAGTCAATAGGTCCTTTCCCCGGGGATGCCCGCTGTGTGAAACCCCCCAGATCGCCGCAGCCAACTCACCCCTTCCCGGTCCCACGGCGTGTCTAAGGGCAGCATCTCTGGCGGCTGCATCCTTTGCCTTCCTCTGACAGGGAGCGTGCCCGCGCCGGCCATTCACCAATAAAGCCGCTGCTCTTAGACACAATGTGGGTCCGGGAAGAGGTGAGTTGACTGTGGCGATCTAGGGGGTTTCACACAGCGCGGTGCCCCTGGGAAAAGGACCAAAACCCAGGATAGTCAAAATCCTGGCTTTCAGTCCTCATTAAATAGACCTGTGTACAGCCAGGCCATAGCAGCACTGCTCCCATCTTGTCTCTCTATTTTCACATGCCCGGGTTTTAGTGAGGATTGCCAGCTTGCGGGAAGCCGTGGAGTAATTGCGCTGTGCCCTATGATGCTAGCCGCCGGTTTTGGCCGGGCTTCTCAGTTGCTTTGTGGTTCCCAAGACTGAACATTTTCTCTGTCATTTCAGCTCTGTCAGGCTCACTCCCAGCTGGCCCAGTACATGGAGCGATACAGGTAATGATACTGTAATTGGTGCTGTAATCTGCTCCCTCCTGTGGGCTCATTTCCCTTGTTATTTTCTGCCATTACCCAACATGATGGCTCTTCCTCCAGCTGCCACGGAGTGCTTGGCTTATCTTTAACACTTTGCAAAGCCGCTTTGATGTCCTGCCTTACCGATATCCCGCTACCTTGTGCTGCTGTGCTCACACCCACATAGGAGTCAAGTGCCAAATGACTCCTACGGAGAGCCTACATTGACACATGCTAATAATCTGGCACATTATTGAGCAAAAGTCATCCAAAGGCTTTCAGCACAGGAATAACCCTTAGGAATCTTGAAAACTTGCTATTTGTGGCAGGCACAGTCTAAATAATATTGCATGCTCCCTATGTCCGTGCAAAAACAACGAACTACTACTACTATACATAGGCACAAAAAAACTTTAATAAGGGGCACAGCAAGTATTAAGAAATATCATTATTTTTATTGTTCTAATTCCACTGAGTTTAAAACACACTTAAAAACCAAAACACCTAACTTACACCCAATGTCTCTGGAATAATTAATCTTGCTAGAGGAAAAAAGTCATGTCCACAAGGACGTGGTCTTGGCATCCCTCCGCTCCCTCGCCATCTTCCGTAGGGCAGCACCATCTTGGAAGCCTTCGGATACAGACACTGCGCCGCCCCTCAGATCTCGCGCATGCACCATGTCATTGCATAGGGCTGCAATGACACTGGGCGCAGATGCAAGTGAGATGGGGGTAGCTGTGCGGCATTTAATCAGCGGCTGGTGAAGGGGTGAGTATGCTGCCATTCAGGGATGGCTAAGGTGGGGAGGAGGTGGAAATGGGCCAGGAATTCAGCAGGATGTCAGCGGTTAGGAGAACGAAGAGGCAATGCGGGAGGGATTATCAGAGGAACATCGAAAAAGGTCTGATGGTCCTCTTTAAAGTGCACCAAAACCTAGCTCGATCGGCCAAGGAATCTATTAGATTCCGGGGCCGATCGATTCCGTCCCCCTGGGTGATACCCCCCAGGTCGCCCTGTTCACTTGCCTCGCTTCCTGGTCCAACGGTGCATGCGTGGGCTTCATTTGCATCCCCGCTATCCGTCTAGCAGGGCGCTTCCCCGTGCCAGACATTTGTGAATTGCCGGCGCGGTCATGCTCCCTGTTAGAGGGAAGAGTGGGATGCGGCTGCCAGCGCGCTTGGAGCCTTAGAAGCCGTCTTAGATGGCGTGATGTCAGCAGCTCCGAGCGCGCTGATTGGACGAGCGGACGCGCATGCTCCACAGGACCGGGAAAAGGTGAGTTACTTTGGGCGATCTGGGGGGTTTCACATAGTGGGGCATCCCCAATCCGTGTTCCCCGGGGAAAAGGACCAAAACCTAGGATAGTCAAAATCCTGGGTTTTGGTTCACTTTAATGTACCCTCCTGCCCTCCCTTCCCTGGTGCAGGGGGGCTTCAACAAGAAAAACTTGCCAGAATTCAGCGCCATTTTGTTCTGCCGTGCTTAGAAAGTGTATTCTGCAATTAAAAGAATCCTGATAATAATGTTTAATTCAACTGAAAATCACCTATGAGATATAGTAAGTGACCTGTTACCCACACCACACCTATTTCAGTGTCGCCCAGTCCAGGTCTAAGAATCCCCCCTCGCTCCTCACACCCTCTGCCACTGGGGCGTAACACAACCTTGGATTGAGGTTTGTACCACCTCTACTTCTCTGGCACGGAAGTGTCCATGCTGCAGGCCCATAAATATCTGACCTAGGGCAACTAAAGCACAGATGTTGGTATATGGTATTCAGGGGGACATCAGTTCCCTGGGATCTCCGTGGTGTAGGCTGTATTGGGAAGAAACTGGTGTGAGTGGTACAAGTGAGTAGCCTGTCGTATCGGCTGATGTGGTTTAGAAAACTCCTCAGCAAGCTTGGCGTTTCTTCTCACGTCTCTTCTCATCTCATTCACAGGAGTCGCCTCAAGGCAAAAAACCTGATGTATATAAAGCAGATTCTATTCCTGCTGGAGAAGTTTGTGGGAGCTCTGGGAGGTAAGATTCCCCCCTGTTGCGATTATTGAAGTGGACCAAAACCCACAGAGAATCTTATAGCTCCCTGGGCCGATCGATCTCCCCCCGGGACATCAAAAATCGGGATGCCCCGCTGAGTAAAACCTCTCTTTCAATTATTATTATGATTGGTACAAAAGTTGGGCGAAAAAGATACCAGAGCCTTTGTTGGGGGGCTTTTTAGGCTTTATCCCCACCTATGTTAATGCCCAATCAATTGACCACATTCTTGTATTGTCTAAAAGTTTTCTATATGATTTATTGATTATTACGGTATATTAAAAACAGAATCTTCTCAAATTGATACAGTACATGATTCTATTATACATGTTTACCCAGGGACTGGGTAAATATGTTTCGCCTTCCGGCTTTCTCAATATCCTCTTTTTGCATTCTCATTTGCTTAGTATGGACATTCCTTAATATGCGTATCATGCACTTCAATACAGTTTAGTACTAAATGCAGATTGGCCAAAGTTTCCCTTTTCTTTTTTCTCTTGGGCAGTATCCCAAAGTACATTGGAGGGTTCTCCCTTCCTATATAATGGACCGCGATGGCTCTTTTGGCTGGAGATATGTGGAAATGTTTTTTTGTCTGCTCCCTAATTCTTTGTATTCCGCGCTCTCCCATTTTGGGGCGCACCGGAGGGTTCTCTGCCCCGTTATTCCTCTCTCGCACAACTTGGGAGCACCGGAGGATTCTCCGCCCCGCTGTTTCCCACCTATAAACTCACCTTCTTTTCTGGTCCAACTGCGCATGCACGGCCATCCCAGCTATCCCTCTAGCAGGGCCCCTGGCAGGCATATGTGAATAGCCGGCACGCTACTTGTTAGAGGGTAGCAGGCAATGCGGCTGCCAGTGCGCTCGGATCCGCTCCCCTTAGACAAGCTGACATGAGCAAATGCGAGCACGCTGATTGGACAAGAGGCTGCGCACGTGCCGTAGGACTGAGGAGTGGTGAGTGCAATTGGGCGAACTGGGGGGTTTCACACAGCAGGGCACCCCAAAAACCCAGGATAGTCCAAAATCATGGGTTTTGGTCCACTTTAAACTTTTAAAAGCATACCTACATCCCAAAGGGGGTGCCATTGGTACCTAATAGCCGAGGGGCAGGGCACACACTAGACTATTGATTGGTGGCTGCCTCCTTCCTGGTGAGCCAGAAAATTAGTCTGGCCCTGCCAGCGGTGCAGCACATGCTGAATATCATTGTGGTAAGGGTAGATTGGGAGATCTTATTCCAAAAATATCCTGAGCATATGTAAAGTGGACCTACACCATCAGCTCTATGCCAGGGTGGATGCTGGTTTACAGACACATTAAAGCAACCTACCCCCATTATAGAGGTACTTACCCCTTTCTAGCAAAGCTCCACCTAATGGGGGCCCAGAAGTGACAGCACACACATGAGGCAGCTGCACCTCTTCCAATAGAAGGCATGCTTCACTTCTTTATGCAGCTCCTTCTTGCCTCCCCCCCCCCCCAATCAAACTGATTTCCATGCCTGATTTCGGGCTTCCTAAGGATCTTTAACTAGAGGGGCTTTCCAAATTGGGATCAATCAAAGAGCCCTAAAGTCATTTTTGACTGGTTGTCTTCTTTAAACCCCTGTTAAAGGGTCTGTCTGGGCAAAAACAACAGACCACAGATACTCCTCTATAGTCCCATGTAGCTGATCGGTTGTTTGAAACGTACTTTTCCCATGACCATACGTACCATCCCAGCTCATGACCACGGCTCAGGGTTGCCTTGCTGCGTCAGTCATGATGACTGGCAACACACACTCCATTCATTTCAATTAATTGGCTTTGCAGAGTGCTGGCAATTCCCCTCCTTTGTCGTGAATGGATTGGGCGCTGCCAGTCACCATGCTTGAGGCGAGGGGGGCGGTTGCAAAAGATGTGCCGACAATAAGGTGTATCCAATTAAACTTAAAATACCACCCACCTCTTCTGACTGTTGTTCCCCAGCAACCATCGCCCCCCCCATGTGCACATGTGACTTTGGGCAGCCTATGAGGTTTGCAGGAGGAGTATGTATACAGGCTAGGTGCGTGGCTGCTCGACAGAAACACTTGGTCCTCATCAGAGACTTGGATGAGTGGGCTGAAACACTGAAGCATAAGAGGTCCTCACATGAACATTAGTGGGACATCCCTACTCTGGGTGCTCCGGCAGTGCATTGTTGGCATACCTATTAGGTCCACTTTAATTGTTCTCCTCTACAACCTGTATGTAGAACAGAGGTTCCCAACCAGTGGTACTCAAGCTCCCCTCTGGCGGAAGTGGCGTTTTGCCCCTCTGGCGGAAGTGGCGTTTTGCCCCTCTGGCGGATGTGGCGTTTTGCCCCTCTGGCGGATGTGGCGTTTAGCCCCTCTGGCGCCACTGTCATCACTTTGGGACGACTTGGACTGGATATACTCAAAAACAATTCTACAGGTGAGTTTCACAGAATTGTATTTTTCCCTATATCCAGTCCAGGTCGTCCCAAAGTGTTGACATGTGGGACGACCTGGAGTGGATATACTCAAAAACAAGTCTACAGGTGAGTTTCACAGAATTGTATTTTTCCCCTCTGGTGGTACTCACATCTGGGGATGACAGCTGGGGGACAGATGTCAAGGACGGCTATCCGTCAGGTGGACCCCCTCCTTCGTGCCTGTTTTAACGAGGGTCCTGGGTGTCGTTCAGTCTTTCAAATCAGTCTAGGAGATAAGAAATACGTGAGGCAGAGAAACAATAATTTGAAATGCGTTTGGTCATCTCACAGAGATGCATCTGGTGCTCTTCCCCCTTGACTTTTTCATTTATAGTAAAATAGAAAACTTACATACGTCTTCTTACGGGGGCATATCATCATATTAGAAAAAACTGAATATCTAGCTCAGTTATTGGTCTGTTCTACCTAACGAGCACACTGGAATGTTAGCTACGCCTAAAGGCAGGACACTCAAAGGCGTTGTCCAGCTTCCCAAAGCCATCTTTATCACAGTACTACATTAGTAGCTGCATATTCTATTATCTTCATAATCCTAAGCATTATTGTCAAGCGAAAGAGAAATAGCACAGAGTGAAGTGGCTACCTGAGGGTTTATTTCACCTTTATTAGCCACTAAGTGTACAATGCAGAGAGAAAAATAAAATAGACTGGAACAAATGGAGGGAGGGAATGTTCACCATCATATGTTTAATTTGTCATTTATGACCTCCATCCATCACACATGAAGCACTGCAGACAAGCTACTGCTCAAATTGAATGTGTCAGGTGGTCAAATCAGTGGAGAATTTAGGAATACCTGCATTGCTGGTATAAGAGCTTGCATTGTTGGGTCAGTATGGGACCCTCACCCTCCCTGGGAGGTCTGAGTGGTGTCTCAAGGCTGGGATATTTGCACAATGGCAAGTGAAACTCTATAAAATAAAGGTTGGGAAACCCAGACTGAGGGCCTGTGCTCCTGGAACAAACAGTTCCATGGTCATCCTTGCACAGAGCAATTTTACATATGCTTCCCAATCCTCGGCCATATGGCAGCTCGCTGCTAACGTCATCAGTAAGTGTTCAGGGTCTCGGTATGCGGCACAGGCTGGAAACCATCGCTAATATTAAACTCCATTTAGCTGACACGCAGGCTGGCACCAGTTACCTGCCAGAAGCACTTTAGCACTCCCGACGATCGGGCTGCATTCAGTGAATACGAGGAAGCCTCTCATCCTACGGAGGGGGCGCAGCGTGTTGGCAAAACAATCCACGCTGACGCGGCAGATGGTGATTTTTGGAAGACGAGACATAGAAATCTGAATGAGGCTGTCGTTTCCTGAACATCGCCGCTTGTCATTTAGAGGCTCATATTACACTGTGCAATGAAAAATTATTCCTACCCCTAAATTGTTCCAAATTTTATGTACCAATTTTATGTATCAAATGTATAGCAACAATCTTAAAGTGGACCAACACCCAGGATTTCGACTATCCTGGGTTTGGTACTTGCCCTCAGGGCACCCCGATTCTGAATGCTCCACTCACCTTTCCCCTGTCCTACAGCTTTATACCGTGCATACTAATGCACAGCATAAAGCCATTGGTTTTGAACTGCACATATGGAGTGGTGGCGTGTGCCCTTCCCTTGCTTCCCGGTAGAGTGCAAGCCCCCACGCACCTAGCCTATCTAAATGGATGGGTGCAGGAGCATGCACAAATGCAGCAAGGGGCCCCCAGTCGGCCGGCTCTGGAATCTTTTAGACTCCAGGACTGGCATCTGGGGCGATTGCACTTTTGATGGTATTTTTGAAAATGTATATTTTCCTACTGCACAGCACGGCCTGTTTCATGAACTCGATCTCGGCGCCATTTTGCTCAGGCTGCGTGCTTGTGACCTGTGTCCGGAGGCACAATTTCAGCATGGGCTGCTGCAGTGACCTGCTTGTCTGCTCTCCCTTCCGCGGTTCTTCCGGCTGTACTGCGATTGCCTGTGTGTGCTGCGCGTGCTGTGCCATTTGGTCCGTGAGTCCCCTATGGGGGTTTTTTCTTCTTGGGGCATATACTGCGGGATGCTTATGTGTTTTTCCCATTGCATGGCACGGCCTGCTTTACAAAGTCATTACATCTGGGTTATTCCGCCACAAGGTGTCGCAGTGTACTGCAGAAGAGTTGTGCTTCCTCCCGGTACCATATACAAACGGAATTACCATAGACTTATCCCAGTGTTCTCTCTGCAGTGATTTCTACAAAGGTAGAAGATGGCTCTCTATATTGCGCAGGTGAGCGGGGCAAACAAGCCTGCGGCCCTGCATGGCTATTTCCACCCTTTTCCGGACCCTCTGTGCCTCCCAGCCTCGGCTGACGGTAGAGGAGCACTAGGGTCAAGTGCTCGAGGAGCGCTGCTCCTAGCCACAGACCCTGTACCACAAAGGGTAGCCGGCCATAGGCTTTATGGTGAGCCTGTTTGGGATGCGGAGTTCCTGTCCTAGCTTCTGAGGGGGTGAGTGTTTTTGGGGACTGTTTACTTGCTCTAGCATTTTGGGGTCCCCCCCCATCCTTGGTCTGGGCTCTCGCCGCTGCTCGCTTGCTTTCCTCTCTCCCTCCCTGTCGTGTGCTCGGGGAAGGGGGGGGGGGAGAGGATGGTAGTGGCGGCGCGGGTGTCTTTCTTTCTGGCTTCAATCTGTTTTTTACTACGTGTTTAACTGTTTTTCGGCGCTTCGCCGCTTTGTACTACGCTTCGCGGCGGGCGGCGCTACTTGTGTGAGGCGTTTTTTCTACTGTGATGACGCCAGCGAGGTCACGTGAGCGCTGTTTTCGCGCTCTTCGGGGGGGGGGGGGGGGGGGGGTTTCGGGCGGGGCTGGTGGATGACGCGTCGTCCTCCCGCGGCCCGGCCCTCGAGGTTCCTCTGCCGGCGCCATTTTGCTTCTGCTGCGCGTCTGGGGCCCTTCTCATCCGGGAGCTGCGGCGGTGATTTCCTTCTCTTGTCGCTTCCTCCTGTGGTTTGGCGGCCGGTGCCTTTGCCCTACTTGGTCCGTGAGTCCCCTTCGGGGGTTTTTGGTTTCCTTGGAGCATGTGCTGCGGGATACTTATGTGTATTTACTTATGTCTTTCAGGCGGGACAACTGTGGGTTGTGGTTTCTCCCGGTACTTCCCCTTACCATCCCTCATCTTCCCTTACTGGCTTCTGGGGGCATCCCGTGGGGGGGGCATCCCGGGTGGCTCTTGTTAGCCTTTACCCTGTGCTGGCCTATTGCGCCTTTCTAAATCACCATATGGAGGCTTCTGGGGATAGCGTGCTTGGAGGTCCTTCGGGGCAATCCCGGCTGTGTTCCATGTGTGGGGTATCCCCTGTGAGTGACGGTGTCAGGGTGTGCGTGCCGTGAGCCCAAAGTGTCCTTGCTCTCCAGGCTGGGCTGCCCGCTTCGCTTCCCAGCTCTGCGCCCCCTTCGGCATCACCATCACAGTCTGACCTGGCACAGCGTGTGGCCAGTATTGATAGGCAGCTTGCCAGGCCTGCCACGTAAGGCCTCTGGCAAGAAGCGGCACCTAGCTCCCGTGACATCCCTCTTTCCTGAGGAGGATGAGGGACCTGATACTTTTGTTGGCCTTTACCCCCTAGAGGAGGGGGAACTCTTTCAGGACTCTGACTCCTCTGGGGACCAGCAGGAGGGTTACGGCAGTGACCCTGGGTCTGCGTCTGGGGAAGACGATTGGTTCCCTGAGGACACTGTTGGCTCACATTTTTGAAATCTTGCACATTGTCCCCCCTGAGGTGGCAAAGAGGAAGCAGGGTGAGCTCTTTCGCCCTGATAAACAGCGCCTTTAGTTCCCTGAGCAGAGCCATTTCACTAATATGGTGCTCAAGGAGTGGGAACGCCCTTGTAGATTGCCCGCGTTGCCCAAGGGGTGGGATAGGAGGTATCCCTTTCCTGCAGACCTGGTCAATCGATGGTCGTGTCCCCCTGAGGTGGACGCTCCCATACTCGGGCTGTTCAACACCTCGGTCATGCCTTCCCCTGACACTACTACATTGCGGGACAGCGAGGACTGGCGCATGGATCAGCTGGCCTGCCATGCTTTTGCATGTGTGGGGGCTGGGCTGCGCCCGGTCTGCGCTGCTGCCATTACAGCTATTGCCCTTAAGAGAAAGCTCAAGCGTCTCCTGGAGGGCGCTATGGCTGGTAACAGGGGGGAGGATTATAGGTCCCTTTTACTTTGCTCTGATTTTGTTGCCTTTGTCCTTACTGCCATGGATGATGTGGTACGGATGTGTAGTAGGACCTCTGCCCTTTTGGTGGCTATGCGCCGCTCTGTTTGGCTGCGTCAGTGGGCAGCTGATGCTGCTGCTAAGAAGGCTCTCACTGGGCTCCCCTTCACCGGGCTGCGGCTCTTTGGTGAGCGTCTGGATGTTCTGACCAAGGATGGTAGGTTACCTCAGCGTAGGAAGCAGCCTCGGCCCTTTCGGGGGCCCTCCGCTTCCTTCCCCTCCTTTCGTGCTTCCAGAGGAGGTCGTGGCTCCCTCTTCTCGGGTAGCTGCAGAGATTCTTGGAGCCGTAGCAGATCCCGTGGTCGTCCCGGTCTCTCATGGGGATCCAAGCCCAAACCCCCTCCCAAGGCCCCTCAGGCATGAGGAGGCGCCCTCACCCGTCCTGGTGGGGGACGCCTTCAGGTGTTTGCTCACGTCTGGAAGCTTCGCGTCTCAGACCGATGGATTCAGGAGGTGGTGTCCTCCGGTTACAAGAGTTTGCAGCCTGACTGCCCCAAAGATTCCTCAGATCTCGGATGTCTCAAAATTCTCTGTCAGCTCAGGGTTTGCGCCTAGCAGTTCAACACCTGTTGGAGTCAGGAGTCATCTGCCAGGTACCTCACCAGGAACAGGATCAGGGGTACTACTCCAATCTTTTCACGGTTCCCAAAAAGGACGGTTCTCTGAGTCCCATCCTGGACTTGAAGGGTCTGAACAGGTTTGTCCGGTTCAAGCACTTTCGCATGGAGACGCTACGCTCTGCTGTCAGTACCCTTCGGCCAGGCGACTTCATGTCCACTGTGAACATCAAGGATGCCTATCTTAACGTACCAATCTTCCCAGGTCATCAGAGATTTCTGAGGTTCGCTTAGGAGGATCAGCACTACCAGTTTGTGGCCTTACCGTTCGGTATCACCTCGGCGCCTCGGGTGTTCACCAAGGTGCTGGCGGGCGTAATCGCACTTCTGAGGAACCAGGGCATTTGCATCCTCCCTTACCTGGACAACATTCTAATTGCTTCTCAGTCTCTTCATCAGGCCGAGAAGGATACTCAGGTGGTGACCTCCACTCTCGAGTCCTTCGGCTGGGTGATCAACTATCCCACGTCTTCACTGTCTCCGTCTTTGGCGAGACTCTGGATACCTCTCAGGTCAAGGTATTTCTCCCTCAGCAGAAAGTGGAGGGCCTTTAGATGCAGTCACAGGCTCTGCTTTTGTGTCATCATCCCTCCATTCGGCAGAGGATGCAGTTAGTGGGCTTGATGGTGTCCTGCTTCGAGGCGGTTCCCTTCGCTTAGTTTCACATGAGGCCTCTTCAGTTGCATCTATTGTCAGTTTGGGATCAGGACCCGGAGTCCCTGGATCAGGAGTTTGCTCTGTCCCCTCTGGCCAGGCAGTCCATCTCGTGATGGCTGGACTCGAGGAATCTTCTAGTGGGCAGGACCTTTCTGCCTCCGTGCTGGGAGATTGTTACCACTAATGCCAGTCTGAGCGGTTGGGGGGGGAGTTTGAAAGTCTTTGAAATTTCAGGGTCAGTGGGGCCCCCAGGAGGCCCATGCACCCATCAACATTCTAGAACTGCGGGCGATCAGGTTGGTTCTCTCCCAGTTGACCCCACAACTTCGGGGTCGGGCTGTTCAGATTCGCTCGGACAACCAGACGGCGGTTGCCTACATCAATCATCAGGGGGGGACTTGGAGCAAGCGAGCCCTCAAGGAAGTGTCCTTGATACTGTCTTGGGCGGAAGAAAATGTCCCTTGCATCTCGGCGGTCTACATTCTGGGGGCGGAAAACCTGGTGGCAGACTCCCTGAGCAGGGGGAGGTCTCGGCTGGGGGAATGGTCTCTTAGCAACAAGGTGTTTCACTCTCTGTGTCACCGATGGGGTCAGCCGGATGTGGACCTGTTTGCGTCTTGCCACAATCAAAAGCTTCCAAGATTTGTCTCCCTGTCGCAGGATCCTCTGGCCTTCGCCACGGATGCACTAGCGATTCCTTGAACAGAGTTTCGGGTCCTCGATGTGTTCCCTCCCTTTCCTCTGCTGGGCAGGGTGCTGCGCAAGATAGCCCAGGAGGGGGTACCAGCCATTCTGGTGGCCCCCTGTTGGCCAAAGAGAGTGTGGTTCGCAGACATCGTGCAGTTGGCAGTAGATCGGTACGTCTTGCCCAAGGATCCAGATCTTCTTACTCAGGGACAGCTGCGCCATCCCAATTTACAAACGCTGGCTTTAACGGCTTGGCTGCTGAATCCTCCATCTTGATGGACAAGGGGTTGCCGGCCTCTGTTGTTGATACCATGATTCGGGCTCAGAAGAAGTCCTCGTCTTTTATTTACTACAGGGTCTGGCATGCTTACATTGCCTTGTGTGAGTCCAAGTCTCTTCCTTGTTGGGTGTTTTCTATCCCCAGGATTCTGGAATTTTTACAACATGGTTTGGATTCGGCCCTTCAACTTAGTACCCTCAAGGGACAGGTGTCAGCTCTGGCTATTTTTTTTCAAAGATCCTTTGCCAATCACCGGCTGGTTAGGACTTTCTTCCAGGGGGTTACTCATGTGCGTCCGCCACGTAAACCTATGCTACCGGTTTGGACTTAAATCTGGTGGCCATTACTTTGGTCAGGCGAGTTTCTGAGCTGGCCTCGCTTTCCATTAAACCTCCTTATTTTGAGCGGCATCAGGATAAGGTGGTGTTTAGGCTTAAGCCAGATTTCTTGACTAAGGTTGTGTCTGCTTTTCATCTCAATCAGGACATTCTTACCTTCCTTGTGTCCTAACCCTGCTAATGCCAAGGAAGGGACCCTTCATTTTCTGGATGTTGTCAGGGCATTGAAGTTTTATTTGGTTGCTACCGAGTCTTTTAGGAAATCTGATGCTCTTTTTTTTCTTCCTGTTGGACCTAGCAAGGGTTGGCTCCGGCTAAATCTACTATTAGCAAGTGGATACGTCAGGCGGTGGTACAAGCCTATTCTGCTAAAGGGAAGGTTCCTCCTTTCCGGATTACTGGCTCATTCCACTCGTGCTGTTGGTGCCTCTTCGGCCTTTCACCCCCAAGCTTCTGTTGAACAAGTTTGTAAGGCCGCTACTTGGTCTTCTGTTCATACCTTTTCCAAGTTTTACAAGGTTGATGTTAAGGCCCCAGCTGATGCTGCTTTTGGCCGCAAGGTACTTCAGGCGGCAGTGGTTTGAACTGCCTGCCTTTACTCTTTGGGGATCCCACCCTACCTTACGGACACTGCTTTTGGATGTGCCAGACGTAAGGACTTCATGGAACAGGCCGTGCTGTGCAGTAGGAAAAATACAATTCTGTGAGTACTCACCTGTATAATTGTTTTTACTATGCACAGCATGGCCTGTTTCATCCCTCCCTTGTTATCGTTATTCTTGGTTGCCTCTTTATGGTGATTTGTTCCAAGTTAGTTGAGAGGGGTTTACCTTTTTTTTACCTTTTTTACCTTTATTACCTCCCGGTTTCTTGTATAACTGCTTGTCAACACTGGAGGTCTATGGGTGATTCCCATTTTTATATTAACAATTCTACAGGTCAGTACTCACAGAATTGTATTTGTGTCCTTCAGGACAGCCACTTGAGAGAGAAGGCTCCCTCCCCTAGACAGGATACACAAACTGGGAGCCCCAGTTTTGGAGCCCCAGTTTAGGAGCCCCACCCCTTCCTCCCAGCCCCCAGTATTTTGTGTTCTGGGACAACGGATTCCGTCCAGTTTATTTATTTTTAGTTTTTTGTTTTTCCCCAAGGAGTTCCTGGGGTGGGGTTCACCAACCCCGGGCTTTACTTCCACAGAATAGTCTTCCTGTGGCCCAAGGGGTCCTCTGAACCCCCTCTGTTTCTGCCAGAGGTTGCTGAGGATCCTGGTGACGGCGGCGGGCCGTTCAGCAGTGTGCATGGATGGGGTTCAGTGTTCCAGGCTCTATCAGCAATCTGCTTCTCTGTGGGAAACCTGGTGGAGGAACCCATGGATCTTGCAAGAGGGCAGGCCTTGAAGACAGACTGGCCCAGTCATTATAAAGACAGATGCCAGTGCCTGGGTTTGGGGCACCCACCTAGATGCCCTACAGGTTCAAGGATCATACAATACCACAGTACAGCAGTAGCATATGTAAATCAACAGGGGAGAAACCAGATCTGCATCTCTTCAGGAGCTGACGTATGTCTATTCTAAGTATGTCACACACCCCGCTTCAAGATATCCATAACATGTGGGTAATACCGACCTGAAGAGGCGTTCCTGCAGAGATGATAGCAAAAAAGAAAGCCCCTCCCTGATCCATAAATACCTGGGACCTCCCACTCATCACCCAGTTTTCCATCTCTGCAGACGGCGAGCAAGTCAGAAGATGATGGCTCCTCCTTGCACAGGGGGATCTTAGGTAGCCGGGATGACTCCCGGCCCGCTATTTATTTATTCCGTTTGGACCTTTTTTCCCCAGAAATCCATATGCCTCCCAGCCTCGGCTGAGGGTCCAGGCGAGGGTATATCAGCACCTTTGGTGCTCAGGAGCTATGCTCCACCGTGAGACCCTATATGAGAGGGTAGGCGGTTACACCGGGTTGGTGACCCCGGTTTGGGATGCCCTGTCCCTTAATTAACATTCAATGGTCCTCCCAGGATCCCTTTTCCACAGGTGGGGTTGGGGAGTGTGGGTCCCTTCTTTATTTAGTCCCTAACACGTTCTGTTGTGTTCTTCTCTCTGAGTCAGTGTGTGTCTCTTTAAATGTATTCACCGCCACAGCCGTTTTACAGGAGGCCTGTGCGGTGCTGGACCTGTCTCTTATCCCCCCATATTCACTCAGCTGGTGTTTCACATTCATCAATGGCGGAGGTATTTACCTCACGCCATGTTATACTGTCCTTCTGGTGTGGGGGGGGGACCGGACCGTCGGCGCAGGGCCGGGGCCCGTCCCTCCTGTTTCGCATGTTTGAGGGGCTTGTGTGTGTGAGGCCGTGTATTGTAACCGGGCCGGGCGCGGCGGCCGCACTTCACACTGCGGCGCCGGCCGGCTCTTGGCACCTTTTTTTCTGAGGAGATTCTCCTCACGTTTGACTGGGGGGCGGGGCCGGTGTTGCGGCGGGTCACCGCTGCCCGCCCCCATCTTTCTCTGGCGCCGCTGCGGAGCTCTGCCTGGTGTAGGAGAGGGGGGGGGCGGTGCTCGGCGTCACGCGCGTCCCGCGCTGACCACGCCCCCTTCTCCCCTTCTGTCAGCAAGCTCAGGTGGATTTCTCTCACGGTCGCCATTACATGGTGTTGCGGTTCTGTAAGTGGCCTATGGCCATCCCCTCTTTCTCATCCTCTGTACTGTATGAGTGTTTGTTGCCTTCATTAGCCTTATTAGCCTTTTTCTGTCTTCCAGGTGGTGGTTCAGGAGGTTCTCCAGTAGCATTTAGGGGGTCTCTCCCGATCCTTAAATCACTGGGTTCATTATTGCTCATAAATCCTCCCACTCGGGACATTAAAGGGGCATCCCGGGTTGTCTAGTGGCGTAATTCCCTGGGTCATAGCGACCATTTCTAAAAAAGTTCACCTTATGGAGGCATCCCCGGATACTGGGCTCGGGGCCCCTTCGGGGCATCCCTGGAAGTGTATGTTGTGTGGGGTATCCATTTCTGGGGACGATGTACTTCTGTGTATTCCATGTGCACTGCAGACTATCACGCGGCAGTCCGAACCCCAGGCGTCTGGGTCTGCACCGCCGGTCGCTTCATCTCCTCCTCCCACCTTGACACGCACCCCGTGTGACGTTGTCATGGGCCGGGAGCTGCAATCTGAGATGTGTGCAAGATTGGCTAACCTTGAAAAAATTATCTCCAGCTCGGTTGCTCGTAAGGCCCCGACTAAGAGAAAGCATTTGTCGCCGGCTCCGCTGGTGGAGGACCAGGAGGATGTTAATAATCTGGTTGGTCTGATTATTCCCCGCTAGAGGAAGGGGAAGTTTATGAGGATTCTGATATTTCGGACGATGAGCAGTCCTTTGGCGCTGATGCCGAGCTTGGTGACTTGGGGAGATCCTCCGATACTCCTCACGCTCTGGCTCTGATGTTAGAGGTTCTGAATATTTCTCCTCCTGAGGAGGTGTCACAGCAGAAGGGTGAATTGTTTTAGGAATCCAGGCCGCGCTTGGAATTCCCTACACAAAGGCATTTTGACAAAATTATTGCTAAGGAATGGGACAGGCCGGCTCGGCTCCCTGGCATCCCTCAGGGGTGGGATAGGAAATATCCCTTCCCTTCGGAGGCGATTAAGCGCTGGGCATCTCCCCCCGAGGTGGATGCCCCGGTTTTGGGGTTGTCCAATTCCTCGGTTTTAAATAGACCTGATTGTTCCATTCTCAAGGATGGAGAGGATAAACGTATTGACCAGATGGCTTGTCATGGTTTTGCTAGCGTTGGGTCAGCCATGCGGCCCGTTTGCGCGTCGGCACTAATGGTGTTGGCTGCCAGGTCCGTGGTCAGGGACCTGTTGACTTCTTCCGGGCTGCGTCCTGGTAGTGCTGAGTTCCTTAGCCTTAAGCGGTGTGAGTTGTTTTTATCCTTTGTGTTGACAGCCTTGGATGACACTTTGATGATGTGTGGTAGGACATCGGCTCTGCTGGTCACTATTCGGCGCTCGGTGTGGCTGCGCCAGTGGGCGGCAGATTTTATGTCCAAGAAGTCACTAACGGCTCTGCCTTTTGTTGGACTACGGCTTTTTGGAGAGACATTGGACTCTGTTACCAAGGGTGGTAGGTTACCTCAACGCAAGAAACAACGCCGTCCCTTTCGGGGGGCGCCTTCCTTTACCCCCTCCTTTCGTGGGGCCAGATCTGGCAGGGGATTTGCATTCCCCTCTTCCAGAGGAGATTCTGGGAGCAGGGGCAGAGGACGTGCCCGTCCAGGATACAGTTGGGGCTCTAAGCCCAAGCCGGCTGCTAAGCCGGCTCAGCAATGAGGGGGCGCCCTCACCCATGCGGGTGGGGGGACGGCTGCGACACTTCTCCCAGATCTGGGATCAAGAGGTCTCGGACAGATGGATCCGGGAAGTGGTGTCTTCCGGTTACAAGCTGGAGTTCGAGCTCCGCCCCCCTTCCAGATTTTTCAGGTCTCGGATGCCTTTGGAACCCCTAGCGGCGCAGGGGCTCCTGTTGGCAGTACAGAACCTTCTGGATATGGCTGTCATTTGCCCAGTGCCCCCTTCGGATCAGGGCAGGGGTTTTTATTCCAATCTGTTCACGGTACCCAAGAAGGACGGATCGGTCCGACCCATCTTGGATCTGAAGTTTCTCAACAGGTTCATCCGGCCACGGAAATTCCGCATGGAAACGCTGCGTTCGGCCATTCACTCTCTTCGTCAGGGAGACTTTCTGACGTCCATAGACATCAAGGATGCTTATCTACACGTTCCAATTTTTCCAGCACACCAGAGGTTTCTCAGGTTCGTGGTGGAGGATCGGCATTTTCAGTTTGTAGCACTCCCTTTCGGTCTCACCTCGGCTCCTCGGGTGTTCACCAAGGTGCTAGCGGGGGTGATGGCTCTGCTGAGGGTTCAGGGTATCCGCATTGTGCCCTATTTGGACGATCTTCTGATCATGGCCTCTTCTTTCAACCAAGCGGAGTTGGACACCAGAGTGGTGGTGTCCACTCTGGAGAGGTTCGGTTGGGTGGTCAACCACCCCAAGTCTTCTCTTTCTCCGTCCAGAGTAGTGACCTTTCTGGGAATGTCTCTGGACACTTCGCAGGCCAGGGTGTTTCTGCCCCAGGCCAAGATTCTTTTGATTCAGGAGTTAGTTCGGCTTCTCTTGTCGGCCTCTCGTCTAGCCATCCGTCTAGGGATGAGGCTGGTGGGGTTAATGGTGGCCTCATTCGAGGCGGTTCCCTTTGCGCAGTTTCATACAAGGACGCTTCAGCTTCATCTGTTGAAGGTTTGGGACAAGTCTCCTCTATCGTTGGATCAGTCCTTCCTGATGACTCCCCGAGTTCGTCGATCCCTGCAATGGTGGCTGGGGTCAGTCAATCTGTTGAAGGGCAGATCTTTTCTGGCTCCATGTTGGGAAACTGTCACCACGGATGGCAGTCTGTCAGGTTGGGGGGGTGTTTGGAAGGACCTCCAGTTTCAGGGTCTGTGGGGCCCGCAGGAGGCTCACAAGCCCATCAATGTTCTGGAGTTGAGAGCCATCAGGTTGGTTCTGTTTCGCTTGACTCATCAGTTGCGGGGCCTGCCTGTTCAGGTCCGGTCGGACAACCGGACGGCGGTTGCTTACATCAATCACCAGGGGGGGACTCGCAGCAGGAGTGCCCTCAGGGAAGTGTCTTTGATTCTGGACTGGGCGGAGAGCCACGTCCCGTGTATCTCAGCAGTCTACATTCCGGGAGTGGAGAACACGGAGGCGGACTCTCTGAGCAGAGCCTCCTCTCGTCAGGGGGAGTGGTCTCTCAGTCCCGCGGTGTTTCGTTCGATCTGTCTCAGGTGGGGGTTCCCAGTGGTGGACCTCTTTGCCTCTCGTCACAATCACAAGCTTCCAGTCTTTGTGTCTCTCTCGCAGGATCCTCTGGCTCTGGCAGTGGATGCCATGTCTCTGAACTGGAGGGATCTGGGGTTTCTTTACCTGTTCCCTCCGTTTCCAATGGTAGCCAGAGTGGTGCGCAAGCTGGTCCTGGAGGGCGCGTCGGCGATTCTGGTGGCACCAAGGTGGCCAAGGCAGGTTTGGTTCGCAGACCTGGTAAGACTGGCAGAGGATCAGTTCGTTCTGCCTCTACTGCCGGACCTGCTCACCCAGGGTCGGCTGCGCTATCCCAATTTACCTTCGCTGGCTTTGACGGCGTGGCTGCTGAAACCGCCATCTTGAAGGAGGAGGGTCTTTCTGACGCGGTGGTTCAGACTCTTATTAGCGCCAGGAAGCGCTCTTCCTCTACTATTTACTATAGGACTTGGAGGTCCTATATTAACTGGTGTGAAAGTAGGTCTTTCTCTTGTCGGGAGTTCTCCATTTCCAGAACCCTGGAGTTTCTTCAACATGGTCTGGATCTGGGGCTTCAACTTAGTACCTTGAAGGGGCAGGTTTCTGCCCTGGCGGTGTTCTTTCAAAGGTCCTTTGCACTTCATCCCTTAGTCAAGACCTTTTTCCAAGGAGTTACGCATGTACGGCCTCCTAGGAAGCCTTTTGTTCCAGTTTGGGATTTGAACCTGGTTCTTTCTGCTCTTCAGGGTCCTCCGTTTGAGCCCTTGAATGAGGTTGCTTTGTCTTCACTTACTCAAAAGGTGGCCTTTTTGGTGGCTATCACTTCAGTTAGGCGTGTTTCTGAGTTGGCAGCTTTATCCATTAAAGCTCCGTACTTCGAAAGGCATCAGGACAAGGTTGTCTTTCGTTTCAAGCCGGTTTTTCTTCCTAAGGTGGTCTCTGCCTTTCATCTGAATCAGGACATTGTTCTGCCTTCTCTATGTCCTAATCCCAGCAACGACATGGAAAGGGCGCTGCATTCCTTGGATGTAGTTCGTGTTGTGAAATATTATCTGGTGGTTACGTCTTCCTTTCGTAAGACTGATGCTTTTTTTGTGGTGCCCTTTGGGCCTAGGAAAGGTTTGGCTCCTGCCAAATCTTCCATTAGTAAATGGATTCGTCAGGCCATCATTGGGGCCTATTCTGCCAAGGGGAGGAGTCCCCCTTTTCGTGTTACTGCTCATTCTACTCGTGCGGTTGGAGCGTCCTGGGCTTTCCAGCACCAGGCCTCTGTTGAGCAAGTTTGTAAGGCCGCTACTTGGTCCTCTGTTCACACTTTTTCCAAGTTTTACAAGGTTGATGTTCGGGCCTCAGCGGATGCTGTTTTTGGCCGCAAAGTTCTGCAAGCTGTTGTGGTTTAAGTTGTGCATTGTTGCCTTGTTTTGGATCCCCGCCCTTTTTATGGACACTGCTATTGGATGTCCCACATGTTATGGATATCTTGAAGCGGGGTGTGTGACATACTTAGAATAATACCATTTTGTGAAATACTCACCTGTAAAATGGGTATTATAAGTATGTCACACACCCCGCTTCACCCGCCCTTCTTGTATTCTGGATCCTTTATTTTGTGAACTTTGCGTTGTTATGACTTATATTTGCCTCTTCCTGGTCCCTTACCTTACTGCTTCTATATACTGGGTGATGAGTGGGAGGTCCCAGGTATTTATGGATCAGGGAGGGGCTTTCTTTTTTGCTATCATCTCTGCAGGAACGCCTCTTCAGGTCGGTATTACCCACATGTTATGGATATCTTGAAGCGGGGTGTGTGACATACTTATAATACCCATTTTACAGGTGAGTATTTCACAAAATGGTATTTTCTGCTCCCCCTTTAACACCAGTTGTGATCCTTAGCAGTAGTACATCTGAAAGCATCCCTAAATGTGGTGGCAGACTACCTGAGCTGAACAAAAATTTCAGAATGAGAAAGTGTTCTAGATCAGGAGGTATTTTGTCAAATAGTCCAGAGGTGGGGAATTCCCCATATAGATCTTTTTGTGACAACCCAGAGTAAAAAGTGCAGAACCTTCTTCTCTCTGTGTCGGGTGCTAGGGGTGGACGCCCTGGCACAGTCCTTGAGCTTTTCTCTAGCCTACACCCCCCCCCCCCTTCAGCTGTTACCTCAGGTGATACGAAAGATCGAGGAAGAAAAAAAAGATGGACTGTGATCCTGATCGCTCCCGTCTGGTTCGCAGCTCTAAAGAACGTGTCCAGGGACACTCCTACTGACTCAGGGTCCTACTTATTACCCAAATCTACAGAATCTAAATTATATTGCCTGGATCCTGAGAGGGCACTCTTGAAAAAGAAGGGGCTCTCCTCAAGGGTAATTGAAACCTTTATGGGAAGCAGGAAAGAGTCAGCTGGAAGTATTTACCTGATAAAAAATTCAATTCATTTTGCGAAGTTAACAGCTTGAACAGGAACAAGTTGTCGGCTGGCCTGGAATTTCTGCAGGAAGGTTTTAATCTGGGTTTGGCAGTAAATACTCTTAGGACCCAGGCATCAGCAATTTCGGTTTTCCTAGATGGAGCTCTAAGAAAGTATAGCCTGATTATTAGATTCTTCATAGCCATTACTAAAAAGAAACCAGTCTCCATGTCCTATGTGGGATCTAACCCTCATTCTTAAGGGTCTTATAACAGCTCCTTTTAAACCACTTGCTGAAGGGTGAGACGACATTTTCTTGGTATCCAGCACGTGTCGCTTCATCTTCAATTCTTCACTATTGGGTTATCCGCCACCAGGTGGCGCAGTCGACTACAAGAAGAATTGTGGCTCCTCCCGGCCCATAAAAGGCAGCAAATTACGCATAAACTCCCAGAGTTTCCTTGCAGTCCAGGCCGCAAAGACAGAAGATAGGCCCTGCAGGCCTATTCCCACCTGTTCCGGACCTATTTTGCCTCCCAGCTCTGGCTGCGGTTCAGGTGAAGGTAGGGGAACACCTGGGGTTGGGTGTTCATAGAGCTATGCTCTGGGCCGCAGACCCTGTACCCACAGGGTAGCCGGCCTTAGGCTAATGGTGAGCCTATATGAAGGGGGGGGGGGAGAAACCACTGGGATCCCATTTATGCTCTATGTTTTTTCCCACAAGCTTTATTGGTATACCTGTTGTGTGTTTTTGGTGCTTACTACTAGCCATTCCTTCAGAACGGCCACATGAGAGTTCTCTTGCCCCAGACAGGAACCACTTCATTCGCTGTTACTCACCTCTGCTCGCTTCCGCTCTCTCCTCGCCGGTGCCCTGGTGTCGCCCTGCCAGCCGTGAGCGCTTTCGCGCTCTGTGGCAGGGACGGGGGTAAGGGGTAGGGGAAGGTCCCTCCCTGGCTGCTTCTTCTCCGGACGCCATTTTCCCGCAGGCGCCCGGAGCCCCTCACGCGCTGCGGGTAGTGGGGCCGCGCGTTGATGCGATTTGCGCCATCGCGCCCCGGGCTGCCCCTCGAGGTGCTGCTTGAGCACCATCTTCGCCTCGCCGGCTGCGCCCAGAGGGAGACCTGCGGTGCTTTTTCTCCGGGTCTGGCTTTTGAGGAGCGTGCTGCAGCTTCTGCCCTGCGCTTCCAGAGCTCCCCTCTTCTGCCTGGCCAGACAGTCCCTCTCGTGGTGGTTGGACTCGAGAATTCTTCTGGTGGGCAGGTCCTTTCTTCCTCCGTGCTGGGAGATTGTCACCACGGACGCCGGTCTGTCCGGTTGGGGAGGGTTCTGGCAATCGCTGAAGTTCCAGGGCCAGTGGAGTCCTCAGGAGGCACATGTGCCTATCAATCTTCTGTAGCTGAGAGCGATCAGGTTATTCCTCTCCCAGTTGACTCCCCATCTTCGGGGTTGTGCGGTCCAGGTCCGCTCGGACAATCAGCCTACATCAATCATCAGGGCGGGACTCGGAGCAAACGAGCCCTCAAATAAGTGTCCCTGATCCTGTCTTGGGCAGAGGAGAATATTCCCTGCATCTCAGCGGTTTACATCCCGGGGGTGGAGAATCTGGAGGCGGATTCCCTGAGCAGGGGGACGTCTCGCCTGGGGGAATGGTCTCTCAGCAACAAGATTATTCTTAGTATACAGTACGTCCTGCTCCAGATGATAATCCTTACGTCTGGGTTTACCTCCGCCAGATGGAGCTGGACTGCAGAGAACAACAAAATTGGCTCCTCCCAGCCCCTCAAATACCTGGGACCTCCCACAAATTCCCAGATCTTCTCTGCAGTCTGGACTGCCAAGGTACAAGAAGATGGCTCTCTACTCGCAGGTGAGTGGGGCTATTAGCCTGCGGCCCTGTAGGACAATTCCCACCAGTTCCACTTGTTACATGCCTCCCAGCCTTGGCTAGCTGGTCGGGTGATGGTAGGCAGCTGCGGTAGGCTCCGACCGCAATCCCCCACCAAAGGGTAGGCGGTATAGGCCATGGTGAGCCTTATGGGATGCCCCTTACTGGTGGGTCCCTGATAGGTGGCCGCTGCCCTCCCTCGCTCTCCCTTGAGGCTCTCGGAGGGTGTGTGTGTGTGTGTGTGCACGCGCGTGTGTGTATGTGTTTTATACATTCACTCGTTTTTGCTTGTCACCGCGCTTTCTCTTTGAAATTGCCGCCGCGTGCGCCTGTGCTGCGCTCCGTGGTCGGCGGCGACATTCCCTCAGGCGCTGCTGCGCCTCTATTGGTTGGCTGGTCACGTGCGCGCCTTCGCGCTCTTCGGGGGGGTGGGGTGGGCGGCGGATGGCGCTTTTTGCATCATGTCTCCGCGGCCCGCCCCTCGAGGTATCTCGGCGCCATTTTGGACACCACTGCTGCGTGGCTTTCGTCTTCTCTCCGCAGCCCGTGAGTGCCCCTGCGGGCTGAGCTTATTATTAATGGTTGTATGCATGCTGCTTATGGGTCCTCTTTTTGTGTTTTGCAGGTGGGTTAAACGCAGTTGGTTTCTCCCGGTCCTATCCCCTCTATGTAGTTTTTTACAAACCTATTGAGACCTAGTGCTTAAATTCCTCCCGCTTCCCCTGCGGGCTATTGGGGCATCCCGGGTTGCCTTTATGGCATAAATCCCAATTGGCTTATTGTGCCGCTATAATCACCATATGGAGGCTTCTCAGGATAAAGTGCTCGGGGTTCCTTCGGGACAAGCCCGGCTGCGTGTGGGGTGTCCCCCGCTTGCGATGACAATGTGCGGATTTGTGTACCTTGTGCCCGGCAGGTGCTTGAGCTACAGTCTGGGTTACCGGTGGCTGGGCCTGCGCCCCTTTTATCATCACCTACCCCCCCACGCCTACATCTGACTCCCAGTGAGGTGCATACCAGTGGGGAGTCTCAGACGGATGTCTCTTCCAGACTGGCTAATGTGGAAAGGCAGCTTGCTAATACCTTGCCGCACAAGGACCCAAGGCAAGAGGCGGCATTTGGCGGCAGGTGTCACTGCTTTCCCTATGGGGGCTGATGAATTCTTGGAACTGTCTGGGTATACTCCCCCGGAGGAGGGGGAATTATTCTCTGATTCAGAGTCTTCTGATAACAGCCTAAGGGTTATGCTGATTCTGGCTCTGACCCTTGGGCACCAGATGATACTGATAGGCTTTTAACTTTGATTTTTGAGGTGCTTGCTATTGCTCCCCCAGCCACGGCTCCTAAGCAGCAGGGGGAGCTGTTTCATACGGCTAAGCCACGTCTGGAGTTCCCCGAACAAGCCCATTTTAATAATCTTGTGCTCAAGGAGTGGGAACGTCCAAGCAGACTTCCCGGGGTCCCTAAGAGTTGGGATAAGAGGTATCCCTTCCCCGCTGGAATGTGGTTAAAGTGGACCAACACCCACGGGTGATCGGCCCGGGAATCTATAAGATTCCCGGGCCGATCACCTCCCTCCCCGCGGGACATCCGAGATCGGGATGTCCCGCGGGGTGAAACCCCCCCAAACACCCCGAACTCCTTACCTCCTTACCTTATCCCGCCTCCCTTGCGCCCCTCTAGGCGTGCGCGCGCCCGCGCTGGCCGTCTGCTAATGGCCGGCGCGGGCGCGCGCGCGTCAACAGGGAGGCGGCGACGGAGGAGCCGCTTGTCCGCGGCTTGTCCGTCGGCGCGGGGAGAGGTGAGTTGTTCGGGGGGTTTCACACAGCGGGGCACCCCGATCGGGGGTGCCCCACCGAAGTGGACCAAGACCCAGGATAGTCAAAATCCTGGGTGTTGGTCCACTTTAACCCTTTCGCTGCCAGCCTACCTGCAGCATTTGCCACTCCCTGTTGCCAGACGATGTTTCACCATTTTGCGCTACACATATTCAACTGTCATTTTTGAAGGGATTTCCAGGGATTTCCCAGGAAAATTATATATTGTTTTTTTCAACAGAGTCTGGGCTTTAACATGAAATGTCTTGTTTGTATTTTTTAGGTGTATTCTCAATTTTTTTGGGTGAAATGTGTGAAAAAAACAAAAAAAAAACATTTTTTTACAATTTGTAGAGTTTTTTTGTAATAAAAAATGTACGTTTGTCAATAAAATCTTATTGCGTGAGAAACCCCAATTTCTCCCGGTTACAGCGATACCACATATGTATAGGTAGACACCCTTTCCTGCCCAGAAGCCTTTTATAGCTGCTGGATGACAAATGGTTAATTAAAAAAAAAAATGACATAGGGTCCCCCTTCCCGGGGAGGGGGACCCCATTTTTTTTTGGATTTTGAAGGGTTAAAAACCCTTCAAAATCCAAAAAAAAAAATGACGTGGGGTCCCCCTTACCCAAAGTAACCAGCCCGGGACCAGCTATGGGGGCTTGTAGGCACAGAGTGGGGGGGCCAGCTTTGGTGGCCCCCCCACCCTGCAGCCTACGAGCCCACATAGCCTATGTGGGCCCGGGCTCTTCTGCCCCCCCCTGGCCTTTGGGGAGGCAGGTAATGGGGGTGCGGGGGTTAATGGCAAGCCACCCGCTAGGGCAGGTGACTTGCCACCCCCCCAGCCTTGTGAACTGGTATAAGGGGTCTCATGGACCCCTTACCAGCTCACAAAGGGTTAATGTGAAAAAAAAACACCACACAATAATAAAAAGTATTTTATTAGAAAAAAAAAAAATTTTTTTTTACTGTTCTTACCTTCGATTGCAAGCTCTTGTCCCTCGCCGCTCAGCTGACAGATGCCGGTGATCGGCATCCAGAGAAGGAGAAGGCAGGAGATCAGAGGATCTCCTGTCACCTCCTTCCCCTGTGCCGATCACCGGCATCTGAGAAGCTGAGAAGGCTGAAGCCTGAGATCGGGGCCGGGATGACTTCATAAGCCCCGCCCCCAAGGGGGCGGGGCTTAGAGGCATGATGGCGGCCGCCATCGTGCAGAAGAGAGGAGAGAGCCTCCCAGGCTCTCTCCTGAAGATCGGTAAGTCCTGGGGGGGGATCGGAGGCCCCCCAGGTGAAGAGGAGGGACAGCGGGAGCCAGCGCACACACAGGTAAGTGAATGTCATTTTTATTTTTTTTTTTTTTTACAGTTAGAAGCTGCTGCTGCAGAAGCGGGGGGGGGGGGGCGGCCTATTCCGGGGGCTCTCCTGGAGCCATCCGACCCCCCACGGGGGATCGGATGGCACCAAATTAAAGAGGAGACCCGGCCGGATCCAACAAGGGGTCAGGTGAGTATTTGTTGTTTTTACTTTTTAAACTACAAGCGAGGAAAGTCAAGCACGTAACACCTACGTGCTTGGCACTTAAGGCCCAGCCAAGCCAGCACGTAGGTGTTACGTGCTTGGCAACAAAAGGGTTAAGCGGTGGTCATCTTCTCCAGAGGTGGATGCTCCAATTCTGTCATGCATTCTCCTGACTCCACTACCCTGAAGGATGGTGAAGATCGGCGCATTGACCAGCTGGCTTCTCATGCCTTGCTTTCGCCACGGACGCTCTAGCAATTCCTTGGACGGAGTTTCGACTCCTTTCTTTCTTTTCCCTCCCTTTCCTCTGTTGGATCGTGTGCTGCGCAAGATAGCTAAGGAAGGGGTACCGACCATCCTGGTGGCCCCCTGCTGACCGTGAAGAGTCTGGTCGCGGATGTCGTTCAGATGGTGGATCACTTCGTCATGCCCGACGATCCAGGGCTCCTCACTCAGGGACTGCTACGCCATCCCAATTTACAAACGCTGGCTTTGACGGCTTGGCTGCTTAAACCTCCATCCTGATGGATAAGGGACTGCCGTCCTCAGTCGTCAGTACTATGATTCAGGCTGGGAAGAAATCCTCTTCTATTATTTATTACAGGGTCTGGCACGCTTACATTGCCTGGTGTGAGTCCAAGTCTTTTCCTTGTCGCACTTTTTCCCTTTCCAGGATTTTGGAATTTCTACGACATGGTTTGGAGTCGGGTCTATAACTGAGTACCCTCAAAGGACAGGTTTCGGCTTTGGCTATTTTTTTTTTTTTCCCAAAGGTCCTTCGCCAATCATAGGCTTATCAAGACCATTTTCCAAGGAGTTACTCATGTACGTCCGCCGCGTAAGCCCCCGCTACCGGTGTGGGATTTGAACTTGGTGCTTTCTGCTCTCCAGGGTCCTCCATTTGAGCCCTTGTGCAATGCTGCTCTATCTATTCTGACTCTGAAGGTGGTCCTTTTGGTAGCTATCACCTCGGTGCGTCGCGTCTCTGAGCTGACGGCGCTTCTTTGAAGCCTCCTTATTTTGAGCGTCATCAGGATAAGGTGGTTTTTCGTTTCAAACCGGAATTCTTGACCAAGGTCATTTCTGCATTTCATCTCAATGAGGACATTGTTGTGCCTTCCTTGTGTCCTGCCCCTTCTAGTTCTAATCTCTCTGATGGACCTAGGAAGGGCTTGCCTCCAGCCAAATCCACTATCAGCAAGTGGATCAGACAGGCGGTGGTGCAAGCGTATTCTGCCAAGGGGAAGGAACCCCCTTTCCGTGTTACAGCTCACTCCACTAGAGCTGTTGGTGCCTTTTGGACTTTTCAGCACCAGGCCTCTGTTGAACAGGTTTGTAAGGCCGCCACTTGGTCTTCGGTTCATACTTTTTATAAGTTTTACAAGGTTGACGTTAGGGCCTCAGCTGATGCTGTTTTTGGTCGCTAAGTGCTTCAGGTGATAGTGTCATGAACTACGCGCTGTTGCTCACTGGATATCCCACCCTTCTTCTTGGACACTGCTTTTGGATGTCCCAATAGTGAAGAATTGAAGATGAAGTGCCCCGTTCTGGATACCAAGAAAAATTCAGTTCTGTGATTACTCACCTGTAGAATTGTTTTTATTGGTATCCAGCACAGGTCGCTTCATCCCACCCTTGTTCTATTATCCTCTTTTACCTTGTTATGGTGATTACCGTTGAGAGAGTTTATTGTGGGGCTGTGTGAAGTAACATGGCCTCTGCCTCCCGGCTTCTCTGTATTACTGCTTTTCAACACTGGGAGTTTATGGGTAATTTGCTGCCTTTTATGGGTCGGGAGGAGCCACAAGTCTTCTTGCAGTCGACTGCGCCACCGGGTGGCGGATAACCCAATAGTGAAGAATTGAAGATGAAGCGACCCGTGCTGAATACCAATAAAAACAATTCTACAGGTGAGTGATCACAGAATTGTGTTTTCCGCTTGTGAGTATCTCTCCTTTACAGAGCCCTTTTGTATAATTCTACCGGATAAGGCCGTTCCCAAGCCTGATCCACTTACCAAGATCGCCTCTACCTTTCACAGGTCACAAGAAATAGTTCTCGTTCTTTCGAGGCAACCAGGAGGATGTGCAGGAGAATACACAGTTTCTAGATGTCAGAAGATCCATCATTTTGTATTTGGAACGCATACATACCTGGAGGAAGATGGGCAGTTTGTTTGTCTCCATTAGTGGCAGGAATAGAGGTTTAGCTTCCTCCAAAGCCTCAGTAGCCAGGTGGATTAGGAAGGCAATTTCTTTAGCTTACACATATATGGACGCTCCTTATATTAGAGCACACTCAACCAGTAGTCACCTCCTGGGCAGATAGATCCCAGGCTTCCTTGGAGGAAATATGTAAGGCAGCCAATCTCTGTTAGTCTTACTGGTAACTGTATTTCTACGAGTCCTTCAGGACGGCCCTAGCTACCCTCCCCGTATGGTCCTTTGGTTTCTCTTGGTTACTTGTTAATATACTGAGGGCTGGGAGGAAGTGGTGGGGCTTTTAAAGTGGACCAACACCCAGCTGGATCGGGCCGGGAATCTATAAGATTCCCGGGCCAATCCAATCCCTCCCTGCGGGGCATCCAAAATCGTGATGCCCCGCTGTGTGAAACCCCCCAAGACACCCGCTAAACTTACCTGAATCCTGTCCAACGGCGCATGCACGGGCTGCGGCCGCCTCTCTCTAGCAGGGCGCGTTCCCACGCTGGCCATTTGTGGATGGCAGGCGCGCTCCCTGTTAGAGGGAAGGGCTAGATGCGGCCGCCAGCGCGCTCAGAGCCGCTGAGCTTAGACACCGCTTAGACGTGCATAGCTCAGCGGCGCCAAGCCCGCTGATTGGACGAGTGGCCGCGCATGCGCTGTAGGAGCAGGGTGAGGTGAGTTGATATGGGCATCTGATCGGGGTGCCCCGGGGAAGTGGACCAAAACCCAGGATAGTCAAAATCCTGGGTGTTGGTCCACTTTAAACTTTGTCCCAGTTTGTGGTTCCTGTCTAGGAGGAGGAGCCTTCTTTCTCAAGTGGCCGCCCTGAAGGACTCGTAGAAATACCATTAACGGTAAGACTAACTGGGATTTTATGTTTGGCAAAATATTGTTTTTAAGGAGCTGAGCTGAGCTAGTGTTTTTTTTAGTTTTTCTTATGTTAGCAAATGTATGTTTTTCATGCCCACCATGTGAACCCCACTGGCTCCCAGCGATCATATAGGGCACCAGTAAAACAAGAAGCAAGTCAGCTCATCTAAAATTAATAAGCAGGGGACTGTGTGCACTGGTGTATCCACAGCAGCACAGAAGAGAAGATACTAGCACCACAGGTCTCCTTTAAAACTTAGCGTTTAGCATATCTCAAACAGTTCCAAATCCTGCAATATCTAACACATGCAGGTGACGTGTTTTGGGGGTATCCCCCTTTAGTCTCCCTACAAGTGAGGGTGCAGGGAAAGTGATAGGCAACCATGCCCAGTCTCGTGCTGGCTGTCACTGTTTGTGCGGTGGGACATCCCAAATCGGGTGCTGCACGTGTGAGCCAACATCAGTTTTGACTGGAGGTTTGCTTTACATTACCTATATTAGAATGATGGATGCTGCAACACATAATATTGTTCCCTGTACTATATGTTTTACCTTGTTTGTAATCATACCTTGTAAAGAGCTACGGAAGATGATGGCACTATATAAATAAACATTATTATTATTATTATTATTATTATTAATAATAATAATAATAATAATAATAATAATAATAATAATAATAGTATTCCGCATGATGTTTCAGGCTGTATTGCGAAGTAGTTGATCACAGCACACAATTGTATCCCCCTTACCATTGGATGAGCTATTCATGAATAGAATCTCCTCAAGGGCCAAGAGAATAACTGAGGACACAACTCATCCAGGGCATTCCTACTTCAGGCTCTTACGCTCTGGATGCAGATTCATGGCTCATTCGACCAGAACCTCCAGACATAAAAACAGTTTTTTTCCTCTGGCCATTATGGTTCTAAACAGAACCAGTGTGAGAGGTTCTTAGACTCTACAGACTTGCATTGCTGCTGATTCGTTTCCCTATACAATTAATCTGCACTAACCTTAAACCCCAATTCCTATTATTGCCTTCTAGTGTTGTAATTGTTTTGTAATTGTTTAATAGCTCTCATGGTGTATCTCCTGTCAAAAAGCATTCCTTGTTTGTAACCTGTACTTACTTGTCGAAATAAATCAAGTATCTATCTGTACCTGTTTTTTAGACATGTGTCTAATATCTGCCTCTTCTTCTTTTTTTTTTTATAGGGAGCGTGAAGCAGAATCCAAACTTTCAAAAGGTCCCTCAAGATGGTGAGTTACATTGTATGTAAAGAATTATGTGGGGTGGTGTGCACAGCTGTGTGATAAATAATAATATAGGGAGGAGGGTGCTGGCAGGACAGAACATGTACATTAAACTAATACACTCAAACTACAGGCCCTAGATCAGCCCCACAGTTCCCATCCATATGCCGCACACCAAAAAGTATCTTATAAAAAATATATTTTATTTTTACTTCATTGAATTAAATCCATACAATTGCCAAAAGTGTCTCTAAACAGACATACAAGACTGGATAAAAAACATATATAAACAGATTAAAAACAAGTAAATGGAGAGTTGTCCTATGTCTGCTCTCAGAGTAAATAAACTGAATACATGTACTAATTCATATCATTATCAATAATAATAATATTAATAACTATTCCAATGTTATAATATTACATACAGAACTGAAAATCTTTTTATGGATGTGTGCGTAAATGTGCAGTGAATAAATAAATAACCAAAAACTGCTGCCTAAAAAACAACCAAACTAATCAGCATGAACTCCACAGGGAGCTCTAACAATATAAAGTGCTATAGTGAAAAAGTGCTAAGTGCAATCTCTAGTATGTAGCCACCTAAAAAGTGTGAAGGGCAAGGTAGTTTCTCAGTCTGTAGATATTGCATACATCAGGTATAATCAACTCAAAGTAATAGACTAAAGTTACATCACCAGATCATAGGAGCATAGGACCCTCAGACCAACAAGCCGTCACCAATTACATATGTACATTGTATGTAAGGATGCAAAAGGTCCATCCACTTTAGCTAGACCACTATGACTGCTAGTGATCTAGCAGTCATAGCTGGTAACGTTATAACCGGCGAGGAAGGCATCCAGGCCTCTTTTGATCTCCTTTAGTGTATTCCTCATGACTACCTCCTCTGGAAGAGTGTTCCATAGTGTCACTGTTCTTACAGTAAAGAATCCCCTCCAATGTCGGTGCAAGAATCGTCTCTACTCTAACCTTCCTTAGCCAATGCACTCATGTTACGCTGCTCGTAAAAATAAAAAGATTGTGGAACAGATTTTTATATTGCCCCCAGATATATTTATACATAGTTATTACATCACCCCCGGGCGTCTTTTCCAAACTATATAAACCTCATTTGGACATTTTTTCAGGGTCCCCTAGTTCCCCCCTGTCCATTTATTAGTTTAATTGTCCACCTTTGAACATGTTAAAGTTCTGTTATGTCTCTCGTGCACTGCTCCCCAAATCTGTAGACAATATTCCATATGGGATCTGAGCAGTGACTAATTGAGGGGTAAAATGATGCTCATGGGCAACTATGCCCCTCTTGATGCACCCCTTCTTTATGCTTGCCTTGACAGCTGCTGCCTGGCATTACTCACTACAGTTAAAGGGAGTGACCACCCAGTTTTCTACCTGGTGTTTAATTTAATGCAGCAGTTCCTTTGTGATGAAGCATCGCTCTCTGCCTGTTTTCTGGCTGCAGAAATCTGTCACTCAGGAAAGTCTGTCCACCTAAGGAAAACATCCTAGAGCTATGGGTCTGCTAAAACAGAGCCACAAAGGTCTCCATCCTCAACCCCAGAGGCAGCAATCAGGAAAAATCGGGTCTATGCAAATTAATTTAAAGCGGACCAACAGTGAAAAATGACTTAAACCAGACCAACACAACAAACAGTGTTCATATGCATCCCTCCTCAGGGCAATTCAGATTGCTGCACACACAAATAATTTACCTTTTTCTAACTTCTACTGTAGTAAATTTTAGAAACAAAACATGCATTTGCAGGCCACCTGCACACAAGAAGTGCTGCTGGGCTTCCTGTTACTGTGCATTGTCAGTTATATCAGTTGAATCAAGGCAGCAGCATGGGGGAGGAAGCTCCAATATGGCCGCTACCTTTCTTTTCCAACTGTGCCAGGCTGGTGGTCCGGTTTAAGGTTTGGTGTGTACACGGGGTCTTAAATCAACTGTTCTAAATAAACATCAAAAGTAGGGAAAAAACTAAACAGGTTTTTTGTATTTCCTCTACAGGTACTACACTGAAATCCATCAATGATTTTTTATTCTACAGTCAGGTTGATAATATTAACCTCTTTAAGGTAAGAAACAGTTTAGTAAAAACGTACCAAACCCCAGCTTTTTATCTCTTCCGGCCCCAGTTCAAAACGTTACCTAGGGGCAGCATGGAAACCCCCATAGAGTCACCTTGTTGAATACACTGCAGGTGATGAGAAACAAGGCGAGATTATGGTAAACCTGCGGGGTTCCACACTGTGGGACATTCCAAATCGGGATGCCCAGAGGAAAATCTGTCAGTGAGGCCCTAGAACAGTGGTTCCTATTATAGGGGATATATGATTTAAAATTAATATTTGCTGCACATTAATCTCCAATATTTCTACTAGAGATTAATATGATAAATATTGCAAACACTAATAATCATATCAGCCCAGCGGCCACTAATCTGATACAAACCAAAGGTCACTTGGGCTGCCCTCATACATACAAGAAATATCTTCCCTCAAATACTTTGCCTGTACAATCTATATTCTAAGTATGTCACACACCCCGCTTCAAGATATCCATAACATGTGGGTAATACCGACCTGAAGAGGCGTTCCTGCAGAGAAGATAGCAAAAAAGAAAGCCCCTCCCTGATCCATAAATACCTGGGACCTCCCACTCATCACCCAGTTTTCCATCTCTGCAGACGGCGAGCAAGTCAGAAGATGATGGCTCCTCCTTGCACAGGGGGATTTCAGGTAGCCGGGATGATTCCCGGCCCGCTTTTCATTTATTTCCGTTTGGACCTTTTTTCCCCAGAACTCTATATGCCTCCCAGCCTCGGCTGAGGGTCCAGGCGAGGGTATATCGGCACCTTAGGTGCTCAGGAGCTATGCTCCACCGTGAGACCCTATATGAGAGGGTAGGCGGTTACTCCGGGTTGGTGACCCCGGTTTGGGATGCCCTGTCCCTTACTTAACATCCTATGGCCCTCCCAGGATCCCCTTCCATAGGTGGGGTTGGGGAGTGTGGGTCCCTTTTTAATTAATTCTTTTCACAGAACAGCATACTTTGAGGGTGTGTGTGTGTGAGTGTAGTGTCTCTTTAACTGTATTCACCACCGCAGCCGTTTTACAGGGCCTGTGCGGTGCTGACCTGACTTCTTCCCCCCATCTTCCCTTCACTTTTATTAATGGCGGAGGTATTTACCTCACGCCATGGTACTGTGCTTCGGGGGGGGGGGGGGGGGGGGGGCGGCGGGTCCGGACCGTCGGCGGGGCCGGGACTTGTCCCTCCCGTTTTCACGTGTGTGTGTGTGTGTGTGAGCGTGTTTTTTGTGTGACTGGCTGGGCCGGCGACCACTCTTTGCTCTGCGGCGCCGGCCGGCTCTGGGCGCCATTTGTCCTCTGAGGTGATTCACCTCACGCTGACTGGGGGGGGCGGGGCCGGTGTGACGGCGCGTCACCGCTCCCCGCCCCCATCCTTCGCTGGTGCCACTGCGGAGCTCTGTGGAGAGGAGAAGGGGGGCGTTACCCGGCATCACGCGCTGGCCACGCCCCCTTCTCCCTTTCTGGCTGCAGCCCTGGTGGATTCTGCCTCGGTCCTCACGGTCGCCATTTTCTGTCTTCGGTCTTGTAAGTGGCCTCTGGCCATTCTTCTTTTCTCACTGTATGGTTGATTTTATATGTCTTCATTAGCCTTATTAGTCCTTCTGTTCTGTCTTTCAGATGGTGGTTCAGGAGGTTCGCCAGTAGCATTTTAGGGGGTCCCTCCTGATCCTTTATCACTGGGTTATTTTTTGCCATAAATCCTCCCACTCGGGACATTAAAGGGGCATCCCGGGTTGTCTAGTGGCGTAATTCCCTGGGTCATAGCGACTATTCATATAAAAAGTTCACCTTATGGAGGCATCCCCGGATACTGGGCTCGGGGCCCCTTCGGGGCATCCCCGAAAGTGTATGTTATGTGGGGTATCCATTTCTGGGGACGATGTACTTCTGTGTATACCATGTGCACAGCAGACCATCACGCGGCAGTCCGAACAACAGGCGTCTGGGTCAGCACCGCCGGTCGCTTCATCTCCACCTCCCGCCTTGACACGCACCCCGTGTGACGTCGTCATGGGCCGGGAGCTGCAATCTGAGATGTGCGCCAGATTGGCTAACCTTGAAAAAATTATTTCTGGCTCGGTCGCCCGTAAGGCTCCGACTAAGAGAAAGCATTTGTCGCTGGCTCCGCTGGTGGAGGACCAGGAGGATGTTAATAATCTGGATTGGTCTGATTATTCCCAGCTAGAGGAAGGGGAAGTTTATGAGGATTCTGATTTTTCGGACGATGAGCAGTCCTTTGGCGCTGATGCCGAGCTGGGTGACTTGGGGAGATCCTCTGATACTCCCCACGCTCTGGCTCTGATGTTAGAGGTATTGAATATTCCCCCTCCTGAGGAGGTGTCACAGCAGAAGGGTGAATTGTTTGAGGAATCCAGGCCGCGCTTGGAATTCCCTACACAAAGGCATTTTGACAAAATTATTGCCAAGGAATGGGATAGGCCGGCTCGGCTCCCTGGCATCCCTCAGGGATGGGATAGGAAATATCCCTTCCCTTCGGAGGCGGTTAAGCGCTGGCCATCTCCCCCCGAGGTGGATGCGCCGGTTTTGGGGTTGTCCAATTCCTCGGTTTTAAATAGATCTGATTGTTCCATTCTCAAGGATGGAGAGGATAAACGTATTGACCAGATGGCTTGTCATGGTTTTGCTAGCGTTGGGTCAGCCATGCGGCCCGTTTGCGCATCGGCACTAATGGTGTTGGCTGCCAGGTCCGTGGTTAGGGACCTGTTGACTTCTTCCGGGCTGCGTCCTGGTAGTGCTGAGTTCCTTAGCCTTAAACGGTGTGAGTTGTTTTTATCTTTTGTGTTGACAGCCTTGGATGACACTTTGATGATGTGTGGTAGAACGTCGGCGCTGCTGGTCACTATTCGGCGCTCAGTGTGGCTGCGCCAGTGGGCGGCAGATTTTATTTACAAAAAGTCACTAACGGCTCTACCCTTTGTTGGATTACGGCTTTTTGGAGAGACATTGGACTCTGTTACCAAGGGTGGTAGGTTACCTCAACGCAAGAAACAACGCCGCCCCTTTCAGGGGGCGCCTTCCTTTACCCCCTCCTTTCGTGGGGCCAGATCTGGGGCGTGCCCGTCCAGGATTCAGTTGGGGCTCTAAGCCCAAGCCGGCTGCCAAGCCGGCTCAGCAATGAGCCTTGCGGGTGGGGGGACGGCTGCGACTCTTCTCCCAGGTTTGGGATCAAGAGGTCTCGGACCGATGGATCCGGGAAGTGGTGTCTTCCGGTTACAAGCTGGAGTTCGAGCTCCGCCCCCCTTCCAGATTTTTCAGGTCTCGGATGCCTTCAGAACCTCTAGCGGCGCAGGGGCTTCTGTTGGCAGTGCAGAACCTTCTGGACATGGCTGTCATTTTCCCAGTGCCTCCTTCGGATCAGGGCAGGGGTTTTTATTCCAATCTGTTCACGGTACCCAAGAAGGACGGATCGGTCCGACCCATCTTGGATCTGAAGTTTCTCAACAGGTTCATCCGGCCACGGAAATTCCGCATGGAAACGCTACGTTCGGCCATTCACTCTCTTCGTCAGGGAGACTTTCTGACGTCCATAGACATCAAGGATGCTTATCTACACGTTCCAATTTTTCCAGCACACCAGAGGTTTCTCAGGTTCGTGGTGGAGAATCGTCATTGTCAGTTTGTGGCACTCCCCTTTGGTCTCACCTCGGCTCCTCGGGTGTTCACCAAGGTGCTAGCGGGGGTGATGGCTCTGCTGAGGGTTCAGGGTATCCGCATTGTGCCCTATTTGGACGATCTTCTGATCATGGCCTCCTCGTTCAACCAGGCGGAGTTGGACACCGGAGTGGTGGTGTCCACCCTGGAGAGGTTCGGTTGGGTGGTCAACCACCCCAAGTCTTCTCTTTCTCCGTCCAGAGTAGTGACCTTTCTGGGAATGTCTCTGGACACTTCGCAGGCCAGGGTGTTTCTGCCCCAGGCCAAGATTCTTTTGATTCAGGAATTAGTTCGGCTTCTCTTGTCGGCCCCTCGTCCGGCCATCCGGCTAGGGATGAGGCTGGTGGGGTTAATGGTGGCCTCATTCGAGGCAGTTCCCTTTGCGCAGTTTCATACAAGGACGCTTCAGCTTCATCTGTTGAAGGTTTGGGACAAGTCCCCTCTATCGTTGGATCAGTCCTTCCTGATAGCTCCCCGAGTTCATCGATCCCTGCAATGGTGGCTGGGGTCGGTCAATCTGTTGAAGGGCAGATCCTTTCTGGTTCCGTGTTGGGAAACAGTCACCACGGATGCCAGTCTGTCAGGTTGGGGGGGTGTTTGGAAGGACCTCCAGTTTCAGGGTCTGTGGGGCCCGCAGGAGGCTCACGAGCCCATCAATGTTCTGGAATTGAGAGCCATCAGGTTGGTTCTGTTTCGCTTGACTCATCAGTTGCGGGGCCTGCCTGTTCAGGTCCGGTCGGACAACCGGACGGCGGTTGCTTACATCAATCACCAGGGGGGGACTCGCAGCAGGAGTGCCCTCAGGGAAGTGTCTTTGATTCTGGACTGGGCGGAGAGCCACGTCCCGTGTATCTCAGCAGTCTACATTCCGGGAGTGGAGAACACGGAGGCGGACTCGCTGAGCAGGGCCTCCTCTCGTCAGGGGGAGTGGTCTCTCAGTCCCAAGGTTTTTCGTTCGATCTGTCTCAGGTGGGGGTTCCCAGCGGTGGACCTCTTTGCCTCTCGCCACAACCACGAGCTCCCAGTCTTTGTGTCTCTCTCGCAGGATCCTCTGGCTCTGGCAGTGGATGCCATGTCTCTGAACTGGAGGGATCTGGGGTTTCTTTACCTGTTCCCGTTTCCAATGGTAGCCAGAGTGGTGCGCAAGCTGGCCCTGGAGGGCGCGTCGGCGATTCTGGTGGCACCAAGGTGGCCAAGGCAGGTTTCGTTCGCAGACCTAGTAAGACTGGCAGAGGATCAGTTCGTTCTACCTCTACTGCCGGACCTGCTCACTCAGGGTCGGCTGCGCTATCCCAATTTACCTTCGCTGGCTTTGACGGCGTGGCTGCTGAAACCGCCATCTTGAAGGAGGAGGGTCTTTCTGACGCGGTGGTTCAGACTCTTATTAGCGCCAGGAAGCGCTCTTCCTCTACTATTTACTATAGGACTTGGAGGTCCTATATTGACTGGTGTGAAGGTAGGTCTTTCTCTTGTCGGGAGTTCTCCATTTCCAGAATTCTGGAGTTTCTTCAACATGGTCTGGATCTGGGGCTTCAACTTAGTACCTTGAAGGGGCAGGTTTCTGCCCTGGCGGTGTTCTTTC
Source organism: Gastrophryne carolinensis (assembly GCA_027917425.1). NCBI lineage: Eukaryota > Metazoa > Chordata > Amphibia > Anura > Microhylidae > Gastrophryne > Gastrophryne carolinensis. Next base: position 13,736,255 of record CM051238.1, on the reverse strand, counting down.
AAAGGTCCTTTGCACTTCATCCCTTAGTCAAGACCTTTTTCCAAGGAGTTACGCATGTACGGCCTCCTAGGAAGCCTTTTGTTCCAGTCTGGGATTTGAACCTGGTTCTTTCTGCTCTTCAGGGTCCCCCGTTTCAGCCCTTGAATGAGGTTGCTTTGTCTTCACTTACTCAAAAGGTGGCCTTTTTGGTGGCTATCACTTCGGTTAGGCATGTTTCTGAGTTGGCAGCTTTATCCATTAAAGCTCCGTACTTTGAAAGGCACCAGGACAAGGTTGTCTTTCGTTTCAAGCCGGATTTTCTTCCTAAGGTGGTCTCTGCCTTTCATCTGAATCAGGACATTGTTCTGCCTTCTCTATGTCCTAATCCCAGCAATGACAAGGAAAGGGCGCTGCATTCCTTGGATGTGGTTCGTGTTGTGAAATATTATCTGGTGGTTACGTCTTCCTTTCGTAAGACTGATGCCTTTTTTGTGGTGCCCTTTGGACCTAGGAAAGGTTTGGCTCCTGCCAAATCTTCCATTACTAAATGGATTCGTCAGGCCATCATTGGGGCCTATTCTGCCAAGGGGAGGAGTCCCCCTTTTCGTGTTACTGCTCATTCTACTTGTGCGGTTGGAGCGTCCTGGGCTTTCCAGCACCAGGCCTCTGTTGAGCAAGTTTGTAAGGCCGCTACTTGGTCCTCTGTTCACACTTTTTCCAAGTTTTACAAGGTTGATGTTCGGGCCTCAGCGGATGCTGTTTTTGGCCGCAAAGTTCTGCAAGCTGTTGTGGTTTAAGTTGTGCATTGTTGCCTTGTTTTGGATCCCCGCCCTTTTTATGGACACTGCTATTGGATGTCCCACATGTTATGGATATCTTGAAGCGGGGTGTGTGACATACTTAGAATAATAGCATTTTGTGAAATACTCACCTGTAAAATGGGTATTATAAGTATGTCACACACCCCGCTTCACCCGCCCTTCTTGTATTCGGGATCCTTTATATTGTGAACTTTGCGTTGTTTTGATTTATATTTGCCTCTTCCTGGTCCCTTACCTTACTGCTTCTATATACTGGGTGATGAGTGGGAGGTCCCAGGTATTTATGGATCAGGGAGGGGCTTTCTTTTTTGCTATCATCTCTGCAGGAACGCCCCTTCAGGTCGGTATTACCCACATGTTATGGATATCTTGAAGCGGGGTGTGTGACATACTTATAATACCCATTTTACAGGTGAGTATTTCACAAAATGGTATTTTTACATAGTTGTTACATGTTAAGATAAGTTTACAGTACAATAAATGCTATAATGGAGAGCGAGAGAAAATGGAGATGTCCCTTAACAGTTCCCAACCTTTCTTCCCACGAGAGCCACATTCAGCACAGAGAGATGTTTATAAGCCAAATTTGGTGTCAATGTTCCGCTGAAACAATGTCATTTATTGGATAGGAAACAACCTAAAGTGGACCAACATTCAAGAATGATTTAAACCGAACCAACATTTTCCAAAACATGGGTATTGGTCTGCTGTGGGGGGGGGGGGGGGGGTGTCAACCCGCTTGCCGGGCCCCCCCCTTGATCGAGTGCTGTAAAGCCTGCAAACATTACCTTACAACCCGCTCTCCTCTGGGAAATGCAGCCCCGTGATTGGCCGGCAGCTGTACCTCCCTGCAGCTAGACCTCCACAATTATTCTGTTTTAGAGGACAGCAGGGGCCTGTGAGCCACGCATAGTAGTTGCCAGATTTTGGGCCACCGTAAACTGAATAGTTTGGTCCAGTATTAAGGATTCCCATGGGACATCCTGTTTTGTAATTCCCTTTTTGGATTTAGATTTTTCGTCATATATGGCCATAGCATGCTTTCACAGGTACAGCAGTTTCTCCTCTGCCTTTAAAGTCATTCAGCAGGCACATAAATACAACAAAAGGGTGCTTACTATTTGTCCCGCACCCAGTCAGGCGATCAATAACTTACCTGAGCAGCCGCCACATCCTTCGCTGTCTGGCCACAAACGCTATTCACTTGCGCTTCCATTCTGAACCACTTCCCCCGCCATCAGTCACAGTGGCATAGGCATGCCCCTTCCATTCACTGCAAAGGAGGGGAAGTGTCAGGCCTCGGGCCACTACCTCTATTGCAATAAATGGAGAGGACATGGCAGTGCGTCTATGATTGCTGGTGAGTCACGATACCCACCCATCCACCATCATACCCATCCACCATCATACCCATCCAGCATCATACCCATCTACATGGTCGGGCCCCGGGCGGAACAGGATGTGGTGGCTGAGCCGGAGGATCGGATCCAACAATCAGGTGAGTTACTGATCTCTGGACTAGCACTGACAGCTGCACAGAACAAGGTAAGTACCCCTTTGTTTATTTTGGCCCTGATTTATCAAGCACTTATGCTAGACAGTGCCACGTCGGTGCAAATTAGAGTAGTGAAAAACATAATTTATAATTTTTTCCCCACACAAGAAACACTTTTACTAAAACATTAGTGGTGCAGCAACGTGCTGAGAAATGTAGAAATCATTTTTTGCACTACTTTAATTTGTGCTGTAATGCCATTGTCTGGCATAAGTGCTTTATAAATCAGGCCCTTTATGTGCCTGCTGAATCACTTTTGTCAAGTACGGCTATCCGCCAGATAGACCCCCTCCTTTGTGCCCGTTTAACGGGGGTCCTGGGTGTCGTTCAGTCTTTCAAATCAGCCTAGGAGATAAGAAATGTGCGAGACAGAAGAACACAATCAATGGAGATGCATCTTGTGCTCCTCCCTTTGATGTTTTTATTTATAGTAAAATAGATAACCTACATACGTCATCTACAGGGGGCATATCATCATATTAGGTAAAACAGACCAATTACTGAGCTAGATATTCAGTTTTTTTCTATCGAGCACACTGGAATGTTAGCTACGCCTGGAGGCAAGACACTCAAAGGCGTTGTCCAGCTTCCCAACGGCATCTTTATCACAGTAATATATTAGTAGCAGCATATTCATAATCCTAAGCGTTATTGTCAAGCTAAAGAGAAATGGTGCAGAGTGAAGTGGCTACCTGAGGGTTTATTTCACCTTTTTTAAGCCACTAAGTGTACAATGCAGAGATAAAGATAAGATGGAACAAATGAAGGGAGGGAATGTTCACCATCATATGTTTAATTTATCAATTATGACCTCCATCCATCACACTTTAACCCATACGTGCAGTGGGTACACACATGGCCCATGCGGTGGGCTGCCCTAACCACAACACACAGGGAGCAGTTGCATGGTTAGGAGCTTTTCTCTTCCATTTTACTTCAGGACAGCAGAATAATTCAGTAACGATAGGGCTAACCTCTCTCGACCTATCGTTACTAAATTATCCTGATGTCCTGAAGTATTAATGAAAGAGAAATCAAATCTACAGGTGAGTATTCATAGAATTATCTAGTACTATCAAGGGAACTTCCCGGCTGGGAATCGGATCTGCAACCCTCCTGTCACAAGCTCGCTTCCTTGCCACTAGGCCACGACTTGCTTCCAGGCTCGCTCCCTAGGAATCCCCCTCTAGGAATCTTTAACGAATATGACTTATGGTCCGGGTTAGGTCTGTTAAGCCAATTCCATCAGATTTATTTTTACAAGAAATTTCACGATTGAGCCGTTCCTAACTTCCTCTGGCTTACCAGATCTTGATGGTTGCATCTCATTTTCTCCCCCCCAATATTCATTCTGGTTTATGTATGTTTCAGGTGCAAAGATACTGTATAAGGAGCATGATCAGCAGGAAGGTGAGGACACCCTCTCCTCATGTCCTATGTATACAAATGTGACTGGAAATGTTGCTGTGCACAGTAGATCCAACTAGATCTCTCTATTTGTTGCCCTTTAAAGCGGACCAAAACCCACTGAACTTGTGAAATACACTTGGCCATAGCCCCTGCCAATACTCCCGTCTTAGGGTGTAGAACTAGTGAATGGAGGAGGCGGAGCCTTACAGCTAAAACAGGCGCCATTATCTGGAATTAGAGTAAAGCCGGAGCTTTAAAAATCTGGCGCTCTTCATGGGTGGAGCAATTCAGGGGATGCTAGTTAAAAATTTGAGTTTTGGTCCACTTTAAGACACACCCAGGATTTGGAGGAGGAAAAAAAAAGAGATAAGAAAAAAAAAGGCTCAGGCCGAACACACACCCGAGTCCGTGAGTATTGGGCACGGCTTCTTTTGAGGATGCTGAACGCAGGCCACCCCCACCTGCTACACGGATCCATGTATTTGTGTGGGCAAGCACGTCCGTCCCAAGAAGCAGTCGGTGCAGCCGTCAGCGTGCTCAGAGCCACTCGCTTTAGACATCAGCCGATCCGAGCGTGCTGATTGGACGAGCGGCCGCGCATGCGTCGTAGGACCGGGAAGAAGTGAGTTTCGGTGACCTGGGGGGTTTCACACAGCGGTGCATCCCCGATCAGGGTGCCCCAGGTGCAAGGACCGATCCTGGGTTTTGGTCCACTTCGGCGGGGCACCCCGATCGGGGGTGCCCTGCTGTGTGAAACCCCCCAGAAACCTCACCTCTGCTCGCTCCCACGTTACCGCTGCTGCCAATCCCCGCCGACGGACAAGCGGGAGGCAGCGACGGACAAACAGCCGGCGCGGGTGCGCGTCCTGCTAGAGGGACGCGTGGGAGGCAGCGGCGGGCGCCGCTGGATCGAGGATAAGGTAGGAATTTCGGGGATCTGGGGGGGGTCTCACACAGCGGGGCACCCCCGATCGGGGGTCAGGGGTCAAATCGGCCCGGGAATCTTACAGATTCCCTGGCCGATCTTGGGAGGGTGCTGGTCCACTTTAAATAGGCAGAGAGCCCCTACATGCAGGAAAGGACCGCAAAAAGTTTTACTTGGGCGATCGGGCGACAAAACAAGGCATCCGAAATCGACTTGGCACAAAACCCGAGGTAGTCAAACTCCCAGGGTTTGTTCCCGCTTTAAAGGACAAGTATCATTTGCCAGCTGCTCTGCCATAGGGCTGAATATATTCACATCACAGACACTTCTCTGCCTCTCATAGTTGATAAATCTGTAACATTCTCTTATTTTTACAATGTATCAGCTGAGAGGCAGAGAAGTGTCTGTAATGACCATATAATCAGCCTGACAGCAGAAGACCTGGTAAATGATGGTTGTCCTGTAACATCCTGTTTGGTGACAGCCGACAAATGGCCACATGTAAATCTGTGCAAGTTACCAAACACAATTGTTACATAACCTGGACCTTCAGCATGATTTCATGAAAAGCCCAAACCCTTAAACTATATTCCCCAGCATCTAAAATTAATATATTTTAAGTTTAGTCACTTACTTATTATTCTTTCCCCCACTGGCCTGCAACTATGTTCAGGACTTTAGGATACGGGCGCCGCCATCTTGTCTCAGAAGCATCACATACTGAGGAGAGGAAAGGTGGAGGAAGTACAGAGGGTGGGGTTATAGCAGAGCAGAGCTGGGGTCAGGGAAAGGTCAGCAATCCCAGAATGCAGAGCCACACAGTCAGAATATGCTTCCTGTTTGCAGGCTGTCTGATGCCGCCACCTTGGATGTTTAAAGGCTCATAACATGCAGTAGGTGCAGGTATGATGATTTTTTTAATGTGAGCAATCTGTATGTACAAGATAGACTCTTATTCAGGATAAAGGTCCGTATCAATATGAGCGATCTGTATGTACAGGGGGGGAAACATATAAGATAGGCTCTTATTCAGGGTGAAGGTCCGGATTAATGTGGGCAATCTGTATGTACAGGGGGGAAACATATAAGATAGGCTCTTATTCAGGGTGAAGGTCCGCTTTAAGTGGAACAAATGCTCTTCTTATTGCTGATCTGTTTGATTTTAGCTGTTCGGCTTCATGGAAAGATTCAGCAGTTCAGATGCTGCTGCGCCTGTCACAGAGAACCAAAAGCCAGGCGGCTTGCAGCAGTTTTTACAGAACCTAAATCAGAAGCCTCGGACTGAAGGTTAGTCTTATCTAAAGTTTTACCCCTAGCTGTACAACAGGTACTTGTGACCTGAATGCAATTTCTCCTTTAAATGCTCATTACCGTCTCTCCCCGTAAACATGTATGGGCTGCGATGTGATCACAGGTCACTGTTTGGCTGAGGTATGTACCATTCAGGTGCAAGTTGGGGGTGGTCTAGAAAAGGTGAGCCGATAAAAAGATATATATATGACGAGTGTTGGATTAAAGGGCCGTTGTGTGTTGCTTTATCGTGGCAGGACTCCCTGGAGAGGTTGAGAACGGGCCTCCTCGCACTGCGTCCCCACTCATGCAGATTGAAGGCTTCCTGTCTGCACTCACCAATGCTAACCAAGATGGGAGAGTCATCATGCAACTACAAGGTACCTACAGTCACCCGCGTGGGCACAAGTTAGGTTAAAACAGCCTGTATTAGAATTGCTCACACATGCAACGAACTTGTATCAAAATGTCCAGAACTATTAAAATACAGATAAAGTGTGGGGCAGCGATCTTTAAGCACTCAACTTTCCATTGATTTTGGGACCAGTAATGCCTGGGTTAATGTATTAAGATTTGTAGGACTACTGGAAGCAGACATTATAGAGCATGTGCTTTATCATTGAAGGGTGCGCGACTGGTGGACATCTAATCAATAATGGCAAATACTAATAGAAAGTTCTCTCTCACTGCTCACCTCCTGCCTACCTCTAGCCACCTCTGTTGACCTCTAGGAAAGGGCTTAAAGTGGACCAAGACCCACATTTTTAACTAGCATCCCCTGGATGGCTCCCCCCCATGAAGAGAACCTTTTGCCAATTTTTAGTGCTCCTGCTTCATTCTAATCCCAGATTATGGCGCCTGTTTTAGCTGTAAAGCTTCGCCTGCTGCATTCATTGCCATTGTTGTGTGTGGCAATTTTGGCATTGCCACACCAATACAATAACTGATCACCTGACATCTCACACTTAGGGACAGCAAAAATAAACAGTGTTTCAGGAAGATTTTAAAAACAAAAATCTCCATTTCTAGTATTACTCCCTATAAGGGAGTATCATCAGGGGCGATGGTTAAATGTACTTCACAAGTTCATTGTGTTTGGGCCTGCTTTAAAGTGGACCAACACCCTGGGGTGATCGGCCCGGGAATCTATAAGATTCCCGGGCCGATCACCCCCCTCCCCGCGGGACATCCAAGATCGGGATGTCCCGCGGTGAGGAACCGTCCGAAAACCCCCCAAAAACTCGCCTCCCGCGCGCCCCTCTAGCCGTGCGCGCGCCTGCGCCGGCCGTTTGTGAATGGCCGGCGCGGGCGCGCGCACTGTCAGAGGGACGTGCGGGAGGCGGCGGCGGACGCGCTGGCTTGTCCGTCGCTGTCATCGCTTGTCCGTGGCTGTCACCCGGCCACGTGGGAGCGTTTTGAGGTGAGTATTGGGGTGTTTCTGGGGGGTTTTACACAGCGGGGCACCCCTAATCGGGGTGCCCCCCTGAAGTGGACCAAAACCCAGGATAGTCAAAATCCTGGGTGTTGGTCCACTTTAAACCAGTTTAGTGTATCCCGACCTATCCCTACTTGTCTCACCTCTATCTGTCTCTACCCACCTCTGCTTCTTGCTCACCCCTGCCCACTTCACCTCTATCTGATACACCACTTCTCGTCTTGCCTCTGCCCAACTCCTCACCACTGCCTACCTCTACCTGCCTCTGTTCACATTAGCTATGCCCACCTTACCTCTGTCTACCTCTGCCCACCAGTGTTTACCTATTCCCACCTCACCTCGGCTAACCTCACACCTTTCTACTGCATCTCTATCTGACACACTACTTCCCGGGTTACCTAACTTTTGCCCAACTTTACCCACCACTGTTCACCTCTTCCCACCTCAACTTGGCCCAGCTTATCTCAACTTACCCCACCACTGCCCACCTCAGCTTACCTCACCTCTACCCACTTAGGTTCACCTCTGGAAAAATAATACCAGTTTAGTGTTTCCCACTATACCTCCTCGCCTAACCTCTACCTATTTCTACCCACCTTGCCACCATACCTCTGCTCACCTCACCTCTGCTAACCTCACACTTGTCCGCCTCATCTCTATCTGACACACCTCTCCCTGTCTCACCTCTACCCACCTCTGTTCACTTCTAGGAAAGGACTTAAACCAGTTTAGTGTATCCCACCTTATCCCTACTCGTCTCACCTCTATCTATCTGTACCCACCTCTGCTTCTTGTCTCACCTCACACCTGCCCACTTATCTGATACACCACTTCCCGTCTCACCTCCACCCACCTCACCACTGCCCACCTCTACCTGCCTCTGTTCACCTCTCCCCGCCTCAGCTCTGCCCACCTCCACCCACCAATGTTCACCTTTTCTCACCTCACCTCTGCTAACCTCACACCTTTCCACTTCATCTCGATCTGACACACTACCTCCTTGCTTACCTAACCTTTGCCCACCTCTAGCCACCACTGTTCACCTCTTCCCACCTCAACTCGGCCCAGCTCATCTCAACTTAGCTCACTCCTGCCCACCTCACATCCGCTTACCTTACCTCTACCCACCTCTGTTCACCTCTGGGTAAGGGCTAATACCAGTTTAGTGTGTCCCACCATCCCTACTCACCTCTACCTATTTCTACCCACCTTTACTGCCATACCTCTGCTCAACTCACCTCTGCTAATCTTACACCTGTCCACCTCATCTCTATCTGACACACCTCTCCCTGTCTCACCTCTGCCCTCGCTTCGGCATACCTCTTCTCTGCCCACCTCACATCAGCTTACCTCACCACTGCCTACCTCTATCCACCAATGTTCACCTATTCCCACCTCACCTCGGCTAACCTCACACCTTCTCACTTCATCTCTATCTGACACATTACTTCCCGGCTTACCTAACCTTTTCCCACCTCTACCCACCACTGTTCACCTCTTCCCACCTCAACTCGGCCCGGCTCATCTCAACTTAGCTCACCCCTGCCCACCTCACATCCGCTTACCTCACCTCTACCCACTTCTTTTCACCTCTGGATAAGGGCTAATACCATCCCTACTCGCCTCACCTCTATCTGACACACCTCTTTCTGTCTCACCTCTGCCCTCACTTCAGCATACCTCTTCTCTGCCCACCTCACATCAGCTTACCCCACCAATCATTTATGATTAAGGGCTGCGCTCAGCCCGAAACATGTTACAGGTCCGTGTAGTGGGGTTGTTAGATGCTGGACTTTAACCACTATTATCAGTTTATACTATTTGTGGATTTGCTGCTCTTTTAAAGAATTCTTGGATTCAAAGTTAAGTTTTACTTCACCCTCAAGCTAAACATTTCACTGTTGGATTTGGCTCTGCATTCTGGGATTGCTGTCCTTTTCCTGACCCCAGCTCTGCACTGTCTGTGCAAAGCACAGCTTTAACCCCGTCCCCTGCACTTTATCCCGCTTTCCTTTCCTCAGTATCCTACAGTGCGCCCGTATCCTAAAGTCCTGAACAGAGTTGCAGCCCAGCGGGGTAAAGAATAAAAAGTAAGCAACTAAAAACTTAAAATATATTAATTTTAGATGCTGGGGAATAGTTTCTTAAGGGTTTGGGTTTTTCATTAAATTATGCTGAAGTTCCGGTTTATAGTGCAACTCTACCTTCATAACAGAGATGATATTTCCAGTAATAGAACTTATTTTCTAAGTTGACACGACATTTTATTGGGTAATGCGAACTCCCACTCTGATTGTGGCCCCTCAGTGTTGTGTTTGCCCCTCCTGCAGGGAATGTCGCACAGAGCAGCCTGAAGTTCCTCATGCTGAACCCTGCTGTGCATTTTGCCGAAGTTCTTAAGGAGTGTCGCTCTGTCATCATCGCAGGCGGGACCATGCAGCCGGTGAGTTTTTTGTCAGCCTGTATTACTTGCAATACACTACTACTGTACACCTAGATTGAAGTGGGAGGTTTTGTATGTTAGTGTGTACCACTGGGCACTGCAAAGAGCACACCCAATACTATGTAGTATGGCCCTACACCATCAATAAAAGCCTCTCTCAATTTTCTGGTATCCAGCACGGGTTGCTTCATCTGTAATTCTTCACATTTGGGTAATCCGCCACCAGGTGGCGCAGTCGACTGCAGGAAGACTTGTGGCCCCTCCCGGCCCATAAAAGGGCAGGAATTACCCAGAAGACCCAGAGTTTTTCTGCAGTCCTGACTGCGAAGACAGAAGATTGCTCTCTCTGTTTGATCGCAGGTGAGCGGGGCATCCCAAGCCCGTCGGCCCTGCAGGCCTATTTCCACCTGTTCTGGACCCTTTTCTGCTTCCCAGCCTTGGCTTTCGGTTCAGGTGACAGTAGGGGAACACGTAAGGGTCGGGTGTTCACAAAGCTAGGCTCTGGGCCGCAGACCCTGACCCAATGGGTAGCCGGCCATAGGCTATGGTGAGCCTATATGGGGGGGGGGGGGGAAGAGACCACCCGGATCATCCCACAAGCTTTATATTCCAAGTATACAGCACATCCTGTTCCAGAATAATCCTTACTCTTGGGTAATACATCCACAAGATGGCGCTTGACTGCAGAAAACAGCTTTTGGCTCCTCCCGGCCCTATATAAGTCAGGGACCTACCACAAATTCCCCAGTTCTTATCTGCAGTCTGGGCTGCGAAGATAGAAGATGGCGCTCTATGTTGCGCAGGTGAGCGGGGCTTATCAGCCTGCGGCCCTGCAGGACTATTCCCACCCATTCCTATCCATACCACTGCCTCCCAGCTTCGGCTGATAAGGTTCGGGTGAAGGTAGCTCAGTAAGCACCAGGGTAGGTGCTGAAGAGCGCTGCTCCTACCGCAGTCCCTGCTCTGTGGTTTCTCCCGGTCCTCTCCCCTCACTATCTCCCACTTCCCTAGCGGGTCCTTGGGGCTTCCCGGTAGTTCTTTAGAGTTAACCCTTACTGCCCTGTTGTGCCACGATAATCACCATATGGAGGCTTCTGGGGATAATGTGCTTGGGGTTCCTTCCTATTCCCACCCATTCCTATCCATACCACTGCCTCCCAGCTTCGGCTGATAAGGTTCGGGTGAAGGTAGCTCAGTAAGCACCAGGGTAGGTGCTGAAGAGCGCTGCTCCTACCGCAGTCCCTGCTCTAACAGGGTAGGCGGTTCAGGCTTATGGTGAGCCTTTTGGGATGCCCCTCCCTGCTCTATGGGTTCTTACCAGGCTCCCTGTGCCTTAACCTTTCCCCCACTGGTGTCCCCGTCCGCCCTACCCTCCTCCCTCATTCTCCCGGGCCACTGTGTTTCCCGACTATCCTTATTCCTGTATGTGTGTGTATTTTCTCTGGTGCCCCGCCGCCGCACGCTTGTACCGTGCTCCGCGGAGACATTGATTCTGAGGTGGCGCGTTCACGCTCTTCGGGGGGATGACGTTTTTCGCATCACGCCCCGCCCCTCAAGGTCTCTGCAGGTGCCATTTTAACTCTCCTGTGCTGCCTGCCTTGCTGGTTCCCTGCGGTCCGTGAGTAACCCCTGCGGGGTGGTCTCCTGGTTATTTGCCTTGAGAGTATATGCTTATGGGGATGTGTTTTATGTCTTTCAGGCGGGTTAAAACTTCAGCACTGTGGTTTCTCCCGGTCCTCTCCCCTCACTATCTCCCACTTCCCTAGCGGGTCCTTGGGGCTTCCCGGTAGTTCTTTAGAGTTAACCCTTACTGCCCTGTTGTGCCACGATAATCACCATATGGAGGCTTCTGGGGATAATGTGCTTGGGGTTCCTTCGGGACAAGCCCAGCTATGTGTTGCGTGCGGGGTATCCCCTATAAGTGATGATGTCAGGGTGTGTGTACCCTGCGCCCAGCAGGTACTTGCACTACAGTCTGGGTTGTCTGTTACTGGGCCGGGTGCTGCGCCCCCTCTGGCTTCGCCTACCCCCCAAGCTTACATCTTACCCCCAGCGAGGGGCATACTAGCGGGGAGTCTCAACCTGATTTGGCTGCACGGGTTTCCAGCATTGAGAAACATATTGCTGGGTCTGCCCCGCGTAAGGCTTCTGCTAAGAAGCGGCATTTGTCACCCGCTGTTTCCCTCTTCCCTGTTGAGGCTGAGGAATTTTTTTACCTTACTGGTTATTCCCCCCTTGAGGAGGGGGTATTATTCTCTGATTCAGAATCATCTGAGGAACAGCCTAAGGTTTATGGTGGTACCGGGTCTCCCTTTGGAGAAGACCCATGGTCCTCAGATGACACTGACAGGCTTTTGTCTCACGTTTTTGAAGTGTTTTGTATTTCCCCTCCTGCAGTGGCTCCGCAGCAGCAGGGTGAGCTTTTTCATACGGTTAAACCACGCTTGGAGTTCCCGGAGCAGACTCACTTTAATAATCTGGTTCTCAAAGAATGGGAACGGCTTAGCAAGCTACCTGGGGTGCCCAAGAGTTGGGACAAGAGGTATCCCTTTCCCGCAGATGTGATTAAGCGTTGGTCATGCCCTCCCGAGGTGGACGCGCCCGTTCTGGGGCTGTCAAATACATCTGTCATGCATTCTCCTGACACCACTACCCTGCGGGATGGTGAGGACCGGAGCATGGACCAGCTGGCTTGTCATGCCTTAGTCTGTGTGGGGACCGCGCTGCGCCCGGTTTGTGCCTCTGCTATTACAGCTATTGCTATTAAAGTGCTGCTTAAGATGGGGCCTCTGATGATGTGGGAGGAGAAGAGTATAGATCTCTCCTGCTTTGCTATGAATTTGTTGCATATGTTTTATCTGCCATGGATGATGCCATTAGAATGTGTGGGAGGACTTTTGCCCTTTTGGTGGCCTTACGCCGCTCTGTCTGCCTACGTAAGTGGGTAGCTGATAATGCTGCTAAGAATGCTCTCACTGGATTTCCATTCAAGGGGCTGCGCCTCTTTGGTGAACGCTTGGACTTGTTTGCCAGGGGCGGTAGGTTACCCCAACGTAGGAGGCTGTCCCGGTCCTTAGGGGGATGGGGGCTTTTCTCCCCTCCTTCAGTGGTTCCAGAACTGGTCGGGGAGTCTCCTTTGCTGGGGCTCGCGGAGACCATTGGGGTATGGGCAGAGGACGTGGCCGCTCCGATTTCTCCTGGGGTCCCAAGCCAAGGCATGAAGGGGCGCCCTCACCCATCCGGGTGGGGGGACGCCTTTGACTCTTTGCTCACGTCTCAGACCGGTGGATTTAGGAGGTAGTGTCCTCCGGTTACAAGATAGAGTTTGCAGCCTGGCCACCCCCAAGATTCATCAAATCCCGGATGGCTCAAACCCCCCTGTCAGCTCAGGGTCTGTGCCTTGCTGTCCAAAACCTTCTGGAGTTGGGGGTCATCTGCCCGGTGCCCTTCAGGGAAAGGGGCAGAGGCTTCTATTCCAATCTTTTCACTGTCCCCAAAAAGGACGGGTCCCTCAGACCCATTCTGGATTTAAAGCACCTCAACAAATTTGTCAGATTCAGACATTTTCGCGTAGAGACCCTGCGCTCAGCAGTCAATTCACTGTGCCCGGGTAACTTCATGACCTCTGTAGACATCAAGGACGCTTACCTTCATGTACCAATCTTTCCAGGTCATCAGAGATTCCTCAGGTTTTCTCTGGAGGATCAGCACTACCAATTTGTGGCCTTGCCTTTCGGTCTCACCTCGGCTCCCAGGGTGTTCACCAAGGTGCTGGTGGGCGTAATGGCTCTGCTGAGATCTCAGGGCATTCGCATCCTTCCTTACTTGGACGACATTCTCATCACGTCTCAGTCCTTCCAGCAGGCCGAGCTGGATACCCGGCTGGTGGTGTCCACTCTGGAGTCCTTCGGCTGGGTGATCAACCACCCCAAGTCTTCCCTGTCCCTGTCACTGGTGAGCTCCTTTCTGGACATGACTCTGGATACATCTCAGGTCAAGATTTTTCTTCCTCAGCTGAAGGTGGAGAGTCTTCAAGCTCAAGCCAGGCTTCTTCTGTCTTGCCCTCATCCCTCCATCTGGCAGGGGATGCAGCTGGTGGGCCTGATGGTGTCCTGTTTCGAGGCGGTTCCATACACTCAGTTTCACATGAGACCTCTTCAACTTCTCCTCTTGTCAATATGAGATCGGGATCCTGTGTCCCTGGATCAGGTGTTTGTTCTGTCCCCTCTGGCCAGGCGGTCTCTCTTGTGGTGGCTGGACTCAAGGAACCTGTTGATGGGCAGATCCTTTCTGGCCCCTGGCTGGGAGACAGTCACCACGGATGCCAGTCTGACAGGTTGGGGGGGCTTCTGGAAATTCCTGAAATTCCAGGGTCAGTGGGGCCCTCAAGAGGCCCATACCCCTATCAGCATTCTGGAACTGAGGGCTATAAGGCTGGTCCTCGCCCAGTTGACTTCACACCTTCGGGGTCGGGCGGTTCAGATCCGCTCGGACAACCAGACGGCGGTTTCCTACATCAATCATCAGGAAGGGACCCGGAGCAAGAGGGCCCTCAAGGAAGTGTCCCTGATACTGTCTTGGCCAGAGGAGAATGTTCCCTGCATGTCAGCTGTGTACATCCCGGGGATGGAAAATCTGGAGGCAGACTCCCTCAGCAGGGGGACTTCTCGTCTGGGAGAATGGTCCCTCAGCAGCAGGGTGTTTCGCTCCCTGTGCCACTGCTGGGGCAGCCGGATGTGGATCTGTTTGCGTCCTGCCACAATCACAAGCTTCCAGTCTTTGTCTCTCTGTCCCAGGACCATCTGGCCTTGGCCATGAATGCACTAGCAATGTCTTGGCAGAGCTTTGTTATGCAACAGAATTTTTAAATGTAATGTATATATTTTATTGAAAACATGACATGGTATAAGCTTTTAATTGCTGACTTGGATGTCACTGTGCTGACACAGACATTTGGGAAATAAAGCTGTCTGTCCTAAAACATGTCATTGTTTATCCCTTATGTGAACGTGTGTTGGAGAAATGAATGTTTATACATCTTTTTCCCTCCACTGTCTATATCCTGAGTATTGTTTGTTGACTTCACACAATCCATTGTTATAAGGCTGACATCTTAATTTAAGACTTACGAAGCTGGGGGAGTATTTGGTCTTCGGAAGTCTGAGTTTGCAAGCTAAATTGACCCTAAGGTCAAGTAAGGGAAATGGCCATTCCCTGCTTGATTTTGGGTAATTTATGTCTAGTCAGCAAATAACTGCTGACTTGCCTCCATAAAAAGGGGTCCGGAGTGCGGTGTAAGACAGGAATTATTAACCTGTGCTTTGAGACGTCTTAGCACAGTGTGGTTGCCACGAATAATATCCTGTCTTTTCGCCGTTACTCTGAAGATTCCTCCGGCTCAAGATAGATGACGACAGAGGCCCCCTCTGTTTCGTGGTGAAGTGGTGCTGATTTCCCATTCAAGTTCCCATTGGAAAGGTGATGTTACTGAATGGTGATGCTGTATTAGTGTGTGGATATTAGGGTGCACTACCTGTGTCAGGGACATAGTGTTGTTTTCCCACAAACCCCTTGTCTGTCGCCTCCCCTGCTCCTGGCTGATGAATCTCAGACAATGGTTGTTTCTGTGGTGATGTAATATGTATCCCACTAACTCTTAAGCTATTTATGACTGTGTGGTGACGTTTTCCTGTATTTATATGTATTTTTACCTTTGTTAAGCTTTCTTTCTGTACATAAGTATATTGTATATACTTTTTATATCTTATTTAGAATAAAGTAATATTCTTTATTGGTTATGCTCTGATCTCTTTAAAACAATATAAAGAACCTGCATTTATATTAGTAGCCCTGCCCTGGGCATTAATTAGTAAAGTATTAGATATTTGGGTGTGTGTTTGGCCACCAGCAAAACAAGCTTTTAGCTTCTTTACGTGTTCCCTCCGTTTCCTCTGCTGGGCAGGGTGCTGCGCAGGGTGCTGCGCAAGATATCCCAGGAAGGGGTGCCAACCATTCTGGTGGCCCCATGTTGGCCAAGAAGAGTGTGGTTCGCAGACATCGTGCAGTTGGCAGTAGATCAGTACGCCCTGCCCAAGGTTCCAGATCTGCTCACTCAGGGGCAGCTACACCATCCCAATTTACAAACGCTGGCTTTGACGGCCTGGCTGCTGAAACCTCCATCTTGATGGAGAAGGGGTTGCCTGCTTCTGTTGTCAATACCATGATTCAGGCTAGGAAGAAGTCCTCGTCCTCTATCTACTATAGGGTATGGCATGCTTACATTGACTGGTGTGAGTCTAAGTCGCTTCCCTGTCGGGTGTTTTCTATCCCCAGGATTCTGGAATTCCTGTAACATGGTTTGGATTTGGGTCTTCAACTTAGAACCCTCAAAGGTCATGTTTCAGCTTTGGCCATTTTCTTCCAAAGATCCTTTGCCAACCATCGTCTGGTTAAGACCTTTTTTTAGGGGGTGACTCATGTGTGTCCCCCATGTAAGCCTATGTTGCCAGTCTGGGATTTGAACTTGGTTTTATCTGCCTTGCAGGGGTCTCCCTTTGAGCTATTGAGTGAGGCCCCTTTGTCCATTTTGACACTTAAGGTAGCCTTTTTGGTGGCTATCACTTCTGTTAGGCGTGTTTCTGAATTGGCGGCGCTTTCCATCAAGCCTCCTTACTTTGAGAGACACCAAGACAAGGTGGTGTTTCGTTTCAAGCCAGATTTTTTGCCTAAGGTTGTGTCTGCTTTTCATCTCAATCAGGACATTGTTTTGCCTATCTTGTGCCCTAATGCTAGTAACCCCAAGGAGAGGGTCTTACATTATTTGGATGTGGTCAGGACTCTGAAGTTCTATTTGGTAGCTACTGAATCCTTCAGGAAGACTGATGCTCTTTTTGTTCTCCCTTCTGGACCTAAGAAGGGTTTGGCTCCTGCTAAGTCCACTATCAGCAAATGGATCTGTCAGGCTGTGGTTCAAGCCTATTCTGCTAAGGGGAAGGTACCTCCCTTCCAACTTACTGCTCATTCTACTCGTGCTATTGGTGCCTCTTGGGCTTTTCAGCACCAAGCTTCTGTCGAACAAGTTTGCAAGGCCGCTACTCGGTTTTCTGTTCATTTTACAAGGTTGATGTTAGGGCCTCAGCAGATGCTGCTTTTGGTCGCAAAGTTCTGCAGGCGGCAGTGGTCTAATCTGCCCGCTGTTACTTTTGGGGATCCCACCCTACCTTACGGACACTGCTTTTGGATGTCCCAGGAGTAAGGATTATTTTGGAACAGGACGTGCTGTATACTTGGAATAATACAATTCTGTGATTACTCACCTGTAGAATTGGTATTATGAGTATACAGCACGTTCTGTTCCATCCCACCCTTGTTATCATTATTCTTAGTTACCTCTGTAAGGTGATTGTTCAATTGTTCATTTTGGATTTTTTTGTTTCTCCTGGCTTCTTGTGTAACTGCTTGTCAATGCTGGGGAATTTGTGGGAGGTCCCACAAGGCGGGAGGAGCCACAAGCTGTTTTCTGCAGTCCAGCGCCATCTTGTCATCTTGTGGATGTATTACCCAGGAGTAAGGATTATTCTGGAACAGGATGTGCTGTATACTTATAATACCAATTCTACAAGTGAGTAATCACAGAATTGTATTTTTTCCTGGTGCGTGTGTGCACTTGTGTGTGTTCCACTTTTTGTTGCTTCCCCCCAGCCCCTCCCCTTTTTTGCCTTCCCCTTCTTTGTCTCCTCTCTCTCCTCCTCCCCCTCGGCCGGTTGCCCGGGGGGGGGCAACCGGCCTTCGGTTCTCCGACGCTGCGGCCTTGCGCCGCTTGGGCGGGGGTAGCTGGGAGGGGGACTTCTTCCCCCTCCTTTGACTCTTATCCGTGCGCCATTGTTGGGGGGCGGGGCCACGTGATGACGTGATTTGCGTCATCAAGCGCAGCCCGCCCCCCGAGGTTTAGGCAGCTGGGCGCCATTTTGGGCTGCTCAGGTCTCCTGATCGCCCCCGCCTGCTGCCTCGGTCCCTGAGTCCGGTCCCCTTTTTTATGATGTTACTGTTGCGCATTTGCTGTGGGATGCTCATTGGTCTTTTTACTTGTGTTTTCTAGACGGGCCAAATTCTTCCTATTCTGCTTGTGGTTTCTCCCGGTCCGACCTCCCCCCACACTCGCCCACCCCCCTTTTTTGTATAAGGGACCCTGTTGGGGGATTCCGGGTTGGGCCTTTGCCCTGCTACCTGGTATTGGCTTATTGCTATAATCACCATATGGAGGCTTCTGGGGATAGCGAGCTTGGGGGCCCTTCGGGGTGGGCCCAGTTGTGCCTCATGTGCGGGGCATCCCCTGTGAGCGGTCGCAGCGCGGTCTGTGTTCCCTGCGCCTAGAGTGTCATCCTGCCTGCAGCATCACCTACTCCCCCACGCCTGCATTTAGCCCCTAGCTAGGGGGAAGCCAGCAGGGGGTCTCATTCGGACCTGGCGCTGCGCGTGTCCAGCTTTGAGCAGCAGTTGGCCGTCAGGCCGCCGGCAAGGCCTCTAGTAAGAAGAGGCATTTGGAAACAGCCTTTTCCCTCCTTGCTGATGATGATGATGCTTATGATGCCTATGGTGGCCGTGACTCTATGGAGGAGGGGGAATTATTCCATGATTCTGACTCCTCCGGGGATCGTCATGGCGATTTTGATAGTGAACCTGGGTCCTCCTCAGATGAGGACGCCTGGCTTCAAGACGATACCGATAGGCTGTTGTCGGCGGTGTTTGATACTATGCACATTGTCCCTCCTATGGTGGCAAAATGGAGCAGGGACATTTTTCCAGGATGGCCCTTAAAAAATGGGAACGGCCCAACAGATTGCCTTCGGTGCCTAAGGGACTGGATAGACGGTATCCCTTTTCTGCTGATTTGGTCGTCTTTGGTCTTGTCCCCCCGGAGGTGGATGCTCCCGTCCTGGGGCTGTCCAATACTTCTGTCATGCTGTCTCCTGACACCACTACCTTACGCGGAAATGCTGATCGGCGCATGTATCAACTAGCTTGCCATGCCTTCACCTTTGTGGGGGCTGGCCTGCGCCCGATCTGTGCCGCGGCTTTTGTTGCCATTGCTATCAAGAAGAAGATTAGGCGCCTTGCTGAAGCCGCCAGATCTCGCAAGCGAGCGGATGAGTACAAGGAGCTTTTGCTTTGTTCTGACTATTGCTTTCCTGTTACCTGCCATGGATGATGCTGTCCGGCTGGGTGGTAGGGCCTTGCCCTGTTGGTTGCCATGCGTCTGTCTGTCTGGCTGCGACAGTGGGCGGCTGACGCTGCTGCTAAGAAGTCCCTCTCTGGGCTTCCCTTCACGGGGCTCCGTCTATTTGGGGAGCGTCTTGATGCATGGGCCAAGGACGGTCGGCTCCCTCAGCATAGAAAACCTTCTCAGCTCCTTCGGGGGTCCTCTACATTTTGCTCCTACCTTCTTCCCAGGTAGCCGCAGAGACTCTTGGGGACGAGGTAGATGCCCGGTCCCTCCTGGGGGTCCAAGCCCAAACCTCCTACCATGCCTGAGGGGACGCCCTCACCCATCCGGCGCGGCTTCGGCTCTTTTCTCACATCTGGAGACAACACGTCTCGGACCAGTGGATTCAGGAGGTGGTGTCCTCCGGCTACAAGATAAAGATGGCAGCTTGGCCACCCCCAAGATTCCTTTGGTCCTGTATCTCTCAAAATCCCGTGACAGCTCAGGGCCTGAGATTAGCTGTCCATCGACTTCTATCGTCGGAGTGGTTTGTCCGGTGCCTCTTCAGGAACAGGGTCGGGGGTTCTACTCCAATCTGTTCACGGTGCACAAGAAGGACTGGTCCCTGAGACCTATCCTGGACCTAAAGGGTCTCAGCAGATTTGTCAGGTTCAAACATTTCCTCTTGGAGACCTTACGGTCGGCTGTGTGCTGCCTTGGCCAGGCGACTTTATGACCACGGTGGACATCAAGGATGCCTATCTGCACGTTCCCATCTTCCCAGGTCATCAGAAGTTTCTGAGGTTCGCTCTGGGGGATCAACACTACCAGTTTGTGGCCTTGCCGTTCGGTATCACTTCGGTCTCTTGGGTGTTCACCAAGGTACTGGCGGGTGTCATGGCCCTCCTGAGGAGACAGGGCATTTGCATTCTTCCTTACCTGGACAACCTGTTGATTGCTGCTCAATCTTTTCACCAGACCGAGAGGGATACTCAGGTGGTAGTGTCCACTCTCGAGTCCTTCGGTTGGGTGATCAATCATCCCAAGTCTTCGCTCACTCCTTCTGTGGTGAGGTCCTTCCTGGGCATGACGCAGGATACTTCTCAGGTCAAGGTGTTTCTTCCTCAGCAGAAGGTGGAGGGCCTTCAGATGCAGGTGCGAGCCCTGCTGTCGTGCCCTCATCCCTCCATCCGTCTGGGGATGCAGTTGGTGGGCCTCATGGTGTCTTGCCTCGAGGCTGTACCCTTCGCCCGGTTTCACATGAGACCTCATCAGTTGAATCTCTTGATGGATCGGACCCAGGAGTCCCTGGAGCAGGGATTTGCTCTGTCCCCTCTGGCCAGACAGTCCCTCTCGTGGTGGTTGGACTCGAGGAATTTTCTAGTGGGCAGGTCCTTTCTGCCTCTGTGCTGGGAGATTGTCACCACGGACGCCAGTCTGACCAGTTGGGGAGGGTTTTGGCAATCGCTGAAGTTCCAGGGCCAGTGGGGCCCTCAGGAGGCCCACGTGCCTATCAATCTCTTGGAGCTGAGAGCGATCAGGTTGATTCTCTTCTAGTTGACTCCCCACCTACGAGGTTGTGCAGTCCAGGTCCGCTTGGACAATCAGACGGCTGTCGCTTACCTCAATCATCAGGGCGTAACTTGGAGCAAACGAGCCCTCAAGGAAGTGTCCCTGATCTTGTCTTGGGCAGAGGAGAATGTTCCCTGCATCTCGATGGTTTACATTCCAGGGGTGGAGAACCAGGAGTCAAGACTCCCTGAGCAGGGGGACGTATCGTCTGGGGGAATGGTCTGTCAGCAACAAGATCTTTCTCGCCCTGTGTCGCCGCTGGGGTCAGCCGAAAGTGGACCTGTTTGCGTCCCGTCACAATCACAAGCTTCCCAAATTCGTCTCCCTGTCAAGAGATCCTCTAGCATTCACCAAGGACGCGCTAGCAATTCCTTGGACGGAGTTTCGACTCCTCTATGCCTTTCCTCCCTTTCCTCTGTTGGGTCGTGTGCTGCACAAGATAGCCCGGAAGGGGGTGCCGACCATTCTGGTGTCTCCCTGCTGGCCGAGGAGAGTATGGTTCACAGACGTCGTCCAGATGACAGTGGATCACTTTGTTATGCCCGAAGATCCAGGGCTCCTCACGCAGGGACAGGTGCGCCATCCCAATTTACAAACGCTGGCTTTGACAGCTTGGCTGCTGAAACCTCCATTCTGATGTATAAGGGGCTGCCGGCTTCGGTCGTCAATACTATGATTCAGGCTCAGAAGAAATCCTCTTCTATGATTTACTACAGGGTTTGGCATGCTTATATTGCCTGGTGTGAGTCCAAGTCCTTTCCGTGTCGATCTTTCTCCGTTTCCAGGGTTTTGGAGTTTCTTCAACATGGTCTGGAATCGGGTCTACAACTGAGTACCCTCAAAGGACAGGTTTCGGCCTTGGCAATTTTTTTCCAAAGATCCTTCGCCAATCATAGGCTGGTTAAGACCTTTTTCCAAGGAGTTACTCATGTACGTCCACCGCGTAAGCCCCTGCTACCGGTGTGGGATTTGAATTTGGTGCTTTCCGCTCCCCAGGGTCCACCATTTGAACCCTTGTGCGATGCCTCTATCCATTCTGACTCTTAAACTGGCCTTCTTGGTTGCTATCTCTTCGGTGCGTCGCGTCTCGGAGCTGGCGGCGCTTTCTATGAAGTCTCCTTATTTGAGCGGCATCAAGATAAGGTGGTGTTCCGTCTTAAGCCGGAATTCTTGCCCAAGGTTGTCTCTACCTTTCATCTCAATGAGGACATTGTCTTGCCTTCCTTGTTTCCTGCCCCTTCTAATTCTAAGGAACGGAATCTTCATTCTCTGGATGTGGTCAGGGTGCTTAAGTACTATTTGGTTGCCACTGAGTCTTTTCGGAAGTCTGATTCTCTGTTTGTCCTTCCTGCCGGGCCTAGGAAGGGCTTGCCTCCAGCCAAGTCTACTATCAGCAAGTGGATCATACAGGCGGTGGTGCAAGCATACTCTGCCAGGGGGAAGGAACCCCCTTTCCATGTTACTGCTCACTCCACTAGGGCTATTGGTGCCTCTTGGGCGTTTCAGCACCAGGCTTCAGTTGAATAGGTTTGTAAGGTCGCTACTTGGTCTTCAGTTCATACTTTTTCCAAGTTCTACAAAGTTGATGTTAGGGCCTCAGCTGATGCTGTTTTTGGATGCAAGGTGCTTCAGGTGGTAGTGGCTTGAACTGCCTGCCATTGCTCACTGGGGATCCCACCCTTCTTCATGGACACTGCTGTTGGATGTCCCAAATGTGAAGAATTTCAGATGAAGCGACCCATGTTGGATACCAAAAAAATACAATTCTGTGATTACTTACCTGTAGAATTGATTTTATGGTAATCCAGCACGGATTGCTTCATCCCACCCTTGTTATCGTTATCCTCTTTTGCCTTGTTATGGTGATTTTGTTGAGAGAGTTCTTTTTTAATTGGCTATGTTTCCTAACATGGTCTTTGCCTCCCGTCTTCTTGCATTACTGCTTTTCAAACACTGGGTCTTCTGGGTAATTCCTGCCCTTTTATGGGCCGGGAGGGGCCACAAGTCTTCCTGCAGTCGACTGCACCACCTGGTGGCGGATTACCCAAATGTGAAGAATTGCAGATGAAGCAACCCGTGCTGGATTACCATAAATTCAATTCTACAGGTGAGTAATCACAGAATTTTATTTTTTTGAACCCCCACTCAGTCCTACCACCCCAACCCAAGGGGGCGTGGTACAGAAAATAGGAGAATGGACTACTGCTTTAAAGTGGACCTAAACACATGATTTTGACTATCTTGGGTTTTGGTCTTTTCCCCCGGAGCACCCCAATCGGGGATGCCCCGCTGTGGGAAACTCCCCAGATCGCCGATGCCAGCTCACCTCTTCCCTGGCCTACGCGCATGTGCGGCCGTTCGTCCAGTCAGCGAGCTCTGAGCCGCTGACGTCGCATAGTCTAAGCCTTCTATTAAGGTCAGCGGCTCTGAACTCCGGGCCAAGGTTGCCCCATTCACTCACCTTGCTTCCCGGACCAATGGCGCGCATGCACCGTTGGACCGGGAAACAAGGTAAGTGTACGGGGCGACCTGGGGGGTTTCACACAGCCGGGGCATCACGATTTTGGATGCCCCGCGGGGAGGGAATCGATCAGCCCAGGAATCTTATAGATTCCCTGCCTGATCAGCGTGGGTTTTGGTCCACTTTAAAGTGATTCTATTCACAAATAGGGCATTTATGTCATCACCTTCTATCCGCAGCCTAGTGCCGCAAAACAGCCCATGTTTCTTTTATTTCCCCCTTTTTTGTTTACTAAAGCCTTTGCCCAATATTAATAACATGAACCAGATGCAGTCGGCCATATTGCTCCCTGGCCAAGCAGCTCCGCCCCCTGATGCATTACAGTAAACATAGCTCAGCTTCGGGGTTCAGCCTTATGAGTTGCAATAACAGCATTAAATCTAAAAGCACTACAACCTAACTGCCGATACGACAGCTTAGCTTGTAATTGAATAAATTAGCATATTGCTGCCATTCGGACATCATACTGCATGCTGCTGGTAATTTTATGAATATTGGCCAATGGCTGTAGTAAAAAATGAAACACAGCCTGTGTCCATCCCCACCATTTTTTGGTAAAACTCATCCTTTTGGCGTTCCCCCAGGGCTTGCATGCCTGGGCAGCCAATCCGCGCGCTCGGCTCTATTCAGCTTCACTTTGCTGCACTGACCGCAGAGCTGCGAATAAATTGAATGGAATTCAGCCCGCATCATCGCTTGCCTCCAGCTAGGGGCGTGCCCGCAGCGGCCATTCACAAATGAAAAAAACGATCCCAAAACGAATCGAATAAAATTGCGCTTGCAAACTTTTACAATAAAAATTCTAAAATCATGCGCAGGGGCCAACAAACCAGTGTCATAAATTGGTTAGCGTCCTATTAATCAATATTCAAGCCTCCGTATCCACTGCGACTGACCCCGCGCTAATAAACAATTTTATATATAGTATTGCACATTTACTTAAGTCCTCTCTAAAGCGGACTTTAATTCTTTTAAGTAAATGTGCAATACTATATATAAAACTGTTTATTAGCGCGGGGTCAGTGCAGTTGATACTGAGTCTTGAATATTGGCCATTCAAAAATGCCTGGTGCGGGTACACCCAGCTAAAGGTGTAGTGGAGCTGTTGCCCACACATGCACCATGAGGTCGGCAGCTAGGTGAGTTAATCCGGCAATGGCCAGGGTTTCGCACAGCAAGCATGCCAAATTGCGATGCCCTAGCGATAGGAAATCAGAACCAAAAGTAGGTTTTGGTCCACTTTTAACAATACATATACACGCACGACTACACACACAAAGGCTAGGATGCCCCATACAGCCAGGCCGAACTCCTACTGATTAGGCTTTGCCTGACTGCCTGAAGGCCGCATCTTTTATACACCTAAGATGGTTATGTAATGGTTCAGTTGGCAATAGGTAGTGTTTCATGCAAAGCTTGGTGTGACTACACCAACACCCTCAAAGACGCTGTTAAAAATACAACAAGATCTTGAGAATTCACATGAAGAAAACAACACGATGTACGATGTTAGCACTATGATTCACACAATAAGAAACCGGGTAAATCTAGAAAACATTCTCTCATCGTTTTACAAGCACTGAGAGAAAGAGAGCAACAAGACTGTCAGTAACCCTTTCCTGGGCATTAGAAAAGTTATACCTATATGTAGTCTGGCCAATGGCAGAGGCTGTGAGGAGCGAGGGGGGGTTCTTGGACCTAGGGTAGGGTGACTCAGGTTGGTGTGGGGTGAGCTGCACTTACTCATTCAGCTGTCGCTGGTCTCCAATCATGACACATCTTGTAGAAAACAACATGTTCTTTATTTATTTCCATCCATCACAACAGCATAATCCAGTACAGGTGATATTCTTCAGCAGTTACATTAAACAGTCTTTACAGCTTCCAGTAACCAACTCCTGGTTACCAGTCATTCTCTCTTCACTAGAACAGTACAGAACCTAGAACGCTCTAGAAGGGTTGGGTCCTCCCCTATATAACCTTCTAAATGTTACTACTCCCATTTATGTAGCTAACCTCTACCAATGGCAGGGCAGGTGATGTTGCCAATGGCACCTGGCTGAGTCTTTATTTACCTTGCTAAAGGGACACGACTAATTAATTTTAATTGCTCTTATTCCTTAGGCAACACTGCCATCATGTGGATTCATGATGCAATGACTTCTGCTTTCTATCTATTACTTATTTAGTCACTAACACTATCAGGGTCTACACTACTGACAGGGCTCTAATCCTTGTTAACTGTACTGTTTCCCACTGTACCTACCCGTCACATATAGTCAAATATAGAGGAAACCGATCTGACCTCTTTTCTATCACAGCCGCATTTGATCTAGCAGTACACTTTCTGTTTGGTTGGCTTATGCTGCCCTACACAGGACACTGTGTCTCTTTGGTCTTTTAACACGACTAATTAATTTTAATTGCTCTTATTCCTTAGGCAACACTGCCATAATGTGAATTCATGATGCAATGACACCTAAGTCCTGCTTTCTATCTTTTCCCTGTGTTCGGTCCGGGCTGTCCCAGTTATCCATATACGTGTGGGTAGTCCACCACAAGGTGGCGCCAGTCACTGCAAGATACAAAGCTGTAACTCCTCCCGGCTTCCCACAAAAAGGAACAGTCTCCATAGAAACCTTCATTTTTACCTCAGACTTTGTTGTTGCTGACAGCTGTGTGGATACTCACCTTTCCTCGTTCCCTCACCTCTTCCTCTTCCCATTCTTCTTGAGGCTGTGAGGGGGGGGGCGGGAGCGGCGTTTAGGTGAGGCCTCAGCATGTGGTGCGGGGCTCCGCCTCCGGGGTGGGGCTCCTCCGTGGACCGCCCCCCCCCCTTCCTGCGCTCTCGGCGCCATTTTAGGCGCTGCGTGGCGCCCCTGTTTGCGCCTGCAGCGGGGGGCGGGGCCGCGCGGAGACTCCTTGCATCATTGCTGCATGGCCCGCCCCTTGAATTTCGTCTTTGCTGAGCTCGGGCGCCATTTTCTGTGCTGTTCTTTTTGTCAGTTGCGGACCCTGCCGAGGGTCCCCATGGGCTGACGGGCATCAGTTTCACCACTCACTGCCTGCGTTTTTTCTGGTGCCTGCCTTCCGGACTCCCCGCTACCTCGCCGGTCAGGTCCGTGAGTCCCTCTTTCATCTGTGTATTTTTTTATGTGCATGTGCTGTGGGATGCTCATGAATATATCTGCTTGTGTCTTCTAGGTGCCCCCCCCCCCCATTGCCAGCTGAGGGTTGTGGTTCCTCCCGGTCTCCTACACCAACCCTCTCCCCTTAAAGAGGGATTACTAAAAAGAGGGACACAATTGGGTCACTTAGGTTTGGGCCGTTAGTGCCTTGTAACCTGTATTTTTATCACCATAATCACCATAATGGAGGCTTCTGGGGATTGTGAGCTAGGGACCCCATCTGGGCGGGTTAAGCTCTGCCCCATGTGCGGTACCAGCCCCCCGGGTGGACTCAGCGCGGTTTGTGTCATTTGCGCTGGGAGCGTACTTTTGGAACATGTTAGGGCGGGCGTCCCTGCCCCTAGCCCTCTTTTACCTGCGGCCTCGCCAACACCCCCGCTGCTGCATTCGGCCCCCCCACCGGGTGGCCAGCCTGGAGAGACAGTTATCTTGCACGGCTATTAGGAAGGCCACGAGTAAGAAGCGGCACATCGAGCCGGGTTACTCGGATTGTGCTGACGATGATGATGATCCTTTTGGAGGTCAGGACTCCATGGAGGAGGGAGAGTTGAAGGACTCCGCTTCCTCAGAGGATCGGTCGGTCGGCTATGACAGCGAGCCTGGTTCCTCCTCTGATGAGGATATGTGGCTCCCTGACGACACGGAAAAGTTGCTGTCTTCTGTGTTTGAGACTTTGCATATTGTCCCTCGTACAGCGGCTAAGAGGAAGCAGGGTGATTTATTTCGGCCTGAGAGACAGAGGCTTGTCTTCCGGAGCAGGCCGCCCACTTTTTCAATATGGTGTTTAAGGAATGGAAAGACCTAACAAATTGCCATCAGTGCCTAAGGGACTGGACAGGCGGTATCCCTTCCCTGAGGAGCTGATCTGCCTCTAGTCCCGTCCCCCTGCTGTGGATGCCCCTGTGTCGGGGTTATCCAACACTACGGTTATTCCGTCACCCGATACTGCTTCCTTGCGCGACCTGCTGACAGGCGCATGGATCAGCTGTCTTGTCATGCGTTCACACTTGTGAGTGCTGGGCTTCGCCCTGTCTGTGCCGCGGCCATTGTCTCTTTGACCATCAGGAAGAAGGTGAGACGCCTTGTTGATTTTGCCAAGTCTCGCAAGCTGGCGGAGGAGTATAAAGACCTCAAAGCCTGTGTGGATTTTATTGCTTTTGTAGTCTCGGCCATGGACGATAGTGTCCGGCTTGGCGACAGGGCTTCGGCCCTGTTTGTTGCGCTTTGTCGCTCACTAATATCCCCTTCCTAGGGCTCAGGTTATTTGGCTTCACTTTCTGGTGGCCACAGATATTCCTGGGGACGAGGTAGGTCTCACGGCCGACCCAATTCCTCCTGCGGAGCTAAATCCATAACCCCTGCCAAGCCCTCTCAGGCATGGGGGGACGCCCTCACCCACCTGGGTGGGGGGATGGCTTCTGCTTTTTGCTCACATCTGGAGACAGCAAGTCTCGGATCGGTGGATTCAGGAGGTGGTTTCCTCCTGGTACAAGATAGAGCTGGCAGTTTGGCTGCCCTCAATATTTCTTTGGTCGCGGATTTCCCAGAACACATTGACGGCGCAGGGCCTAAGAATAGCCGCTCAACGCCTTCTGCTATCGGGTGTGATTTGTCATGTGCCTCGCCAGGAACGCGGTCGAGGGTTCTACTCCAATCTGTTCACGGTGCCCAAGAAGGACGGAACACTGAGACCTATCCTGGATCTGAAGGGTCTCAACAAGTTTGTCAGAGTCAGACATTTCCGCATGGAGACCTTACGGTCTGCGGTGAGCTCGCTTCGGTCCGGCGACTTCATGTGTGACAGTGGACATCAAGGATGCTTATCTGCACATCCCGATTTTCAAGGACATCAGAAGTTCCTGAGGTTTGCGTTGAAGGATCAGCATTACCAGTTTGTGGCACTGCCGTTCAGAATATCCTCAGCCCCCCGTGTGTTCACCAGGGTGCTGGCGGCATCATGGCTATCCTGATGAACCAGGGCAATCGTGTTCTTCCTTATCTGAACGATTTGCTGAATGCAGCTCAGTCCCTTCAGCAGGCCGAGAGCGACACCCGGACGGTGTTATCCACTCTCGAGGATTTCGGATGGTAATCATTTACCCCAAGTCTTCTATCACTCCCTCAATGGTGAGGTCCTTTCTGGGCATGCCGTCGGACACCTCCCAGGTCAAGGTATTCCTGCCCCAGCAGAAGGTGGCGGGTCTCCAGATGCAGGTGCAGGCCTTACTGTCTTGTCAGTGGCCATCGAGGCCAGGCCCTTCGCTCAGTTCCTCATGAGACCTCTTCAATTGAATCTGTTGACCGGTTGGGACCGGACGCTGGAGTCCCTGGAACAGGAATTTTCACTGTCCCCCCTGGCCAGACAGTCCCTCTTGTGGTGGTTGGACCCCAGAAATCTGTCAGTGGGCAAGTCCACGGACGCCAGTCTGACCGGCTGGGGAGGTTTTTATCGCTGCCTCTGCCTCGTCCCCCGCCGCTGCCTCTGCCTCGTCCCCCGCCGCTGCCTCTGCCTCGTCCCCCGCCGCTGCCTCTGCCTCGTCCCCCGCCGCTGCCTCTGCCTCGTCCC
The DNA here is from genome assembly GCA_027917425.1 of Gastrophryne carolinensis. Taxonomy (NCBI): domain Eukaryota; kingdom Metazoa; phylum Chordata; class Amphibia; order Anura; family Microhylidae; genus Gastrophryne; species Gastrophryne carolinensis. The sequence continues at coordinate 13,707,348 of CM051238.1, read as the reverse complement.
CCGCCGCTGCCTCTGCCTCGTCCCCCGCCGCTGCCTCTGCCTCGTCCCCCGCCGCTGCCTCTGCCTCGTCCCCCGCCGCTGCCTCTGCCTCGTCCGCTGCCTCTGCCTCGTCCCCCGCCGCTGCCTCGTCCTAGGCGGACTCCCGCTCCAGGTGGCCCGTGCCGTTGAGGGACTGGAAACAATGGCGCGGTGCATTGCACCACATTGAAGGCATAGGGCAGCACACAATTAGGTGCTGCGCTGCGTTCTTGTGCTTTAACCGCAAATGCACATTGTGAAAGGGTCCTTATACAGCATCCTACCTGCACATCTCCACCCATTTTACCTTCTACATAGCTGTTATTTATTCTTGCTAGACTGGGAGGGGGGGTTATACGTGTTAGTCCTGTTTTCATACAATGAATTCGTTTTCAATCTGCTCTATACCCTTGGGATTTATGTTCAGTTAAAGGCAGTCATCTGCTTCGACTCGGTCTGTCTCCCAGACCTTTGCTGGGTCTGAGAGACAGGCAGAGAGGGTTGGTAGCCTCTCTAGCTTTTCTTAGGACAGTCGTGGGTTCCTCTTCCAGAGACGTCGGGCCTGGCTGCATTTTTCCAAGTATACAGCACGTCCTGTTTCACTAAATTCTTTACGTCTGGGTTATCCTCCACAAGGTGGCGCAGTGGACTGCAGAAAAGACTTGTGGCATCTCCCGGCCCTATAAAAGGCCAGGAACCTCCCACAAATTCCCAGTTTCCTTCTGCAGTCTGGACTGCGAAGATAGAAGATGGCTCTCTATATTGCGCAGGCGAGCGGGGCTTACCAGCCTGCGGCCCTGCAGGACTATTTCCACTCGTTCTGGACCCACTGCCTCCCAGCCTCGGCTGACTGGTTCGGGTGAAGGTAGGACGGCACCAGGGTCAGGTGCTCGGGGAGCGCTGCTCCAACCGCAATCCCTGTACCATACAAGGGTAGTCGGTTCAGGCTGGTGAGCCTGCTTAGGGATGCCCTTCCCTGCTATCAGGTATATTGTTGTGCCCTTCCTCCCCTCCCAACGTCTGCCTTGGGTGCCCCTGCCGCTGCTCTCTCACCCTCGTTCTCTCCCTGGGGAGTTCTCCGGGGGGGGGGGGGGGGTAGACGGTGCCCTGAGAGGTGTTTGACTTGTTTAGCTGTGCTTTGTCACTGTCTTGATGTGCGCTCGCTGCTCCGCGGCGGGCGGCGATATAAGCTGAGGTGATTCACTGCGCTGCCATGGCGCTGGTGGGTCATGTGACCGGTGATTTCGCGCTCTTGGGGGGGGCGGGTCCCGCGGATGACGCTTTCTGCGTCATACATCCGCGACCTACCCCTGAAGGTCCGCTACGGCGCCATTTTGATTCTGTGGTGTGCTGGGGCCCTCGTTTTCTACGCTGCTGCTGCGCGCTGCTTTTCTGGTCTGGACCTTGGTGCTATCGGCCCTCTTGGTCCGTGAGTCCCCTTCGGGGTTGTATTTTATTGCTATTTAGCCGCGCTATGGGATATTTATGTATTTTTATTCTGTCTTTCAGGCGGGATAACCGTGATTGTGGTTTCTCCCGGCCCTCCCCCCTTTCATCTCCCACCTTCCCTAGCGGGCGTCTGGGCATCCCTGGTCGAGGGGGGCATCCCGGGTGGCTCTTGCTAGCCTTAACCCTATAATGGCCATTGGGCCTATACTAATCACCATATGGAGGCTTCCGGGGATAATGTGCTTGGGGTTTCTTCGGGACAAGCACAGCTGTGTGCCGCGTGTGGGGTATACCCTGTGAGTGACGGTGTCAGGGTATGTGTGCCCTGTGCCCAGAAGGTACTTGCGCTGCAGTCTGGGTTGCCTGCTACGCTGCCCAGCTCTGCGCCCCCTTCTACATCACCTACCCCCTTGTGCCTGCATTTGACCCCTAGTGAGGGACATGCTAGCGGGGAATCACATTATGACTTGGCTTTGCGAGTGGCCAGCCTGGAAAGGCATATTACTGGGCCTGCCCCCCGTAAGGCTTCTGGCAAGAAGCGGCATTTAACTCCCGCTGTTTCCCTTTTTCCTGGGGAGGATGAGGGACATTATTTTTTCCCTGGCCTTTACCCCCTAGAAGAGGGGGAACTTTTCTCTGGTTCTGATTCCTCTGAGAAACAGCAGGAGGTTTATGGCAGTAGTGGGTCTCCCTTTGGAGACGATCCATGGTCTCCCGAGGATACTGATAGGCTGTTGCCTCACATTTTTGAAGTGCTATGTATTACCCCTCCTGTGCCGGCTAAAAAGCAGCAGGGTGTGCTTTTTCACACTGTTAAACAACGCTTGGAGTTCCCTGAGCAGAACCACTTTAATAATTTGGTGCTCAAGGAGTGGGAACGTCCTAGAAGATTGCCTGCGGTGCCCAAGAGTTTGGACAGGAGGTATCCTTTCCCTGCTGATGTGGTTAAGCGCTGGTCTTGTCCCCCCGTAGTCGATGCTCCCGTGCTTGGGTTGTCCAATACTTCGGTCATGCATTCCCCTGACACTTCTACTCTAAGGGATGGTGAGGGCCGGCGTGTGGATCAGCTGGCCTGTCACGCATTTGCTTGTGCAGGGACTGCGCTGCGCCCTGTGTGCGCTTCTGCCATCATGGCTCTTGCTATTAAGGGGCTGCTCAAGTGCCTTCTGGATAATGCCTCGGATGCCAATAGGGGGGAGGAGTATAGATCCCTCCTGCTTTGCTATGAATTTGTTGCATTTATTCTTTCTGCTATGGATGATGCGGTCAGGATGTGTGGTAAGACCTCTGCCCTTTTGGTGGCTGCGTCAGTGGACGGCTGATAATGCTGCTAAGAAGGCTCTCACTGGTTTCCCCTTCACTGGGCTACGGCTCTTTGGTTAGCGTCTGGATCTGTTTGCCAAGGATGGTATGCTGCCTCAATGCAGGAGGCAGCCGCGGCCCTTTCGGGGGGCTGGTTCTTCCCTCCCCTCCTTCCGTGCTCCCATGTCTGGCCTGGGTGCACCATTTGCGGGGACACGTAGAGACCTTTGGGGCCGGGGTAGAGGCTGTCCCGGTCTCTCATGGGGTCCCGAGTCCAAATCTTCCCCCAAGCCCCCTCAGGCATGAGGAGGCGCCCTCACCCATCCGGGTGGGGGGACGTTTGCGGCTCTTTGCTCACGTCTGGAGGCTGCGCGTCTCAGACCGGTGGATTCAGGAGGTGGTGTCCTCCGGTTACAAGATAGAGTTTGCAGCCTGGCCGCCCCCAAGATTCATCAGATCCCGGATGGCTGAAAACCCACTGTCAGCTCAGGGCTTGCGGTCCCAAGCCTTTTGGAATTGTGTGTCATCTGCCCGGTGCCCTTTCGGGAAAGGGGCAGAGGCTTCTACTCCAATCTGTTCACGGTTCCCAAAAAGGATGGGTCCCTGAGGCCCATCCTGGATTTGAAGCGCCTCAACTATTTTGGCAGGTTCAAGCATTTTCGCATGGAGACTCTGCGCTCGGCGGTCAGTACCCTGCGGCCGGACGACTTCATTACTTCTGTGGACATCAAAGATGCTTACCTTCATGTTCCAATCTTTCCAGGTCATCAGAGATTTCTCAGGTTTGCTCTGGAGGATCAGCATTACCAATTTGTGGCCTTACCGTTCGCTCTTACCTCGGCTCCTCAGGTCTTCATCAAGGTGCTGGCGGGGGTGATGGCTCTGTTGAGATCTCAGGGCATACGCAGTCTTCCTTATCTGGATGACATTCTGATTGCGTCTCAGTCCTTCCATCAAGCTGAGCTGGATACCCAGATGGTGGTCTGGGTGGTCCTTCGGCTGGGTGATCAACCATCCCAAGTCTTCACTTTCTCCGTCCTTGGTGAGGTCCTTTCTGGGCATGACTCTGGATACATCTCAGGTCAAGGTTTTTCTGCCTCAGCAGAAGGTGGAGAGCCTGCAGACGCAGGCACGGTTTCTACTTTCTTGTCCTCATCCCTCCATTCGGCAGGGGATGCAGTTGATGGGCTTGATAGTGTCATGCTTCGGGGCGGTCCCCTATGCTCAGTTTCACTTGAGACCTCTTCAGCTCCACCTCTTGTCAGTGTGGAATCGGGACCCTGTGTCCTTGGATCAGGAATTTACTCTGTCCCCTTTGGTCAGTCAGTCCCTCTCGTGGTGGCTGGACTCAAGGAATCTTCTAGTGGGCAGGACATTTCTGCCCCATGTGCTGGGAGACTTTCACCACAGATGCCAGTCTGACAGGTTGGGGGGGGGGGGGGGGGGGGCTTTTGGGAGTCTCTGAAGTTCCAGGGTCAGTGGGGCCCTCAGGAGGCCCATGCTGCCATCAACATTCTGGAACTGCGGGCGATAAGGTTGGTTCTCTCTCAGTTGACCCCACACCTTCGGGGTCGGGCTGTTCAGATCCGCTCGGACAACCAGACGGCAGTTGCCTACATCAATCATCAGGGACCCGGAGCAAGCGAGCCCTCAAGGAAGTGTCCCTGATACTGTCCTGGGCGGAAGAGAATGTCCCCTGCATCTCGGCAGTTTACATCCCAGGGGTGGAGAACCTGGAGGCAGACTCCTTGAGCAGGGGGCTGTCTCGGCTGGGGGAATGGTCCCTCAGCAACAGGGTATTTTGCTCCCTGTGCCACCGCTGGGGTCTGCCAGATGTGGACCTGCTTGCGTCCCGTCACAAGCTTCCAAGCTTTGTCTCTTTGTCACAGGACCCTCTGGCCTTCGCCATGGAAGCGCTGGCAATGCCTCGGAAGGGGTTTCGGCTCCTCTATGTGTTCCCTCCGTTTCCTCTGCTGGGCAGGGTGCTACGCAAGATAGCCCAGGAGGGGGTGCCAACCATTCTGGTGGCCCCCTGTTGGCCAAGAAGGGTGTGGTTCTCAGACATCGTGCAGTTGGCAGTAGATCAATACGCCGCTGCTGAAACCTCCATCTTGATGGAAAAGGGTTTGCCTGCCTCTGTTGTTGATACCATGATTAGGGCTAGGAAGAAATCCTCGTCCTTTATCTACTACAGGGTCTGGCACGCTTACATTGCCTGGTGTGAGTCCAAATCTCTTCCCTGTCGGGTGTTTTCTATTACCAGGATTCTGTAATTCTTGCAACATGGTTTGGATTTGGGCCTTCAACTTAGTACCCTCAAAGGTCATGTTTCAGCTCTGGCAATTTTTTTCCAAAGACCTTTTGCCAATCACCGTTTGGTTAAGACTTTTTCCAGGGGTTTTTTCACGTGCATCCACCATGTAAGCCTATGTTACCAGTTTGGGATCTGAATCTGGTATTATCTGCTCTGCAGGGTCCTCCCTTTGAGCCTCTCCGTGAGGCCGCTTTGCCCATTCTGGCTCTTAAGGTAGCGTTTTTGGTGGCTATAACTTCTGTCAGGCGTGTTTCTGAGTTGGCGGCGCTTTCCATCAAACCTCCTTACTTTGAGCGACACCAGGACAAGGTGGTGTTTCGGTTTAAGCCAGATTTCTTGCCTAAGGTTGTGTCTGCTTTTCATCTCAATCAGGACATTGTCTTGCCTTCATTGTGTCCTAATCCTGCTAATTCCAAGGAGCGGACACTGCATTCTTTGGATGTGGTCAGGGTTCTGAAGTTTTATTTGGTAGCTACTGAATCCTACAGGAACACTAATGCTCTTTTTGTTCTCCCTTCTGGACCTAGGAAGGGTTTGCCTCCGGCTAAATCCACTATCAGCAAGTGGATCCGTCAGGCGGTGATGCAAGCCTATTCTGTTAAGGGGAAGGAACCTCTCTTCCACCTTACTGCTCATTCCACTCGTGCTATTAGGGCCTCTGTTGAACACGTTTGTAAGGCCGCAACTTGGTCTTCTGTTCATACTTTTTCAAGTTTTACAAGGTTGATGTTAGGGCCTCAGCTGATGCTGCTTTTGGCTGCAAGGGGCTGCTCAAGCAGTGGTTTAAACTGCCTGCCGTTGCTCTTTGGAGATCCCACCCTACTTTACGAACACTGCTTTTGGACGTCCCAGACGTAAAGAATTTAGTGAAACAGGATGTGCTATATACTTGGAAAAATACAGTTCTGTGAGTTCTCACCTGTAGAATTGTTTTTGTAGTATACAGCACGTCCTGTTTCATCCCTCCCTTGTTATAATTATTCTTGGTTACTTCTGTATGGTGATTTGTTCAAATTTTTGGTTGGGGTCTCCTTCATTATTATTCTCCCGACTACTTGTCTAACTTTTTTGTAACACTGGGAATTTGTGGGAGGTTCCTGGCCTTTTATAGGGCCGGGAGATGCCACAAGTCTTTTCTCCAGTTCACTGCGCCACCTTGTGGCGGATAACCCAGACGTAAAAAACTTAGTGAAACAGGACGTGCTGTATACTACAAAAACAATTCTACAGGTGAGAACTCACAGAATTGTATTTTTTTTCTCCCATTCCCTCTCTCTTTCTCCCAGGTGCTCAGAGCGAGCTGATTGGAGCAGCCGCACATGCTCTGTAGAACCGGGAAGAGGTGAGTTGTGCTTGGCGATCTGGGGGGTTTCTCACAGCGGCGCACCTCCGGGGGAAAGGACCAAAACCCAGGATAGTCAGTCCATTTTAAATACTGAAGGCATGTGACGGCACTCGTTTATATAGTCTACCGACCAATACCCTTGCGTCCAGATTAATCTATTAGTGTGACCACCTGGTTGCGATTGGAGGGGAGGCTAACAATAGAGACCGATCCTACCTCACATTTCACCCGACCGGTTAAACTGCGGCGGGCCAATCACGCATCAGTTTTGCTTAATAGGCTGCAAATGCCACATTGAAATTGTCTGAAATGTCATCATGCTTCTCTGTGATCAGGGGAGGGGGGGGGTGTTTCTCTAGGGATCGGACGCCGCCATCATCTCTAAATTGCCGCCCATTTATCACATTGTAATAGGCCGGATAGGAATTGCTGGACAGCTGGAGGGGGCGCGGATCCGTGCCGCCAATGTTTCTATTATTCAGCGGAGGGCGCTGGAGATCTCATCTTAGCTCCGCTGACATTTAAACTGACTAGACAATCATCCCTAATTATATTCATTTCACTTATGTCATGTAGGATAATAATATAATTATCTATCATTTTGGAAAGTAATTTAAATAATATGCACGCGGATTACAGTTTGCTTTTCCACCTAAAGCGGCCCTCCAGCCAAAGAGTGGCTGCTGATCCTCCTCCATAGCTCTGGTGCATCTGCATTTGGGATGTGTCAGGGAACTGCGGGTCACATGATCTAACTATCAGGGACCTCCAATCATGCAGCCTGCCTTCCCAAAACCCTGTCCATTTGCCCTCCTAGCGGGACTAGCAGGCCCAAAGCCTACAGACACACAGATTCTTGGCTAAGGCAAAAAGATCTCTCAAGTTAAATAAAGGTTTTAATGCAATGAGCACACACTAGGCAGTGATCACAAAAATTTGACTATGGTGGAATGAATACAAACTTAGTTCTAAAAAGTGGGTACAGGTTACAGTGAGTTACACACAGATATATAATAGTCAGTTACCTTAACATGCAGGTGTAAAGTAATGATGAGGAACTCCCACAAGGGTTATGTCAAGAGCTTATAGATGGTTTGGGCATCCTCAGCACGTTTCAGTGCGACCCCTCTCCGAGGGAATGACAAAAGCCTGGCCCAGCATCATCCCCCTTTATGCCATGAGTCCCTTTCACTTTTCTGCGGGACGGATTGTCCCCTCCCACCGTTGTGGAACCTGCTTTAGCACCTAAAACCCTTTAGGGATTAAAACTTTGGGCAGGGGGGTCATATGCCTCTGGATACACAAACAAAAGATTGGGCTGGCTGTGGGGCATCCGACCCCAAAGATGAGTCCCTAAATGAGCCAGAACCCAAGATCTCCATTTTCTCTAAGTTCCCCTGGTCGCATGGCCCTAAGAATTGTACGTCTACGTGCGGTTTTGTTGTCCCGTTCTGGTTCTGTATCATATATATGGCTTGGTGCTGGGACACACAGTGGTGAAGCTACTGATCCCTTCTGCATACCCCTCAGTACCCACAGCCGGGCGGGTGGCAGCCAGTTGTGGGCGTCACGTGGGTGTACAGTCCTGCACTGATCGCCGCGGGGTGCCAGACTAATAATGTGAAAGCTATAAACGCTCTGCCCCAATCTCAAGCTTAAAGCGGAACAAAATCTGGGATTTTGACTATCCCGGGTTTTGTTCTGTACCCCGAAGGCATCCTGTGTTGGGATGCCCTGCTGTGTGTCCATAATAACTCGCCTCTTTCTGGTCCTGCATGGGGTGCTCTTGTCTAATCCGAGTCCCTTGCTGTATTTACTTTTTTCGGCAAAGGGCTCGAAGTACTTTTAATGGGAACCAAAACCCAGGATTTTGACAATCCTGGGTTTTGGTTCTTGTCCCCGAACGGGATGCGCCGCTGTGCAAAAACCCTGCAAACTTTCCTCTTCCCTCTCCTATGGTGCATGCGCGGCCGCTCGTCCAATCAGCACGCTCGGAGCCGCAGACGTCAGCATAGGTCACCTCTTTAAAGTAGATCAAAACCCACGGTGATTGGCCTAGGAATCACTTAATATTCCTGGGCCGATCGAATCCCTCCCTCCCCCGGGGGCATACAAAATTGGTATGGCCCGCTGTGTGAAACCCCCCAGGTCGCCCCATACACTTACCTTCTTTCCCGGTCCAACGGCGTATGCGCCAGCCCCAAACTGCCTCCATTTCGTGTTATTATGAATATTGGGCAAAGGCTTTAGTGATAAATTAAGCACAGGGCACTGGGCTGGGGATAGAGGGTGACAATATCAACTTCCTATCTTGTTATAGGGTCACTTTAAAGAGGAACAACACATCCAATTTGGCATTTTGGGGTGGTGTTCCTAATTGCGGCGCCATCCTGAATTGGGATGCCCCGCTGTGTGTATCCCCTGCCCCCCAGGTTGCCCCATACATTCACCTTCCTGTTGCCATGGTGTAGACTTGGGTGAGAACAAGCATGCTGATTGGCTGAGCAGCCCATTCAGCCAATTAGCGCACTCTGTTGCACTGACAGCTGAGCAACGCCGAAGGGGACCAAGTGTGCTGCCAGCCACATCTCACCTTCTAGCTGTGGTTTTCCTGTGCTGCCAATTTAGAAAGGCTGGGCACAGGTGTGTGCACGGCTAAAGGTGAGCGGGGATGTGGGCGCGGTGCAGAGACGTGCCGAGGGCTCCAGAACAAGGTGAGTGTATTGGGGCTTTCCGGGGATGCCCCGCTGTGTAAACCGCCCCCCACCCGCCGGAAATCCTCAGGAGTTGAACTCTAATGTCCCTGCAGTTTTATAGACTCCAGGGCCTGCGAAGTTCCTCTTTAAATCTCTGACAAGGTGCAGGTAAGTAGCATAGTAGATCTGTATGCTCGCTGTGCTCCAGATCCGCCGCTGTGTGTGTTTGTGTTTTTGTATATTTCAGCATTGTTTTCCTTTTACGACAACAATTATTGAGTGACAATCCACACATTGATATGATTTGATGGCACACACACAGCTGTCACATCCCACTCCCCTCTGTATGTCTTGTAGGTGGCGGATTTCAAGGAGCAGCTGCTGATATCGGCTGGCCTCAGCCAAGAGCGGATAGCGGAGTTCTCCTGCGGTGAGTCGGGTAATTTAATGACGGGGAAAACAAGGAAACTGCTGCACCAACCAAAATTAAAGTCAATATAAACCAACAAGTGTGCAGCGGTCCCGCAAAGCAACTATACACAAAAACCCACCACGTGGGGAGGGTCTCTGATCCCCACAGCCACATAAATGGGACTATGTTTGGGGTTTTTTCCTTTCGTGGTCCAGAAGGTATCCTCCAGGCCACTTCTATAACCAGCCGTGGTGTTGGTGGTACAGGTGTGGAACCTGATGGACACTGCAAGGCACGGAAGGAAAAGGTCCTCTAAGTCACTTCCTGGGAAAAATTGAATCATACATCATATATAAGAAATTGCAAAGGCTTACTGTATTTCCAGTTATGAAATATTTACATTTAATTCTCATTCAATTTGTACAGCAAAGAAAAAGTATTCAATTCATACTTGTTCATAAGGGGGAGTTTAGTGTCTCCGCAATACATACAGTTCTTTTGTTTGGTTAGATACCCTTGATTACTTTGGGGCTTATCATTGCCCTCAGCCTGTAGCAAGGCTTTTTTAGTCTGTCGGTGTGGACCTCTTGCACAGACGCGTTTCGCTTTTTTGCTTCTTCAGTGTGTGGGTCCTTGTGATCTGGTTGTGATGTATTGTTACAGGGTGAGATTGTTTACAACAGCTATGCACATTTGCTGGGTATATCAACATAAAAGTGAATATAAAAGTAAATACATATAAATATAAACTTACATTTCCTTATCCTTGTTTGTAATCAGTTGCATGTGTTTGCAGTTTATTGTGCGTAGCAGCATTCGTCTCAGCGTTAGAGCTTTGGTTGCAGCGGTTCCTCCCAGCACCTTTGTTCGGTTTCTCAGGGTGTTGCCTTAGAATTGGTATGAGACAGGAAGTGTGAGTGTCATAGTTTGTAGTGGTGAACTTGCCCATTTGGAATAGGGGTTGAATATGTATATATGTGATTTCTACATGTCACCTTGGATATATTAATTATGTGTAATCCTTCTGATATGTGTAAGTAATGGGGTGACTATTGGGTGTTTCTATGTGTTGTGCTGTCCTGGATTGTTCTTGTAGCTAGGAGGTTTATTCTGGTTGGTACAGAGTTGTCATATGATTTGGGCCATTGTGGCGCTCCTTAATTTTTATAGATATGGGGTACTGATAGTATATACTTGTGTCCCGGTTCCCCTAGTTGTGCATTTAACTTTTCTATTGAGGGTTTATCATTACTCTGTATGTGGGGTAGTAATCCCTGCTGGTTAATGTGTGTTCCATGCTGCTTACCTTTTTCTTAGTTGTATGTGTTCTCTGTAGCCTTTGAGCCAGCACCCCCTGTTCAGCAGGGGGCGTTTCTGCAGAGTATAGTTGCCGTCTCCCTTTAGCTGCTGTCGGCCGTCTCGCTGGGTGTGTCGTCCCGCTCGGTGGCGTGTGTACTACGCTGGTTGCTGCTGGTGCCATATGCGTGTGTTTGTGTTCTCTGCAGAAATACGGGGCCGTCACCTGCAGGGTGGGCGGGGTTTCCGTCACCCGCGCTGCCTGCTGGCTCCCTGATTGGGTGTTGTTACAGGGGCGGAAGTGCGTATAGCGCACTTTCACCTCGGTGGCCCCGTCTGGCTATTGGCTAAGTGAGGTGTCAGTTATTTCTGTTCCTGTGTGGGGAGGGAAGACCCAACAATATCACTCCCCAACTCAAGAAGGCACTACAGGAACTAGAATCCAACCCAGAGATCATAATTAAGCCAGCTGATAAAGGGGGCAATACTGTAATCATGACTAGACTACAGTATGAAAGAATGTGCCTGAAAATATTGAATAACAAAGATTGGTACCAGAAAGTCCCCATGACAAAACTCAACAAGGACAAAGAAGAATACCACACACTCATAGAACAGGCCCAATCTCACAACATCATAGATAAAAAAACAGCTGACTTCCTCAGAATAGACAAACCAGTCACCCAGACCTTCTACGCCCTCCCGAAAATCCACAAATCTAGCATGGACCCACCGGGCCGCCCCATAGTCTCAGGGATAGGGTCACTAACGAGCACAGCAAGCAGGTACATCGACAGACACCTCCAACCGTACGTACAGACTTTACCATCATTTATCAAAGATACACTGCATCTACTTCAAACACTACATGACATAACATTACCAAAGGGCACGATCCTGGTAAGCTTCGATGTGGAAGCACTGTATTCCAGCATACCACATCAAGCAGGTTTACAAGCGGTTAAAACTTTCCTAGACCAACTGGACATCAGTCAATATGACCACAGCGCCTTTCTCATAAAACTACTACATTTCATTCTCACCCATAACACCTTCCTATTCCAGAACCAACTGTACCAACAAATACAGGGCACCGCAATGGGCACTACATGTGCCCCCACTTATGCAAATCTCTATCTGGGCTGGTGGGAACACACCATCTGGCAAGATGCAAACATGCTTCCCTTCCTAGAGAAAGCCACCACTTGGTATAGATATATAGATGACATACTCATTCTCTGGGAGGGCACAGAACAGGAACTTAGAGACTTTCACCATCTCCTCAACCAAAACACACTCAACCTCAAACTCACACTAGATTTCAACACCAGGCAACTGGCATTCCTTGACCTGATAATTAACATTGATGAGGGGGGAAACATCACTACGAACTTCTACAGAAAACCCACAGCAGCGAATAATATCCTACGCGCCACAAGCTCCCACCCAACCTCACTGAAACAAAGCATCCCCTACGGGGAATACCTGAGGGCAAGGAGAAACTGCTCAACCCAAGAAGCATTTCAAGATGCAGCAAATGGCATCAGGGACAGACTACTCCAAAGAGGGTACAGTAGAAAAGTACTCAAACGGGCCTACCACAAAGCAGCAGGAAGGGACAGACAAGAAATACTCTTCCCAACCAGAAAAACAGACATTAAACCCTCACCAAATCTACCTTTCATTCTCACATATACAAAACAGCACCAGGACATAAGACACATACTTCAAAAACACTGGCATGTTTTGACTCATGACCCGGACCTAGCAACCCTGGTCCCAAAAAAAACTCAATTGTTTTTTAGGAGAACTAAATCCATCAAAGATGCACTGGTCAAAAGCCACTACTCAGAACAGTCAGAACAAAGATGCTGTAAGACCACTGGACTATACAGCTGTGGGGGATGCAACACGTGCCAGTTCCTAAAGCAAGGAACCACCTTAGAATTACCCAACAAACAGACACACAATATGAAACACTTCGTGAACTGCAACTCCCTACACATCATATACTTAATGACATGCCCGTGTAAGAGGTTCTACGTGGGTAAAACAAACCTTAAATTCAGATTAAGAATTCTCGAACACCTGAGAGACATCAGAAACAAGAACCTCACCACACCAATAGGCCGACACTTTGCGAGAAATCATAACGCAAACCCAAAGGGGACCACTTTCCAGGCACTTGACAGACTGCATATACACAAAAGGGGCGGGGACATACAGAAGATAACTCTACAAAAGGAAACTAAATGGATAGTCAAACTCAAGGCAACACACCCACCAGGACTGAATGAGACATGTAGTTTCGCCCCCTTTCTCAAATAACTCAAACCAGTCAACGTTTACCCAAAGCCCCAACTTACCCAACAAATCTGGAAAAGGGTACGGATCCCCACCAATGATCTCCACCACTGATTATTGGTGGGGACCCTCCCACCACTGATCTCTACTAAGGACTCGCACTACCGATTCCTACCGACAGGAAATGATCCCTATCACTGATCCCCACCACTGCTCCCATCAAGAAACTCACCC